>JADEYB020000018.1:1318748-1338858 GCA_015832495.2 Alces alces
CCCTCCCCCTCCCCCCCACTCTCTCCCCCTCCCCCCCACTCTCCCCCTCTCTCCCCCTGACTCTCTCCCACTCTCCCTTCCTCTTTCCCTTTTTCTCACTAAGTTCTTGTTGGCTTTATTCTTTTACAGGCTACAGAAATCAGAATACGGGGTGACTGGGTTTTTCTAAATAAACAGGGATGCTCTCTTGCTGCGTGCGTTGGGCCCGCGTTTGGTGCAGGAAGCCCCGAGTGCACACGGAGAGAGGATGCGCCCGTGTCCCCTTGGCTCACAGATCCGCGGGTGGGCGTGGCCCGGACAGCAGGCGAGGTGAATGGCTCAGCTGTGTCCGCTGACCGGCTGTACCCACGGGGCTTGCTGACGGGGCCCGCAGTGGTCAGAGACATGCCGTCTGTTGAGGGGCAGCGGTCCCGGCCCGCAGAATGTAACGTCCTACCTCGACCTTGAAGCCAGCCCCACAATGATGCTCTTAGATGAGAAGGTCCTGCTGTGCGCAGAGGACCATCGGCTGATGCCAGGGCTGAGCGTGGGCAGGGCAGCCCCTCCAGGCCTCTGCTCTTCATCCCGATAATGGAGCCATGCAGCTCCATCAGGGTCTATAAAGCTCCAAGGACGCCACTGGACGGACGGCCGCTCCCTACAGCCCCGTGCTGAGCTCAGGGCGTGGGAGCCTCGGGGGCCTCTGGGCTCCTGGGCTGCACCCCTGGGGCGGGGCTCACCGTGAGGGGCTCCGGGCCGGGATTAGACCTGTCGGGATCGTCACGGTGGGCCTGGCGGGCAAGGGCGTGAGGATGACTAGGAGTAACTGTTACACCCATGATCTCAGGGATGAGGGGGCTGGAGCCAGCCCACCCCAGGCCCTGGGAACTTCTCCAGGGGATGTGGACCAGGAGGTGGGAGGCGACCATGGCATTCAGGCAGAACTTTAAGGGGACGGATCCTGTTCCCCTGTGTCCCGTGTGTGTGTCACACACCCGTGAGTGCACGGGCACCCTAGTCAGGGCGGACGTCCAGCCAGGGGGCTGCCATCTGGAGGGCCTGGAGGCCTCGGCCGGGGGGTGATGCCTGGAGGCTGACGGGGCCGTGCCCAGGCACACCCTGCAGGCCAGGGTCCAAACGGGCGTCCGGGGCCCCTGCTCCTGGGGCAGGGGAAGTGTGCCATGACGACACCGAAGCCAACAGGCGGAGAGACTCGGCGGGAGCCAGAGGCCGGGTGGCCGCGGCCCCGCCTGCACACACTCTTGCACCTCTTTCCAGGGTCCGAGGGCTCATCTCACCTTCCTGCCCTCCCTCCACCCTGCCTCTGAACCAATTCCCTCCTCCTGCAAGACGACAGATGTCACACCGTGAAGATGTTGCTTCATCCATAAACACAGTGATTTCAAGTCTGCGTACAGCCTCGTGACCATCAAAGCTGAAGCCAGCTCACACCCCAGACCTGGGGCCTCGGTCACGGCGGGCGGGCCCACTGGGCCAAGCAGGCGTGCCTCCAGGGCCCCACCGCCGGGCACGTGGGCCTCCCACCTCAGACTCCCGGAGCCCGAGCGGACCTCCTGACTAGTGCTTAATTTGCGAACGTGTGTCGGGGGCTGGAGCCCGTGGACAGCTGTCCGGCTCCCCCACGAGCCCGTCCAGACTGGAGCCCCCGGCAGCTGCCATCCATCACACTTGGCCCGGCCCCGCTTTCCGGTGATGGCTGTCCACACAAGGGGACCAGCAGGGCCGGAGCCCCAGCGAGGGCAGTGATGGATGAGCGTGCCCAGCCGGACTGAGCGCCATAATGGTGATGAATACGGCTTGGACCTTTCTGGCAATAATGGTTGTTTATCCATTTTCAGACCCAGGAACAGCAATCAAGTTCCTTCAGCTGGCTATTAATTACTGTGTGGGCCCTGCGGTGGGGGGCTGCGGGCTTTCTTTCCAGGGGTGCCATCTGTCACGGGAAGGCAGTGGGGCAGGCCCGCTCTGCGTCTCTCCTGTGAAGCTCTCCTGCAGCAGATGGGCTGGCGTGTGGGCTCCGAGCTGGACCACACAGGCCCCTCTGGAGGAGGCCAGCTGCGTCCCCCTGATGCTTCCTGCACCAGGGGCCCTCAGTCCCTGGTTTTGAGAGGCAATGGCAAAGAGCCTTGAAACCATAGCATCCCCTGCACCCTTTGGTAGCTGAGAGTTCCTTTTCTATGTCTGTGGGTCTGTTTCTGTTTCATATATATAAGTTCATTTGTATCTTTCTTTTTTATTTTAGTGAATTAGGAGTTTGGTGTTAACATATACATACTAACCATATATTAAATGGGCTTCCCTGGTGGTTCAGACGGTAAAGAATCTGCCTGTAATACAGGAGATCCGGGCTTGATCCCTGGGTTGGGAAGATCCCCTGGAAAAGAGCATTGCTACCCACTCCAGTATTCTTGCCTGGGGGATCTCATGGACAGAGGAGCCTGGCGGGCTACAGTCCATGGGATCACAAAGAGTCAGACAGGATGGAGTGACTTTCACACACACACACACACAGACATATATAAAACAGATAAACAAGGTCCTATTGAATAGCATAGGGAACTCTGCTTCATATTTTGTAATAATCTCTAAGGGAAATGAATCTGAAAAGACTACCTCTGTCTATAAAACTGAATCATTTTGCTGCATACCTGAAACTAATACAACTCTGCAAATCAACCGCATTTTTATTTAAAAACCAGAGCACATCAAGACTGGATGGTATCTTGGTGGTCTGGATGTGGGGTGTGGGATCCGAGGTCCTGTGTGAGGCCGCTGGGGGACCTGCCCCGTCTCCCCAGACCTGAGCGTCCCGGCCACTGTCCAGGCTCCATGCCAGATTCTGCTTAGGGCCACGTTTACCAAAAGCCTGTTTTCAGCTCCTGCAGCTTCCGGAGAGACAAGCAGAGCCTAGTGAAGAGGGTGTCCACACAAGGGGTCTGCACTAACCACCTGAATTATTAGTCTCACTACAACCTCTGTTTACAGTTGGGGAAACTAAGCCCCACGCCGAGGATGTTCGAGGCTGACGCTGGCCGCTGGGAAGCTGGGGGTGGGCTGCATCGCCCCCTGCCTATCAGGTCACGGCTCCCGTGGGGACCCCCGTCTGCCTCGCGGGCAGCGCGGATGTGGCTGCAGTTGCTGCTGACAAGGGCTGGTTTGGGGTCCTTTCAGGGCCTCCCTGGCTCCCTTTCCCTAGGCGACAGGTCTGAGGTCTCCAAGGTCTGTGGCAGGACTCGAGGTCCCACAGCAGGACGGATTTAAAAGGTGAAGCAGGCGGAGACGGTCGGCGTGCTGGGGAGCGCTGGTCCCCCAGCGTTCCTGATACAGTCTTTGTTCAGGGCCGTGTCCGGGTCTTATCAGGAGGGGAACTAAAAGCCCTTGTCTGCATGGTTATAAATGGTTCTCCTTCTTCAAAAGATGTATTTCCTTCTTAGAGCATCATCTTTGAGGAGGAGAGGAGGAGTAAGGACCATCTACTTATCTCCAAGCCACAGTCCAGGAGCACGTGATGTATGGGAACCTGGGTTACAAAGGAGATGCATTTAGGGACATTATTTATCTGCAAAAGAGCAGGAAAATCTATAAAATCTACGCTTGAAAGAGGACACACAGAGGCTTTCTTCAAGTGGCAGCTGTCACGTGCCCGCAAGTATTTACTGAGAGTTCACAGACGCCTGGGAGAAGCCACAGGGAGGGACAGACGGGAGATTTCTACAGATCCATCAGGGAAGCGTCGATCCATCAGCAGGAGGGTGGAACTGCATGAAGATTCTCAACGGCGCATGGAGCACATACAGGAAGTCACACCTGAGAGGACCTCGAGGGGCTCAGAGAGCCGCGTGGGGGCCGGGCTGGTTCCTCAGGGAGGGGCCAGGGCTGCGGGTGGGCCCCGCGGTCACCCAGGGTCCCGGAGGGCGGAATCACACGCATGGACCTGTCGGCCACCCGCCCCCGGCCTGCGGTTTCCAGGGAGCCTGCTGCCCTGCACACTGGAGGCCCCGGGGGCTGTGTGCCCCCTCGTGGAGTGGGTGTCGCGGCTGGCAGCTACCAGAGCGGTCGCCACCCTCTCTGAGCGGCCTTGGGCTGTGGAAGGAGGGCTTGAGGCCCGGGAGGACCGGCGGGGCTGCTCTGCGACGTCCCCAGCCGGTGAGGGAGGGGGCCTGGGGCCGGCGGTTACCCACGGCGGGGCCAGTATGTCCACGATGCGCCTTCATTCCGTGTTTATGAAGCAAACCGCCAGGTAAGCTGGCTCGTGCCGAGCACTGGGACAGAGCAGGTGCGGGGTGAGGGGGTCTGCCCGTCAGCGTCCATCCTGGCCCGGGGGCAGCTGACCCGACACCCGCCCAGTGACCCCTGGTGACACCCGCGGGGCCCCGGGCTCACCCGGGAGGAGTTCTGTCTGCCTGGGCTCAGGGCGGCCTCGGCCCGCGTGCCCAGCAGAGCAGATCACAGGGTGTGGGGACTCCGCAGGGGAGGCCCGCCGCAGGACGGGGGCCCTGGAGGGCTGTGCTGGGGGCCCCCAGCAGGAGGGGTGCCTGTGGTCTGAGGCCTGTAGGGGTCTCTGAGGCTGCTGTGGTCAGGACTGGCCCCAGTAGGTGGGGTCGGGGGTGCCGGAGGAAGGCTCCCTTCGCAGAGAGACTGGAGGGGCCTGTGGGCGGAGCTGGAAGAATCCGGGCAGCCAGGGTTGGGGGGGACTTGGAGATGGGTCTTGAAGGTGGGAGGTGGGTGTGACGGGCCTGGGACCCAGGGGAAGGAGCAGCTCTGTCCTGCCTTCCTGGAAATGTGGGGAGAAGAGAAAGACCAAGAGGTCCAGTCTGGATAGCCACTGGTCCGCCAAGTGGCGGGCAGACTGGGCGAGGATGTTGCCAGCCACGGACATTCGGTTCCTTGCTCTAGAGGACACTCGAGCTGTGGAGGGAAGTGTCTCCAGGTTATGGAAGCTGAAGCCATGGAAACAGTTCACAGGAGAATCGAGGTGGGGAGACGCCCAGCCTGCAGGTTCCCCACACGGATGCCAGGCTCCCCACTCGGACCTCCCAGGCCCTCTGCTGGGATTGGAAGATCCAGTCCCTGGAGACAGTGTCCGCCCACCCATAGGCCCAGGGCTATCTGAGTGTTCCTCTAGAGGATGCAACTCCGTGCAGCCCTGCGGGGAGGCCCGTGGCTCCTGGACAGGGCGCCAGGGCCCTGGGGAGGTCCTGGAGTAACTCCACTGAGCAAGGATGCTTTGGGCAGGCGGGGGAGGGCGGGAGGGGACCCAGGACCCAGCATGTGAGGACCCATCAGGGGTGCCCGGCGGGGCTGGGCTGGGGCTGTGCTCCCTAACCCCGGCATTCCAGAGACTGTGCCTTTCAGAGAACCGTAGTTATTGTTATTCATTACATGTTTTATCTTTATCAAAATAATGCAGATAATTATCTTAGACTTTCCAATAGGCCAGTGCATCCCAGACCCACCCCTCAGAGTAACCTCCCCCCCGCTCAGCCGAAGGACCCCATTCATCCTGCCCACATCCTGCGATCACTTCCATCTGTTTAGGGAACAGGTCTGGGCTGATTTCTCATTTACCAGCTCTGACATGGAATATTGACTTTCTGCTACAAAGTAACTCTGCCCACTTAGTCCCCTCTCTGTGAGATTGGGTTCCAAATCTCTAAACACCCATAGCCATCTCCTTGTGGGTGGTGCACCCTTATTTCCTGGGTCGTGGACTCAGGTGGACAATCTAACAGCCATCCTCCACCCCCTCGACGTCCCTCCCTGGGGCCCCGGCTGGCTGTCAGCCTAGCCCTCCTCTGTTCTGTGTTATTGAGCGTTCAGGGGGGCTGAGTTAGAACTCAGGTGCTATGCCAGCATCATAGGTGAACCAGCAGATTCCCAGACCCGGAGCCAAGGCGCGAGTGAGACGCGCATTGCCTTCCTCAGGAGGCTATTTCGGGTTTTCTCAGCTGGTCTTTCTCTTTTCCCGCTGTTCTTTCCGTTTGCAACGCCAGCAAGTGCCTTGAACTCCTTAAGGGCTCCTTGCTTCCTCTCGGCCAACAGACCCTGTTCATCCCGCAGATGCCGGGCTCCCGGGACCCTGCTCCACTAGGACCCTCATGATCCCTCAGGGGATGCCTGCACATCTGTGGACTTGGGACTCTCCCCCAAGGATGGTCAGCATGCATCCGCCCCCCACCCCCAACATACTCAGCACACAGTTCAGGGGGCAGGGTGTGCATCTCAGGTTTGGCTCCGGACGTAGGGATGTGGGAGGGGGCCAAGGAGCGGACCGGAAAGGGGACGAGGGAGGAAGCCCCCAAAACAGATGGGCAGAACCTCACGGGCAGGGGCCTCTGAGCCCGGACTTACCCTTGAGGCCGCTGCAGGCCCCTGAGGGCAGGCAGCCAGGCCTCTGCTCCCGATGCCCAGGACTCAGCCGAGCAGGTGGGGCCAGGATGCGGCCCGAGGGGGCCTTGCCCGTCCCTGCCCCTGCTGGTGCCTCTGGAGCCTTCGCCCTCTTCACGCAGCCTCCCCTGGGCCCTCCAGAGTCGCCTTGGGGACCCCCGACCCTCACACACTGTTCTTTGGGCCTTTCCCTGCCCCAGCTCTGCTGGGCGTCTGGTGCCCACAGCCCTGGGCTTCCCGCAGAGGCCCTTCTTGTCACTGCAGTCACTCGTCTTGCCCGCCCTTTGGGGAATTGGACAAAGAAATAGGTATAATTTTTAAACAAATTCTGAGCAGCTCCCTGCCTTCATTGCCCTCACCCCGCAGGGGTCCACATCCCCATGGCGGCCTGCCCGAGGACGCTAAGCCCCCTCGGCAGGATTCTCTGTGTGTGTACGCAAAGGCGTGTATACACGCACACCATGCACACAGCACAGACACACGTGCACACACGCACGCACGCACACACGCAGGGGGGTCCCCACCAGGCCTCCTCCGGCCGTCCGATGCTCAGCTGTGCGATGGGCTTTCTCTCCTGGGAGGTGTCTAGGGGGCCTTTCGGGACAAACGTTTTCCTCTCTCTGTGGTGTCTCATGTAAATAAGCCTGGCAGTCCCTGGAAGGGACGTGTCGATTTAAGCTCGTTGGGCCGCGTCTTCGCGAAGGGCTGCTGTCGCTTTCCATCAGCTCTCGCGTGCGTGGCCCGCAGACGGCCGCCGAGTCCGCAGCTGCACCTCCCGCCTCCTCATTCGGCTCTGAGAGGAATTAGCTCTCCTGTTGTCACTTCCTACATCAACACTGATGGTTTCCAAGATGACTTTGCCAATCGCTACTTACGCCAAATGCTTCTCGCTGCTCGGTTCCCCTGGAAGCTCCCCCGACTTAATCACCCGGAGTCAGCAAGCCCCGATGACGTGCGGGCGCTCAGGACGCGCCGCCTCATTCAGGGCGGCCGAGTGGCCTGTGTCCGTGGCCGTGGACCCCCGTCTTCTCCGCAGACGTCTCTGCACGTGGCTGGGCTTCCTCTCGTTGATTTCTAGGAGGCTTTTACACAGTTTGCTCTGAATATTAATCTGGCTTCTCTTTTATATCTGAGATATTTTTCTCGGCAGGTAACCTGTGTTTCCCTTTTCATTTATGGTGGTTTTTGTTGTAACACTTGCAACTGTGTTACGTAGCCAGCATTATTTTCATCACTTCTGGGTTTCAGGTTTTGGTTCAGAAAACTTAGCTTGTTCCACGATTACAGCTCGTCTCTCAGCATCTCCCGACCTTCTTGCGCAATGATTTGTTCCCCTTTGCGGGAACATCGCCAGCCTGAATTGGTGCTGGGGTGTCATCCCCTGACAGCCTTAGGTAGAGAGAGGGTGGGCCCCCTCTTCTCCGGATGTGGGGACTGCGGCTCTGAGAATGCTTTCCCTTTTCCCCACAAATGGCTTCGACTGAACAACCGGAAACAGACGATATAGACATGTGATGGAGGACTCCGCGCCAGTGCTCTGTAGCCTGAGATGGGGTGGAGGGGTCACGCCACCCCCGTGACCCCTTCTGCACAGATGTGCCCTGGCCCCCAGCTCAGGGGGAGAGAGGCCGGCCCACCCTCGGGCCACCCAGAAGCCCCCGTCTGCGTGGCTGCAAGGGTGTCACCTGTGGGCCACGGGGGTATCGCCCTCTGCAGGGCCGTCTGCTGTGTTTGCAGCTTCTCAGCCCAGCGTGCCCAGCTGTCCTGACCTTCACGTCCACCCGAGCGCTGGCCTGGGGCCAGCCGCGGCCTTGGACCCCTTTGTCATCTCAGAGGCCCTTTATGACTTGCGGCCTCGTGGGTCCCGGAGCCAGGACAGGGGTCTGACGTGGGGTCGGGCAGGGAGGTCTGGCTGGCATCTCGGGGGAGAGAGACCCTGCCCTGCAGTGCCCCTGCTTCAGACGCGTTCGCTGCACGCCCGTGTGAACCGCAGAGACGGCTCCGAAACCACGTGGATCGGGTCACGTCACCCCATCCGCTGTGTCTGCCCGCTGATGGTGGGTTTGTTTTGCCCACTCACAGCACGTCTCGTCCGTCTTTCCGTGCCAGACGCACACACTGGGCTGTTCTCTGGGCCGTCGAGGGGTCCTTAGTACAAACGCTGAGTGATCCAGTGTGAGGGGCGTGTAGTCCTTCTCAGACGGGGCCTGGCGTCCCCCAGGCCCGGCTGGCCCCCTGCGCCGAGTGCCCCTTCGGACACACACAAGTGACAGAGGAGGTCGGGCCCGCTCATCTTTGTCCTCCAGGGATGGGCAGGCCGAGCCCTGTCCCAGGCCGAGTGAGGACCTGGGACGGATGGAGCTGTGCCCTGGTCTTGCGGTCACGAGGCATCTCTGATCGCTGCTGCCCATCCCGCTGGTCTGGGGTCCATGTAAACATTTCCTTTTCCTGCTGACAGCTCGGGGTCCCCTCTGATCCCCAGGGGAGGCTCACACTTCCCGCCTGCTCGGGCCTCCCTGACCCGGCCTCCCGCCCCAGCGCTGCACAGAGAGCCCTCTGCACGCGTGTGTGTACATTCGGGTGTGCGAGGCCCACGGCTCGGGAGACAGCGGCCCCCAAAAAGATTCCTCAGTGCCCACGGCTCCAGACAAGGGGCTGCCATGCCCTGGGGCCACGGGGACGGGCGCACAGGTCACCCGGGCCGAGAGGGAGGCAGCTGCGGGGACGTGTTCATCAAAGCAGCTGGTGGGGGCAGGGAGGGGTAGGCTGTGGGCTCGGCCCGTTCCTTTGAGCGTGGGCTCACGGGAGGGGGGTCGGCTGTTTCCAGGGCCTGGGAGCTCTGAGAGGGGCCATCCTCCTTGGTCAGCAAGGCCCTGGATCACAGCCTCAGATGCAGAAACGGGTCATGAGGCTAGCACAGTGGTGTGGTGGGCCCTCCTGTGGCTCCTGCTACCCTCCGCCCCAGCTCAGGAAGCCCGCGCTGGCGGCCAGGCAGGTCCTCCCATCTCCATCACCCATGTGCGTCTGCAGCAGCCTGTCCGCTCCGGGGACACAGACCGCAGACGAAGCTGGAGCCCTGTGGGCGCCCGGGGGCCAGACCATGCCTGAGCGGGGCCCCGAAGCCTCTGCCCCGACCTGCATGCCGGGGAGCCACCAGCCCTCCACGGAGTCAAAACTGAAAGATTTTCATCAGCTCCAGCAGATTCCCTCTCATCTGGACTAATTAGCAAGACTTCCCTGTTTACGGAAGAAAAATTGCCTTTCACGCCTGGCTGCGCTTCTTTGCCGTTAATTACAGCCGGGTGTGTCAGTCCCAGGGCCCCTGGGCAGGTGACAGGGACCACCTCCCCCCCAGACTACACTCCTCCTCTGCAGGGAGGAGGGGCAGGGAGGACGGGGAGAAGGCCCAGGGGATGCGTCCGGCCCGTCACAGATTCCTCAGGGAGACTTGGAGCCAAGGCCTGGCACCCGGCCACCGGGGCTTCCTGGGGATCCACATTCTCCACGAGTGGGGAGTGGCCAGGGGCTGGGGATCCTGGGCACGAAGGTCTAACATCCTTAAGGCCGTTCTGGTGTTTTCTGCGAACGAGGCTACGATAAAAGGTAACCCAGGAGACACAGAACCTTTGAATGACCATGAGGTCCCACTGTCCAGCTACTTCCCTGCAGACTGTCCTCCTCCTTGGGGCGGGGCTCAGACAGGGAGGAGCTGGGCCCTCAGCACCTGGGACCCCAGGGAGCCCCCACCTCTGCCGTGGGTCCTGGCTCCCCAGGGACCCCCGGCAGGTCGTGGAGAGGCTGCAGGTCAACCTGGGGACCACTCCCCACTTGGCCCTGCGGGCCAGCCTTGGGCAACCTGGGGGAAGGGCTGCTCATTTGCAGAACCTTCTCAGAGGAGTGTTGATTGAGTTAAAATTGGATTCTGCTCAGATTGATTATCTAATGTGATAGAAAAATATACAGTCTGGGAGCAAATTTAGATTTCAGTGAAAAATTAAACTGTTATACCAAGCTGCCCGCTGAAGCATTAAGCGCATTCTCTCTGTAATTATATCTGCAGACAGCCGGCGAGGACCGTCACTGCAGCCACCGGGCCTGAGGACCGCAAGCAGGCACACTCCACCTCTGAGGTGTCCGGAAGCGGCCTAATTGATTTCCTGGGGTCTCTGCGTCGGCAGGAGGCAGCTCTCTGGTTTGTGGGGAGGAACACACAGCGTCCCCCGCTCCCAGATGCTGGACCGTGGAGAATGAAGCCGCTCAGGCGTCAGGGGGGCGCCCGGAGGAGAGCTGAGGTGGCAGAGACGCGGCAGCCACGGGTGTCAGGGGGGGAACTGCCCGGCCCCACTGGTGACCTCAAAGGCTGGGACCGAAGCCCTGCCTACACCCTCGGGCCCACGCGGAGGCTTACGAAAGTGAACTCGGTCCACAGCCCTGCCCCGCTGTGATGTGCCCGTTCAGCCCCCCACAGGGCAGTCATGGGGCTCCTCAGATCCTGGGGCGTGGGCTCTCACGGCACAGAGAAGCCAGCATCGCTGGACTCTGGGGGTCTCTCCCCCCTCCCCCGGTCAGCACCCTCTGTCTCTGCCAGGTGGGCTCCTTGCCCCCACCCTGGCCTCCCTCCTGACCCTTCCAGGGGCATCACGCCCACTTCATAGGTGGCATTGGTTCCAACGTGGCCTTCACGAGTGAACACACAGAGAGAGGAATGCACAGGACAGTCAAGCGCGGCTCAGGGCGATTTGGAACCCTGTGCAGAGAACCGCGGGTGGAGCGGCCAGCACAGATGTCCTCGGGGCCCGCTTCGGCCTGCTCGTGGACCGTGGGCCTCCAGGACACTCCCCCTGCAGCTGGGAGGCAGGGCCCAGCGGCTCCCACGAGGCCTTTCTAACCTGTGCAGGGCTCTGCTGCCTGTCACCCTCCGGATGATCGGATGGTAAAGAATCGGGAGTGCTCATCTATGTCCTAGGACGCAGCGCACTCTCCACACGCCTGCCACGCTCTCACACACACACCTGCCACACTTACACGCCTGCCACGCTCATGCACATGCACCTACCACACTCACGTGCCTTCCACGCTCATGTGCCTGCCACACTCACACACACGCACCTACCACGCTCACGCGCCTGCCACACTCACACACATGCACCTACCACGCTCATGTGCCTGCCACGCTCATGCACCTTCCACGCTCACACACACGCACCTACCATGCTCATGTGCCTGCCACGCTCACACACACGCACCTACCACACTCATGTGCCTGCCACACTCACGTGCCTGCCACGCTCACACACACGCACCTACCACACTCATGTGCCTGCCACACTCACGTGCCTGCCACGCTCACACACACGCACCTACCACGCTCACGCGCCTGCCACGCTCACACACACGCACCTACCACACTCATGTGCCTGCCACACTCACGTGCCTGCCACGCTCACACACACGCACCTACCACACTCATGTGCCTGCCACACTCACGTGCCTGCCACGCTCACACACACGCACCTACCACGCTCATGTGCCTGCCATGCTCACATACCTGCCACGCTCATGCACACACACACCTGCCACATCACATCTTGTCCCTGCCATGCTCACATGCCTGCCACGCTCACACACACGCGCCTGCCACGCTCACACACACGCGCCTGCCACGCTCACGCACCTACCATGCTCATGTGCCTGCCACGCTCACTCTCACACGCCAGCCACTCTCACACGCCTGCCACGCTCATGCACACGTGCCCGCGCCGTCCGGGGGCAGAGCCGTCCATGCCGAGGACGCCCACCCCCATCGCAGGTGCCTGCGGGTGTCCCCCGTTCAGAGTCGCAGACCTCCTGGCCTGGGGACGGAGGTGAGACGGGGGCTGTGCAACCCTGCCGTGAAGGTCAGACACGGTTCTCCAGGCTCGGGGCTCTTCCTTCCCGTCTCTGGTTACTCCTCTGCTGGCGTCTGCTGACAGACCGCTCTGCCGGGAGCACAGGGGTTTGGAGTCTCTGAGCGGCTCTCAGAGCTGGGGCCTCGGTCTGAAGACTTTCCCAAGGGAACCGAGCTCGTAAGAACTCAGTGTCACGGGGGGAGCCACCTGAAGGAGAGAAACGTGAGGGCAGCAAAGGCCCCTGGATCTCAGCTCAGGGCTGGAGAAGGATGTGGATGGATGCGCATGGTGCGGGCCCAGCCTCGCCCGGCCTGGGGAGCGCGGGGCTGGACGCAGGCTCTTGGCCACGCCTGCTGCTGCCCGCGACCACAGCCCTGATCCACCGCTTTATCCAGAGGAGGGTGCGTCACCGTGTTTGTCAGGGTTCTCCAGAGAAACGGAACCGATGGGAGATGGATAGATAGATAATAGATAGATGATGTTGACAGACAGATAGATAACAGATTGATGATAGATAGGTAGATAATAGATGATGATGACAGATGATAGATTGATGATAGATAATTGGTAATTGATAGATATAGATACATAATAGATGATGATAGGACATAGAATAGATAATTGATAGATAATAGATAGATGACAGATATACGATAGATAGATAATAGATACAGATAAGTCAGTTCAGTTCAGTTCAGTCGCTCAGTCGTGTCCGACTCTTTGCGACCCCATGAATCGCAGCACGCCAGGCCTCCCTGTCCACCACCAACTCCCGGAATTTACTCAAACTCATGCCCATCGAGTCGGTGATGCTATCCAGCCATCTCATCCTCTGTTGTCCCCTTCTCCTCCTGCCCCCAATCCCTCCCAGCATCAGGGTCTTTTCCAATGAGTCAACTCTTCACATGAGGTGGCCAAAGTATTGGAGTTTCAGCTTCAGCTTCAGCATCAGATATAGGTAAGTAGATAATAGATAACTGACAGATAGATGAGAGACATGGAGACAGGGACTGAGATGCATCAAGAGATGTGAGCAATGGGCATCCCAGACAACCTCACCTGCCTCCTGAGAAATCTGTGTGCAGGTCAAGAAGCAATAGTTAGAACCAGACATGGAACAACAGGCTGGTCCTAAATTAAGAAAAGAGTCCATCAAGGCTGTGCATTGTCTCCCTGCTTATTCAACTTATATGCAGAGTACATCATGCAAAGTGCTGGGCTGGATGAAGCACAAACTGGAATCAAGATTGCTGGGAGAAATATCAATAACCTCAGATATGCAGATGACACCACTTTTGTGGCAGAGAGTGAAGAGGAACTAAAGAGCCTCTTGATGAAAGTGAAAGAGGAGAGTGAAAAAGCTGGCTTAAAACTCAACATTCAAAAAACTAAGATCATGGCATCTAGTCCTATCATTTCATGGCAAATAGCTGGGGAAACAGTGGAAATAGTGAGAGACTTTTTTTGGCTCCAAAATCACTGCAGATGGTGATTGCAGCCATGAAATTAAAAGATGCTTGCTCCTTGGAAGAAAATTTACAACCAACCTAGATAGCATATTAAAAAGCAGAGACATTACTTTGCCAACAAAGGTCTGTCTAGTCAAGGCTATGGTTTTTCCAGTGGTCATGTATGGATGTGAGAGTTGGACTATGAAGAAAGCCGAGCGCCGAAGAATTGATGCTTTTGAACTGTGGTGTTGGAGAAGACTCTTGGGAGTCCCTTGGACTGCAAGGAGATCCAACCAGTCCATCCTAAAGGAAATCAGTCCTGGGTGTTCATTGGAAGGACTGATGCTGAAGTTGGAACTCCAATACTTTGGGCACCTGATGTGAAGAGCTGACTAATTTGTAAAGACCCTGATGCTGGGAAAGATTGAGGGCAGGAGGAGAAGGGGATGAGACAGATGAGGTGATTGGATGGATCACCGATTCAATGGATATGAATTTGAGTAAACTCCGGGAGTTGGTGATGGACAGGGAGGCCTGGCGTGCTGCGGTTCATGAGGTCACAAAGAGTCAGATACGATTGAGTGACTGAACAACAACAGAGAGATTCACTGTGAGGAACTTGCTGTCATCACTGTGGAGTCTGAGGAGGTCTGTAGTCTGTCATCTTCCAGCTGGAGCCCAGGACAGCTAAGGGTGCAGCTCCAGTCTGCTTCCAAAGGCCTGAGACCCAGGGGATGCGGAGGTGAACACCCGGCCTGAGGGCAGTGGACCAACGTCCCAGCTCAGCAGTGAGGCAGAGAAAGTGACTTCCTTTCCTTTCTTAGCTCTGTTCAGACCCTCAGAGGATGAGATGAGGCTCCCCTGTATCCTTACTCCATTTCTCCTTTCAAATGCTCACCTTGACCAGACGCCCGACCCCCCTCGCCACAGACACACCCAGAATCATGCTGGACCAAGTCAGGTTGACCCATAAAGTTCCCATCGAGGTCCCGGGTTGAAGGATGAGGGTGGTGATGCCATGGAGCCAGCCTGTGACAGCTGGGCGGCCGAAGCCCCCTCACCCCGCTGGCCCGCGTCCCCCGGCCGGGCCTCCTCACCCCCGGCCCGCGTCCCATGGTGCAGAGCCTGTGGCCAGCATGCTCCGCATCAGGGTGGTGGGAGAAACCCGGTCCTCTGCTCAGGGGCTCTCCTGTGGTCACCGTGCGGCTCTCCCCCGCACCTTCCTCCGGACGACACCCCAGCCCCCACGGTGCCCCAGGCAGCACCAGGGGCCTACTCCTTTCACCATGTCAGTCACTCTTCTCAGCGCAAGGCCCGCCCCGAGCTCCTGGTCACTCTCTCATGCGACTGACACCAGGGGTCAGAGGGGAGGGCGCGCGGCAGGCTTGGCCGAGGCAGGGCGTGAGGGGGAATGTGGCCTTTCTGGCCAGGTGTCAGGGTCCCGTCCACTGCCAGGTCAGTGCCTGATGACCACGTCACGGGGGGTGGGGGGTCTCAGGCCTGCTCCCCTGCCCTCTCCGGAGCTGGCTGGCAGCAGAGTCCCAGTGTTCCCAATTTATGGCTGGACAGCGGCTTCTGGCCCTGGCAGACCCCCCATGGGGTCAGCTTGCAGAGTCTGAAGTCTCAGCCCTTCTCCTTTCTGAGCAGAAGGAGCAATTGCAGAGATGGACCACCGCAAACGCAAGCCTTCCAAACCCTCAGGGCCACTCCCAAGAACACCTCCAAGACATGGGAGACTGGCCTGAAGCCCCCTCAACTCTGGGAACTGCTCCCCAGGCCAGCATGAAGTTACCAGCTGCCCGCCTGGCTTCACTGAAATGTCCCCAGGCGCTCACCAAGCCTCCCCAGAGACTGCATCTCAGGGGCCACAGGACCGAAACAGCAGGAGCAGACAGACCCTGCCTCCGCTTCCTGGGACAGACTGACTTAGAGGAGACTGCTGGCACCAGCCCCCTACTGAAATGCCCACCACGACTAGTGAATAAAGTATGTTCACACGTATTCAACTGGTAATAAAATAAAATGGCCAGCAATAGTGATTGTTGGAGAGAAGGAGAATTTCCAGGATCTCTCACTTTACTCTTAGAAGCACAAACTTGTGAGAAAGGTTGGGAAATCTCTCAGGCATCCTTTTCCAGCATCAAGCATCACCTGCACGTGACTCACAGTCACCTTTCGAGGAATTTGTCTGAAGGAGCCTCTTGAACATGGACCGGGAGACACTACACGAGCACCCACATATTCGTCATGGAGCAAAACTTAGGAACAACCTGCGGTTATCTGCAAACTTTGCATAAAAGTAAAGAAACAAGCTGAAAATACTTTAGGATATTACCAACAAGATGGAGGAGTAGGAGTTTCCAGCCCCCATTCCCCCAGAGACAGACGAATTTTAACAACCAGCCATGAACAGGACCGCCTTACGGGAAATCAGGAGTACAGCTGAGAGCTTCGGCAGCCTAGAGACCAAAACGATCTCAGACACAGTGAAGATGAGAAACCTGATTCACGCCCCACCTCCCCGCCGCAGGTGGAAGCTCCCCGAGAGGCCCCCTCCGTCCAGTTTCTCCCACAGAGGAACGTGAGGACACAGTGAGCGCCTGGCTTCCCCATCCCTGTGGGATCCGCCCAGGCGCCCACTTCTGTCTCACCCTCCCCCGGAACGCCGAGATGACCAGCGGGTGAGCCGTCTGGGGGCAGAGGAGGGAGGGGTCAGGCTCACAGCCCCAGGGCGCAGATCTGAAGCCGCTGTGGATCTTGTTAACCAGGCTCAGACTCCACCAAGAACCGCACGAGACCCGTGCCTGCTGATCCCAGACCGGCTGCCATGTGCTCCAGACCCCCACGTTGCCGCCCTGGAGCTGGCGCCCTGACCCCCCAGGAATGACAGGCACAAGCCTTTGCGCACGGCGCAGAGGTGGCAGCCGCCAGCGTGGAGGTGATGCACGGGGAGGAGGTGCAGGAACGAACGCTCAGGGCACGTCCCCTGGGAAAATAAACGAGCGGCTCTCAGCCTGCAGCCTGCCTTTGTGACATCCAGAGAAGAAAGCAATCCTAAGACTTCCCCCCAACAGAAAACAAGCAGAAAGAAGTGGGCGCATCCACTGAAAAGTTTAGAGACCCTCAGAATTTCTAGCCAGACTAACTGGTCTTTCTCTCCCAAAGCCAGGAAGTAAAGCATGGAGGAGATAATTGTCTCTTCAAATGTGTTGGCAGCAACACACGTCTTTGAGGAACACAAAAAAATTAAGAAAACAGGACACCAAAGAAGAAACAAATCAAGTTCTTGTAGCTGATATTCCAAAGAGAAGTCTGACAAGAATTTCAACAGAATCATCTTACAAAAGCTCAGTGAGCTATGAGAGAATACACAGAGATAAATAAAGAAAATTAGGAAAACAACCCAAGAACAAAATGAGATGTTCAATAAAGTAACCATAGAAAGGAACCAAGCAAGTTTTAAAGCTGAAGACTATGACCTAACTGGAAAAAAAAAAAACAAAAAACAAAAAACTCAACAGACAGCTTCAACATCAGGGGTGAGCAAGCAGAAAAAAGAATCAGTGAACTAAAAATCAGATCATTTGAAGTTATCTCCTCAGGGGAACAACGAGAAAAAGCAATGAAGAAGAATGAAGACAGCCTACAGGACTTACGGGGTCCCACCAAGGAATCATTTAAGAATGTGGGGGTCCAGATGTTGCGGAGCAGGAGAAAGAGCCGGAAAACTTACTTAAAGAAACAATGACAGAAAGCTTTCCAAACTGAGGGAAGAAAATGAATAACCGGATCCATGAAGCCCAAATAACTCCAAATAGATTGAATATGGAGAGGTCTTTACTGAGATACATTTTATTCATGTTGCCAAAAGTCAATAACAGAGACAATTTTGAAAGCAAGAAGAGAAGAATGGTTTGTCACCTACATAAGACTATCAGTGTATTTCTCAGCAGAAGTCTTGTGGGACGTGAAAGAGTGCACTGATATGTTCAAAGCACTAAAGCAACAACACCAACAAAATAAACAAGTAATGCAAAGTTAAAGCACCCAGGCCAACCAAGAATGCTTTACTCAGCAAAGCTGTGCTTCAGAAATGAAATGGAGATAAGGACTTTCAGACAAAAGCTATGGGAGTTCATTGCCACTAGACCTGCCCTACAAGAAATTCCAAGGGAGCTCTTCAAATGGAAACAGAAGGATATTAGACAGCAACACGAAAGCCCATGAAAGTGTAGATCCCACTGGTAAAGGTTAAGGGCAATATTTCTCAAAAGAAGACATACAGTTGGCCAACATGTACATGTTCAACACCACTAATCCTCAGGGAAAAACAAATCAAAACCACAATGGTAAACCACCCTACTTCTGTTAGCATGCCTATTATTTTTTTAAAAAAGATAGCAAGTGTTGATAAAGATGTAGAGAGCAAGGAACTCCAGTGCACTGTTGGTGGGAATGCAAGCTGGAGCAGCTACTGTGGGAAACCACATGGAGGTCCCTCGAAATTTAGAGAGGTACTACCATAAGATCCAGTAACCCCTCTCCTGGGCGTTTATATGGAGGAGATGCAACGAGGCTCTCAAAGCGATCTCTGCCACCCCCATGCCCATTGCACCATCATTCACAATATCCAAGTTATGGAAATAACCTAAACGTCCCCTGATGGAAGAATGGATAAAGAAAATGTGATCTATACACACAGCGGAATATTACTCAGCCATAGGCAAAAACAAAATGCTGACATTTGCAGCAACGCGGATGGACTTGGAGGGCATTATGCTAAGGGAAATAAATCAGACACAGAAAGACAAATATTGTATAGACACTTGCATATACATATGGTAATTATACATATTGTATAGACAAATATTGTATAGATATTTGTATATAAATATTGACAATTGTACATATTGTATAGACATATGCATATTGTACAGACATATTGCAAAGACAAATAATGTATAATCTCACTTACACGTGGAATATAAAATAGTCAAACTCACAGAAGCAGAGAGTAGAACGTTGTTTGACGCGGGGGGTGGGGGCATGTGTTGGTGAGGGTCAAAGGGTACCAAGTTCAGCCGCACAGCTGAGTGAGCCCCACCAGGGCACGGCGCCTCTAGCTCACACTATCGCCTTGTACACTCAGCATTGCTCAGGGTAGAACTTGCGCTAGGTGTCCTTACCCCATGCTCACATACAGATGATAACAAGGTGAATACTATTAGTGGTGGGAGGAAGCCTCCAAAGGAGGTGGACTATCTAAGCCCTTGACACTGGACAAGGTCTCCTGGGTGTACACTCAGCCCAGACGCGCGGGATTCTCACAGACTCTGCACGGACACTCCAGCCTGCTCCAGTACCACCGACAGGACCACGGGCCACACGTATGGCGTCGGTGCGCTGTGTCCAGGCTAACCCCATCTCCAAACGCAGGAGGCAGTGGCACCGGCCCTGGGCAGGAGTGAACTGCGGTGCGACGGGACCGATGGACAGGACGCCCCTAAGCGGAGAAGTCAGATTTCCACCACGCTGTTCTCGTAGGCACACTCTGCAGGGCACTCAAATGTGGCCAAACGCACGTGACGGACAGGGCGTGTGACAGGGCAGAGCGCATCTGCCTCGTCTCAGAGCTGATCCTCTCCCTGGGCTGAACCCTGCCGTCCGCACCTTCTGTGACAGCGCGCTGCTGTGGCCTGAAGCAGGCAGGGGCGCCCCTTCTCAGGGCTCAGAGCCGGGGGAGTCTGTTCGCATGGAGACTGAAGTTTGCAGAACAGAGAGCGGCTTGGGTCTTGTTGGAAATTTGTAGGGACATTGTGACCTGACCTACACGGGCAGCTACAAAAATAAAGGATTCTGACACCGAGAAGTTTGCAACACCCAACCACACCGCTCCCTCACCTGGCCTGTGAAAGCGCTTTGCTGAAACCCTTGTGGGAGTTTGGGGTGTTTTGGCCACCAGTCGTCCGTCTCCTTGCGTGGCCTGCATATGCCCTTCTCTGCTCCAAGCGCTGACGTTTGGGTTGGTTTGGCATCAGCGTGCATCAGCCGCGGGAACTTGCATTTGGTAACAGAAGGGAGGGGTGAAACCTGGACCTG
The DNA here is from genome assembly GCA_015832495.2 of Alces alces. Classification (NCBI taxonomy): domain Eukaryota; kingdom Metazoa; phylum Chordata; class Mammalia; order Artiodactyla; family Cervidae; genus Alces; species Alces alces. Next base: position 1,338,574 of record JADEYB020000018.1, read on the forward strand.
GACTCCGCTCACCTCAGGTGCATGGAGGCGTCCTGGGTGGGGTTGGACGGACCCTGCTTTCAGGCACAGGCTGTGATCGAGGCGCTGAGAGCTACACGGGGAGGTGGGTCCACGACACCCTCCGAGACAACTGGAAAGTGATGGATGTGTTCTTTGAACCCGGGAGGCACTGGAAGGGAAGGGAGGGAGAGGAGAGAGAAGGAGGAGGGAGGGAGGGAGGAAGAGGAGAGAGAAGGAGGAGGGAGGGAGGGAGGAAGAGGAGAGAGGAGGAGGAGGAGGGAGGAA
>JADEYB020000018.1:1339151-1353663 GCA_015832495.2 Alces alces
AGGGGAGGGAGGAGGGAGGAAGGGGAGGGAGGAGGGAGGTGGGGAGGGAGGGGACCCTTCCAAACCTGACGAGAGCAGCAGGGACCTGGGCGTGGCTTCCTCGAGCAGGGTTTGGAGCCGCCCCTCTGCTTTGCCTTGAGTTCCTGTCCATCCCGGTCTCTCTCCTTGGATTAGGGAAGGAAGAGGGGAACCGCAGAGAATCGCAGCCCCGAGAGGGTGGCCTGGCGCGTGGCAGAGCTGAGCGCAGCGTCCCCGCAGCCCCGGGCGGGCGGAGTCCTGCACGCTGAGTGGCAGGAGCTCTCGCCAGACACCATCTAAATGCGATGTGCTCTTCAGAGAGCCTGGCTTTTATTTATTAGAGAGGTTTTATCTGCTAAGTGCTTTTCAAGGGTTTGGAACACCCTGAGGGCCTTCAAAGGTGGTGGGAGGACCTCCCGCTCGCCTTCTGTTTGTCAGCCGCCCAGGGCGCCGGAGGCAGGGAGGGCGTCCGCCCTGGCAACCCCGGCCCATCACTGTGCCCCACTCCAGCCTCCTTGCCACCAGAGCTCCCCCACCAGAAAGATGAATTAACACAAGTGCATGACTTGGGCTTCTGTGTTGAGTCGCAGAAACAGCCATACATAGCAACGATGGTTCCTCCTTACGTTAGGAAAACACTTTAGATTTTTTGAAAACTCCTGCATGAAACATTTTCTTCTTTCATCCTAACAAAGTCCAGGGAAGCGAAACAGTGGGCTTCTGGACTTGGCTCCTGGGAATGCCTGAGTGCTGACCGTGGACTTCCCAGAAATTCTGTGAGCTCAGGGGAAAGCACGGCATTTTAAGCCTTCAGTTATATTAACTGATAATTAAAGACATTATAGTAATAAAAAAGCAATGGAATATATAAAGAAGTCCTCAACAGCAAAGAATAATGCAATTCACAAATGGGCAAAGGACTGGAATAGACATTTTTCCAAAGAAGATACCCGGATTGCCAATAACTGTGAGAAGATGTTCAGTGTCATTAGTCATCATGGAAGTGCAAACCAGTCTCGGAGAAATAGCACCTCACATCCGTGCGGGCGGCTGTGACCGAAACACGGACACCAGCAAGTGTCGACGGGGACGCGGAGAAGTGACCCCCGGACTGCAGTCCCCCAGGCTCGTCCGTCCATGGGCGTCTCTGGCCAAGGATGCTGGACTGGGTTGCCATGCCCTCCTCCAGGGGATCTTCCCGACCCAGGGACCAAACCCCCATCTCCTGTGTCTCCTGCATCGCAGGCGTTTTCTCTTCTGCTGAGCCACCAGGGAAACCCTGGAGAATAGATTAGTGGCTCCTCAAAAAGGTAAACAAGTATCACACAATCCAGAGAGCTCACTCCGAGGCGTGTACTCAGACAAAACAGGGACTCAAAGAGATTCTTGTGCACTCAATTCATAGCCCAGCAACCAAACCGGACATGACCCAAGTGCCCATCAGCGGATGGATGGAGAATAAAACAGGATCCACCCATGCAAGGGAATATTCTCCAGCCTTAGAAAGGAAATTCTGACACCTGCTATAACACGGACGAACCTGAGGACATCACAATCAGTGAAATAAGCCAGTCACAAGAGGGCAGGCACTGTGTGACCCCACTCATATGACGTCCCCAAAGAAGTGAAGTTCAGAGACAGAACGCAGAGAGGCGCTTGCCGGAGCAGGGCAGGGGAAGTCAGTGTTTAAGGGGAGAGTCTCAGTGTGGGGAGATGAGAAAGCTCTGCAGGTGGATGGTGGGGATGGTTGTACAATGATGTGACTGTACTTAAAGCCCCTAATTTATGCACTTAAAATGACTAAATTGATATTGTATTTCATATTATACATGTGTGTGTTACCCTGAAGCTGAAGCTTCAATACTTTGGCCACCTGATGCAAAGGGCTGACTCATTGCAAAAGACCCTGATGCCAGGAAAGATTAAAGGCAGGAGGAGAAGGGGACGACAGGATGAGATGGCTGGATGGCATCACTGACTCAATGGACATGAGTTTGAGCAAGCTCTGGGAGTTGGGGATGGACAGGGAGGCTTGGTGTGCAGCAGTCCATGGGGTCGCAAAGAGTTGGATGCGACTGAGCAACTGAATAACACGGCCCTCCATGGGGGGCCCTCTGCCCTGGGGGCTCTCACACAGCTTTGAAGCCACGGGAGGTTTCTTACGAAGCTTCCTAACCCACCCCCACCCCGCTCACCCCTCCCCGACCCTCGTCACCCACCCCCACCCCGGCCGCCCGCCCGCAGGGATGACAGGGGTGGGTCTGGGTGATGAGCGTCTCATCTCTTGTGTCCACTTTGGGGCTGAACCACTTGCTAGCATCCTCATTTGACCTTGACTGGCCTCCTCAGGTGGTGTTTTCAGAGAGTACATCCCCCACAGGGGTTTATGCGTGCTAAGTCACTTCAGTCGTGTCCGGCTCTCTGTGACCTCATGGACTCTAGCCCACCAGGCTCCTCTGTCCATGGGATTCTCCAGGCAAGAATCCTGGAGCGGGTTGCCATGCCCTCCTCCAGGGGACCTTCCTGACCCAGGAATCAAACCCACATGTCCTGTGTCTCCTGCATTGGCAGGCAGGTTCTTTATCACTAATGCCACCTGGGAATCCCATTTTAAAGAAATAGATCGGGATAGGTTCCTAATTGGAGAAGAATCACATATTTATTCTAGAAAAGATTTGAAATACAGAACTGTACACAAAATGAACATAAACCAGTTGTAACTCAGCAGTTACTTAATTCGTCGTGCAATATTCCCTGAGGCTCTTCTATGACAATACACCATTTCCCCCAAAATTGGGATTACGCTATATTGTCTATATTGTTTGCAAATGGATTTTATTGAATTTAAAGAAATTAATGTATAATGAACAACCTGACTCTTTACAAAATGTGTTAGTCATGGTTCTCCAGAGAAGTAGAACCGATAATGTGTGCACGTGTGTGTGTGTGCACGCGTGCGCGTGTGTGTGTAAGAGATTTGCTGTCTGGAATTGGCTCACGTGATTATGAGGGGTGAGAGGTGCACAGCTGAGCTGATGCTGTGACTGGGCCTGTCCAGTCCCAAGGCTGGAGGAGACCTGTGTCCTCTTGGAGGACAGTCAGGCAGAGAGAGAAGTCTCCTACTCACCTTGCATTCCATGCAGGCTCTGGAGGGATTGGAGGCCTCCACCCTGCGGGGGGCATTTGCATCAGGAGCCCAGCACTCCAAATACTAACCTCACCAGGAAACACCAGGATAAAATTGGACCTCAGCTTTCTTGGCACCCCTCGGCCAGTCAGGCTGACACATGAGTTAACCATCACACAGATTACGTGTTTCTTAGGGAGAATACGGAAAAATTAAATGAACTAAAAAATGATTCTCAAGATTATTTGAAAGAATGTATGTGGAAGGAAATTTGGGGGGCAAAACAGTGAGTGATTAGATGGTCCAAATGTTAGCTGTAAAAAAATATAAATAGAAACACACAGAAAAACCTAAATGTATACTCATGCGGCCTCAGGGGCCATTTTATTCCCGGAGAAAAAGGAATCCCCTGCACTGTCCTGAAGTGAAGGCAGTGACTCCAGTCACTAACTCAGACCTTAAACCCATGTAAGTTTCAAACAGATTCAGTGCATAAATATGAAAGGCAAACCCACCTAAGTTTCAGAAGGATGTGTAGGCAAGAATTCTTACAATCGTGGGAGCAGTGGAGAAGACTTACCAGAAGAAATAATTAATAGAAATATTAGAAGATACACACATGTAAGAAAGTAGACTCATTTGGCCTCAAAAGTGTTGCTCCAGAGCCTGTCAAGATGACCGTTGATGTCAAAGCTTCATTTGGTAGTGGTGGGATATTTTTAATATGCTACAGAACTTCTATTATTATGTATGAAATATTCACATCTGTGTTCATAAATGAGAGTGCCTGTTCCTTTATTTTACTGTCCTCTTCTGACTTTGGAATAACACCTGTCTATACTTTCTGCCTTAATCTACGCTTTCAAACAAGTATACAAGACAATTCATTGCTTGAAAATGAAAATTTTTTTCTGTAAGGTCTTAATGTTTTTAAGGTAGAAATGCCATGATTTCATCCCTCATTTCCTCCTTCCTATTTGCCTGGCCAGAGTATCCTGATTTGGGTTATTTTGTATCTCTGTGTGTGTGTGTGTGTGTGTGTGTGTGTGTGCATATACATGTGTGTGTGTGTGTGTGTTCAGAGAAAAAGAAGTGGAGAAAGCAGGTAAACCAAGACAGACTGGGTGAGTCTGTGAAGTCAGTCAGTCCATGAGAGACCCATTTTTCTTGGAAACTTAGAATATTCCTTTCTTTCTTTAAAACCTCTGTGCTATTTTTCCTTTCTTAGACCTTTCATTTTGCCTTGTATAGATTTGAATTTGCAAGAAATCTGTTTATTTTAATTTTATTTTTTCTCAAAAAGAATTAATTTTTCTAATGTCCTTAGAAATTAAAGGTGTTTTTAATTCATTTTCCAATTTTCATACGTTGAATATTTAGTTCACTTCTTTTCTTCCTGTCCTTTATGTGAAAAAAAGCAATTAACCTCTAGATACAACTTTGGCCACCTCAGCTATAGTTTGTATGTATACCATTCATTTTTATTATTTTAAAAATATGATTATTATTCTAATGCTTCCTTTATCTCCAATGACTCTCGCTTGTGATTTAAATTTTATTGTGTCTTGGAAAATGAATGTTGTTTGCGTAGTTTCTGTTTTTATAATTTACTGAAGTTTTCTTGAACATTTTTCAACACTGAAAAAGAATAGGCACCGATTCCTTCTATTATTTGACAGATACTAACCAGGCGCCTGCAGTCTGCTTGTGGGAACCTCTCTTTAGAGCCAAGCTGGTCTCTCCATGGTATTACTGCTGTGGTTCCCAACTGGGGCAGTTTTGTCCCCAGGGCACATTGGGCAAAGATGGGGACATTTCTTGCATAGCAGCGAGATGCCGCTGGAGCCGGCGGGTGGAGGCCGGAGCAGCCCCCTCACACCCCTTCAGAGCTGGGCGCATCCGCCCACCCCAGCCCTGTCACTCACTGCGATCAGGAAGGTTCCACACCAAGACCCCAGTGTCCTTAACATCGTTTTCGCGTTTGGTCTATACGACCCAACATCAGTTATTATGATAATAACGTGTTAGCATCTTTCCTCACCGTTTCCACACATGTTTAAAATAGAACTTGATTTTGGGGGGGGGACTGGACAGTGTGTTAATTGCAGCAGAGGAAACTCTTACGTAAAGTCTTTGATCCGGGAGCTTTTTATGAGCCGGCTCTGGTGCTTTTCTCTGTGGGAGTGCTCAGTTGCTTGGGTTGTGTCTGACTCTTTGCGACCCCACGGACTGTAGCCCACCAGGCTCCTCTGTCCACGGGATTCTCCAGGCGTGACCACGGAGTGGGTTGACATGCCCTCCTCCAGGGGACCTTCCCGACCCGGGGACTGAACCCGTGCCTCTTATGTCTCCTGCACTGGCAGCTGGGTTCCTTACCACTAGCGCCGCCTGGGAAGCCTGCGTGGTTTTCTTTAATGCAAGATAATACTGATTCTCACATCTGTCACGAGTGTGCACGTTATAACTGTCCGTCTTTCTTATTTCTAGCCTGTGTCGTTTTGCCTGATTCTCTGTTTTCTAAACAGTGACCCATGTGCAATCTGTGTGAGCCTGTGTTTACCAGCTGGTGGGTGTGAAGCACCTGCATTCTGGGCACGGCTGCTGCGTGTCGCATTCCTGTGACATCTGCCCTTACGTCGTTTCTCTAACCCGCCTTTTGTTTTCTTCACGTGATCCACAGCGGCGCTTTGCTTTCAGACCTTTGCCTCGCCCTCCGCGTCCCCACTCCGGGCCCCCTTCCTGGGCTCCCCTCGCGAATCCCATGGCCGTGCTCCCCTCCAGCCCCAGGGTCCTCCCTCCCGTGTTCACCTGTTTCGTCCGTGTTCTGTGGTGACGCTCACGGCCGTCTGCTGCACACGGGACTGGGTCTGTTTAGCGCTCACTTCCATTGCCTCCGCGAGGGCAAGGTTTCAGACGCAACCTGAAATCCTGCCTCTGCTCCGGGGCAGGCTCTGTGTTATGCGATTTACCTCAGTACTGTCACAACTTCAGGAACTTGGTGCCTTTATGATCCCGACTCTCTTCCCGGGAAACCGAGGCAAGGGCAGGTTCGGGGGCAGGCAGTGTGGTCAGGAAGTCGGGAATCTGGGCAGTTTGCCCCTCGGAACCGCAGCACAGCCCCTCCCCACCGTGTGCGCTGGGTTCTCTTCACTCCTGGGGAAGCGGCCACTTTAGATGCCTCGTGTCTTTGTCTCTGTCCTTGGGGACCAGATGCTCATCTGCCACCCAGGAGGCTATGCGGGGTCTCCGCATGCTCCCCAGGCTTCCCGTGGTGGAAGCTTTATTCACCTCTTGAGCCAAGCCTGGGGCTCACTGGCCCTGACCCTCTGAGCTGGGGTCGTCAGAGCTGATGGATCTGTGAGCCTCTTCTCCCGGGAGGACTCCCTGGTCCCTGAGCCGATGTGCAAAGAGGTGCCTGGACCAGAGGAGCAAGCGGCGGTCCTCCCAGGGCCGAGCTGAGCCCCAGCACCGAGTCTGGAGGCGAGGACGGGGTACCGGATGTCGGCTCCAGTTCATCATCGCTGCTTGTGTGCATGATCGCCAGACACGCAGGCAGGAGGAGCAGACAACATTTATGGGATCCAGGAGACTCCTCCACCAAGAACCCCCGGACGGAGGGCCTGTCCCCACCCCCATACTCCCCAACATTTACTTCTTAGATGCTCCTTCCAACCTCCTTTAACCTCAGACTGTGTCAGGAAAAAATGCCTGAGCTTCGGAAAAAGGCAAACTGGGGGCCCGGGCACCCTCTCACCGGGGTGTGGACCTTGCCCAGAGGACCTTCTGGGAACAGCAGGTTTCAGGGGACGCCTCTGCTCATCCCGAGTCCGGGGAGCTTTCAGCACTTCTGCCTCGACACAGACTCAGGGCTTCGCTCCTGGAGGCAGAGAACGTGCTGATGACAAATTAAAGGAATTAATGATAAAAATCTTAGAATATTTTTTTTACAATAGTCTTTCATTCAACTTTCCTTTAAGACATAGAATGTGCATGTGAAGTCCTAGAACCTAGTATTGTGCACACGCGCTCGGCCCCTGAGCTGTATCTGACTCTTTCACAGCCCAGTGGACGAAAGATCTCCAGGTTCCTCTGCCCACGGGATTTCCCAGGCTAGCACACTGGAGTGGGTTGCCATTTCCTCCTCTAGGGGATCTTCCCAACCCTGGATCAAACCTGTGTCTCCTGCATTGGCAGGCATGTTCTTTACCACTAGCCACCAGAATCTATTAATAGTATTACCATGCTCTTAACTAAAATTTAAAATTAAATAAGACAGATCATCAAATTTTCCTTTTTATTTTATGTTGCTTCTATACATATGTCTCCAATCAATTACTTGAGGAGGAAAAATCTCCCAAAATAAAATGTACTGAAGGTTTTCTTTTTACTGGAGTCATTTATCCAAAACCATTAAAATCGTTGAGTTCACAGTCGCTACCTCCTAATGGTTATTGAACCTGATTCTGCCCTGGAGCGATTTAACGCACGGGGAAGTCAGTGTCTTCCTCCGCTCTCACTGAAGCCCAAGGTCAATGCTAGTCGGCTTCCTCTTAGGACAGGAGCCATATCCAAACTGGCCTCAAGCTTAGATTCAGACAACAAATGGCCTAATTAATAGAAATCATTATTGAGACACACAATTAACACCTTAGAGCAAAACAACCTTCGCATGAAACTCCTGATATGCCAGTGGGTAGATTTAGCAAACATTGTTGAGTTTCTACTATGTGTTGCCTCCCAGATAAACGCACTCACTGCAAACTACCGTGGGATTCCGGTGGCTCAAATGGTAAGGAATCTGCCTGCAGTGCAGGAGATGCGGGCTCAATCCTGGGGTCAGGAAGGTCCCCTGGAGAAGGGAATGGCAACCCACTCCAGTATTCCTGCCTGTAGAGTCCCCAGGACAGAGGAGTCTGGTGGACTCCAGTCCATGGGGTCGCAGAGTCAGACACGACTGAGTGACTTACACTTCCACTTTCACACTTTCATAAACTACCTTTGTCTCCAAAGGGGTAACTAAGAATTTCCCTAAGAAAAGGGATCAGTAATTCGTATGAGGGGAAATATAAGCAATAATATGCATGTAAAGATGCCCCTGTGTCAGAGCCACGTGCAAAAGCCACCGTCTCCAACATAAGGTCATCGATGATGCCACGCGTGGTCCCCAAGTAGGGAACCACTCCCCACGCTGCTTCAGTGGCTCTGGGCCTGAACCCGGCCAACTCCCCTGAGCACCTCTGGAGACACAAGATCCATTGCTCACTCAGCCACTTATCCCAGGGAAGCAATCAGATAAGCGTAAAGAGATGTGTTTACAAGGGTTTGTTTCCTCCGTGAAGAATTAGAAAACAGTGAAATGGCCAGCTATAGTGGACTGGTTGCATGAATGATGGAGCATAACCCAGCCCCACGTGGGTATTAAAAATGACGGCGCAGGGTAGTCACTGATACCAACACGCGTTTCTGTAAGTGAAGTGAAAGTCTCTCAGTCGTGTGACTCTGTGACCCTAGGGACCTGGAGACCGAATTCTCCAGGCCAGAATACTGGAGTGGGTAGCTTATCTCTTCTCCAGTGGATCTTCCCGACCCAGGAATCGAACCCAGGTCTCCCACATTGCAGGCGGATTCTTTACCAGCTGACCCACCAGGGAAGCCCATGTTTCTGACACAGTCAATGAAAGTGAAAACGATCTGGGAGACTGGGTTCAGAATATAGTCAATGTCTCACAGAAACTCTCCCCAAGTGAACACAGGTGTACATGCACAAACCCTAAGTCTGAGATTTATGTAGCTCTATTTTAGAGCAGAGAGGCAGAGGTGAGTGGACAAAGAATAAATTTCACGAGGCGAGTGCTAAAGGGTGGGGGAGGGAAGGAGTGGAGACCCCACAACCTGGACGCTCCCACCACAGGTGATAGAGCAAGTCAAAGACGAGGGAGCCCTTCTGGAAACACACACCCTGCTCTCTGGGCCGCTCAGCTATTGAGCCTGTCCCAGGAAAAGCAGGGGTAAGCGCTGTCCGTCTCCACGGTGCTGAACCCAACTCCAGGGTCCTGCTTCCCTTCCCACCCGTTTCAGCCAAGGCCATTACCATTTCCACACAACGTTCGAGGCTGGAGGGCAGGAGGCACCCGGGTACCTGGAGCCAAGTCCAGGGCATCCTTCCTGGGGTCCCCCCGGGTCCTTCATCCCGACTCTGGATAAAGCCGGTCTTGCTGCTGCTTTATACCTGGCTGCATCTCTTGAAATTCTCTTCTTTATTTTTCTTTTGCCACACAAATGGTGGGGAAAGTTTTGGGGAAGATGGAACTAAACTTCACCCCCTGCCACGAGGCCACTGCTCAGCGTCCTCGGTCCTCAGAGGACTAAGTCACTGTCCACTGCAGAGGCTCCTCACCCACGGCGCTGTGTGCAAACCTCCTGAGGAAGGCCTGCCCTCCCCGGGCATGGCAGGCAGTGAGGGAGCAGTGCGATCAGTTCGACTGTTTGTTCTGTCTGAAACGACTGACTTTTCAGCAATCTCAGCTGCTCCTCTTCTGTCCATCTCTGTCCTGTCCATTTCCGCACCATTGAAACACACGCGCCAGGCCAGCTGAGCTCTTTCATCCCAGCCGTAGGGTCAGCGGGGACAGGACCTCCCAGGAGTGTGCTCTCTGCTCAGGGAGCGCCCACAGTGGGTCTCTCTGTGGGCATCTTCACTTTGTGGAAGACAGAGTCCTTTCCAGAACTCACGGGCAGACGCCGCAGTTAGGTCGCAGGTCTCCATGTGATGCTTGCGCCTTCCAAACACTTGGACTGTCACCACCATGTCCTACATCCTGAAATTCTGCCATCGATCTGGCCACCGGGAGTCCAGCAAATGCTATTAGTGGTGTCATGTGATTCCCAGAATACAATCACGTCTAAAGTCTTTCCAGAAGTTTCTCAAGGTCACTCCCATCTATCACAGAGCTGTGGTTCACAGGCTCCCAGGAAACTTTCGGTAAATTGTGCGTGTAAATCATCCTATGACATGACTTCTGCACACTTGTTTCATGACGTCTTTTCTCAGCTCAGGAAGCTGGTGCTGTTCCTCCTCTGGCCCTGCCGTGACCAGCCTTTAGGAGAGATTGAATGTTGATTAGTCATTGGCCACTAAGTATGAGTTTAGGAAAACGTCTCAGCCTTTTAATTTACTGCTCATTGTGTATTTCAGCCCAATGATAACCCTGCTCCTCAGTTCTGAGAATCTTAATGTGAAAGCACCAAAATGTAGCTGCGTTTTAGCGGATTGTGGCCATAGATGAGCTCCATCCTTTCAAACGTTCTCAATGGTTTTAAAATCATGAACTGATCCCAGAAAAGCTAAATGGTTTTTAAAAACAGGATCTGAAATCAAGGGTGCCTGGACAGGAGAGGCGTTTCCGCGTCCTTGGTGGTTCCTGTGTGAAGGCCTGTGTTGAATCTGACAGACGCCAGCCCACGGAGTGACCACACAGACTCCAGGGGGTGGGTGCTGTTTCCTCTGAGGGGGCTCAGGAGCCCCATTCCTCCCCTTCCTCATGTCTGATGTGACATAAGACAGTCAGACAGACTGGAATTCCCTTTGGAAACTTGCCCAGTTGAACATAAACAGTCGTCCTTAGCCATGGCCTCACGGTGTGTGACGGGGACTCTGGGTGGTCTTCTGGCCGGACTTCCAAGACGAGCATGCACTCATGCCAGCCTCACTCACCCAGGGACCGTGTCTGAGCATCTGACGCCTGCAGGGTCCTGGGCCAGACCCCTGACCTCACGGCTCTAAGGGGGGACCGCCCAGGGCCACGTCCTTGGGCCACCACGTGCCCTCGACCACATCTTTGCTGAGTAATCTGGGCTTTGATGCTCATTCCTCTGCCAGTCTTCTTCCCAAAGAGAACGAATCTCTGAAGAAGGTCTGGTCCTTGAGCCCCAGACTGCCCGGCGGAAGGAGGCGCAGAGGGCGGAGTAGACGGGACTTGGCCGGGAGAGGACAGCATGCCCAGGGCCAGCTTCTCCAAAATCCCAAGTAGGGATTCGGGCCCAGGGCTCCGACTTAACCCTCAGGGAGAGTCAGGCCCGAGCGTTCTGCGTGCTCAGGGAGTGCTCTTTTGCAATGAGAAATTCCCCGTCGAAGCAGCAGGGAGGGGTTCAGAAGCCGCTTACTGCTCGGCGAGACTCAGAACAATGAGAGGAAAGGCGGGTCCCCTGGCGGCTTCCTGGGTTCAGGGGAAGCCCCCCAACCCAAGGTGCCCAGCTGCCTCCCGCCAAGGAGATACTGCACCTGCTCCTCCGTTGTTGCGGAGAGTCTCCCCCAAACCCGGCACCTCCGGGCTGGGCAGGGTCACTGCCTGACCCTGGTCACGACTCCACATGTCCCCCCTGGGGCTCTCACAGACCTGCCCGATCAGGGTCCACAGCCTTCCCTCGAGGGAGGAGACCGGAGCCCCGCGCCTGCCCACTGCAGACTAAACCCCCAGACCCGCTCTCTCGCCAGCTGGACAGGCGGCCCGGCTGTTGCAGGCAGGGAGGCGGGTTCAGTGAGCTGTCGATGGGAGTTTATATCTCAGGGGATGGACTTCCAAATTAGCAAGTGCGTGTGTCTGCAGAGGCTCCGCCCTTGGGGCATCCCCCAAGACCCTCAGGCTCCAGCGCTGAGCTGTGCGGCAGGTCTGGACGGGGCAGTCTCTCCTCGCCCACTGAATGCACGACCCCTCACAAGATAGAAAAGGGATTTGCTGCTTGGGCATTAGATTGTCATCGCTTCTACAACAGAGCTGACTTTGGGAGGACCTGCTTTGAGAACACAGTCCTTAGTCCGTCTGCAGTTCAGCTCCCTACCTTCTGCCCCTACCGAGACCGTGGAGGGCGCTGCAGACCTGCGCGTGTGGCTCCCACCCCCAAACTGGCTCTTTCCCGAGGAGCGAAGCAGAGCACAAGCCAACCTGACGAGGAAAACCATAAATATTCGGTGGCAGGACAATCAACCTAAGACAGAAGGACAAAAGCGGAAGACAAACGACATGCCCCTTGGTGGCTGGCCCTGCCCACTGGCATCTAGACTCTGCACAGACCAGACCCCTCAGAATAGCACAGCGTAAACCTGGGAGGAGAAGGTGGCCCCTCTCTTTGGACGCCAGCATTAAAACCTTATCATTCTCTGATTGACATGTTTCTTTCTCATCTCATCAAGGATACAAGAGGTCACATCGACCAAAGGCTTGTCTGTACATGCCTAATTGAAAAGAAAGAGAAAAAACTCTGCTGATAGAACTATGGATATACTGCTAACCTGTCAATATGGTGCATAAACTCTCTGCCTCAAAAATGTATAAAACTACATCTCTAACTCCTGATCAATAGCTCAGTTCTCAGAGCTTCTGAGAATCTGTTTCTCAGGTTATAATCCTCAGTTTGGCTCAGATAAAATTCCCTTTTTTTCTCCTTAGCTTGATTATTATTTGATTTTTGTCGACACAGCAGTCACTAAAGTGGAAACAGGGCAGAAGGCTGGGCCACACGAGCCCAGGGGCTCTCTCCATGGAGAGGGGGCATCAGGAGTGATGTGGCCCCCACCCCCACCTAGGTCAGGGCCGACCCTCCAGACACCTGCTGGGTGGCCTGAATCAGGCAGGACGTGGTGGCTGGCAGAGGGTGAGATTCCGAGAGGAGTCCACAGTCTCCCACTTTCCCTCCTTGGTTGTTATGTGAGACCCTGGAAGACCACTCAGACAGCCAGCCCCAGCCACGCCCCGTGCCCAGTGGGCAGGTACCAAAGCAGGCAGCGATAGAGGACGATCCCCCTTTACTTATAATGCACACCCCAGGTCCCCACCCACAGGAAAGGCCCACAGCCATGGAGTCAAGGAAGCTGGGTTGCAGAGCCATGGGTCTTAAGGGACATCTCCAATGCAGGAGATGTGGGTTTGATCCCTGGTTTGGGAAGACTCCCTGGAGGAGGAAATGGCAACCCACTCCAGTATTCTTGCCTGGACAATCCCATGGGCAGAGGAGCCTCGGGGGCTACAGTCCATGGGGTCGCAGAGAGTCAGACATGACTGAGGGACAGCGTGCACGCTCTTATTTACAGGTGGCTCGTTTAAAACTTCACAAAGGGCTTCCGAGCCATCTAGAGAAATGCCCACTCTGTGCACTAAAGGCAGCAAGTGCCAACTCACTGTTTGGGGTCAGAGGACATAATCAGCCACTGGCCCGAGGCGGCTGCAGGAAGAGCTGGATCCAGGCGCTGGCCAGCCTGGCCTCCCACCCGCCCTGTCCCTGCGTGGCTCCATGGGCAGTGTCCTTCTGATTCAGACAAGGGGCAGTTGACATTTCCTAGGTTTACCTCTTGAGTTTCAGCTGCTGGAACAGTAATGCTCATTCCAAGCCCAAAACAAGCAAGTTGGATGCTAGTGCTGGGCAAGCAATGGTTGGCGGGACAGGCATTCCCAGGGACTCTCGGCTGGCCCCCAGAGCAGGTTCCAGGAGCGCAGTGCCCCGGCGGCCCCCGGCGCCGCCTTCCAGCCTTTCACCTGCCCCACGTGGTTCTGACCGGCTGCACCTTTGCTCCCAGGAGAAGACAGGGAGAAGAGGGGTGAGGCAAACTGTCAGTTTTTAAAAACAGTTGTGAAGGGTCATAAAAGAGTGTGCTAGAGTTCTGTGTCCTGGGGAGGGGCTCACAGACTCAGTGAGCAGGCCCCGTGGGGTCACCTCCTCAGCACGGGGCGGCCGCGTGGGGTCCCCGAGGTCCTGGCTGAGCATGTAGAGTAGAACGAGCTCCAACCCACAGTGTACGGCCGGGAAGGCCGGAACCACCCAGCGTCACCCCCACCCTGATGTTCTATCTGGATCTGTAGTTGGAGCTGCATCAGGTGAGAGGCCGGGGAGAGGAAGGGAACAGTCCACAGCCACACTCCGTGCCCGACGCAAAACCGCCCAGCCTGGCCCGTCTGTCTGAGCGGAGCTCAGCGACGAGGTAACTCTCTTCCTACCTTTGCTTAAGGAGAGCTTCAGTTTACACATCATCACCCTGATTGATGATGTCGACTTGGCATCCATGAAATCCAATCAACGAAAATCTGCTTCCTGGACCTCCTGCATATGTTCTGTCTCTCAGTCGGGAGAGCTCACGCTGGCAGCAGCCCCGAGCGCCCACGCCCGCTGCTCAGATGATGAGACCGAGAAGACCTGAATGCTGCAGGTGCCACCGCCGCTCCGGGGCGGGGCGGGGTGGGGGGTGTCCTGGGGACAGGCTCCCGAAGGCTGAGGGGCCCAGGTCCAGCAGGATGCGAGGCAGCCCCTGTTTGGATGCTTCTGTCTGAAGAGCTGCAGGGCCCATCGGAAGGTGTGCCTCGCCCCGCCCCGTGGCAC
>JADEYB020000018.1:1361124-1380280 GCA_015832495.2 Alces alces
GCTCTGGGAGCTGGTGATGGACAGGGAAGCCTGGTGTGCTGCAGTCCATGGGATCACAAAGAATTGGACATCACTGAGTGACTGAACTGATATATGGCAAAGAAACAATTTAGTTTACCTACGAACATGAATTCAAAATTCATTAGTAAAATGTCAACAAACCAAATATACGATATTCAGGAAAGCTTAATGTAAGGAATGCAGAGATGGTTGAATTTTACCTCCTCACCTCATTAATAACAGGAGTGAATATTTACATGGCGTTTACCCTGGGCTCGGGCTGGGCTGCCTGCTTCACGGCTCAAAGCTTCTGATGCCCTCAGTCCCTGCGCGGCTTCTGCTTTAAGGGATGGAATGAGTCCGCACGTGACTGCCCTTGTCTGTGCAGGGAACTACTGGAGTAAATCTATGCTCCTATCATGATAACAGGAAAGGAAAGAGGATCCTTGGTCAACTTGCTTGGACAATATCTCCTTGGCCGAAGAGTGGGTGAGCGCTCAGTGTTCACTAACGTGCTGCTGATATTCAGGCGCTCAGTCCTGTCTGACCCTTTGCGGCCCCATGGACTGCAGCAGGCCAGGCCCCCAGTCCTGCACCATCTCCCAGAGCTGGCTCAAACTCGTGTCTGTTGAGTCGGTGACGCCATCCAAACATCTCATCCTCTGTCGACCCCTTCTTCTCCTGCCTTCAATCTTTCCCAGCGTCAGGGTCTTTTCTAATGAGTCAACTCTTCCCATCAGGTGGCCAGAGTATTGGAGTTTCAGCTTTAGCATCAGTTCTTCCAACGAATATTCAGGGTTGATTTCCTTTAGGATTGACTGGTAGGATCTTCTTGCAGTTCAAGGGAATCTCGAGTCTTCTCCACCACCACGCTTCAAAAGCATCAATTCTTCGGCTCTCAGCCTTCTTTATGGTCACTCTCACATCTATACACAACTACTGGAAAAACCATAGCTTTGTCTCTATGGACCTTTGTTGGCAAAGCAATGGCTCTGCTTTTTAGTATGCTGTGTAGGTTGGTCATAGCTTTTCTTCCAAGGAGAAAGCAGCATTTAATTTCATGGCTGTAGTCACCATCTGCAGTGATTTTGGAGCCCAAGAAAATAAAGTCTCTCATTGTTTCCATTGTTTCCCCATCTTTTTTCCATGAAGTGATGTGACCGGATGCCTTGATCTTCATTTTTTGAATGTTGAGCTTTAAGTTAGCTTTTTCACTCTCCCCTTTCACCTTTAGAATCAAAAGGCTCTTTAGTTCCTCTTTCTGCCATAAGGGTGGTGTCATCTGCATATCTGAGGTTATTGATGTTTCTCCCTGCAGTCTTGATTCCAGCTTGTGCTTCATCCAGCCTGGCATTTTGCATGATGTACTCTGCACATAAGTTAAATAAGCAGGGTGACAATATACAGCCTTGACATACTCCTTTTCCAATTTGGAACCAGTCCCTTGTTCCATGTCCTATTCTAACTGTTGCTTCTTGACCTGCATACAGATTTCTCAGGAGGCAGGTCAGGTGGTCTGGTATTCCCATCTCTTTAAGAATATTCCACAGTTTGTTGTGATCTACATAGTCAAAAGCTTTGGCATAGTCAATAAAGCAGAATTAGATGATTTTTTTTGGAGCTCTCTTGCTTTTTCGATGATCCAATGGATATTGGCAATTTGATCTCTGGTTCCTCTGCCTTTTCTAAATCCAGCTTGAACATCTGGAACTTCATGGTTCACGTACTGTTGAAGCTTGGCTTGGAGAATTTTGAGCTTTACTTTACTAGTGTGTGAGATGAGTGCAATTTTGTGGTAGGTTGAGCATTCTTTGGCATTGCCTTTCTTTGGGATTAGAATGAATACTGGCCTTTTCCAGTCCTGTGGTTGCTGCTGAGTTTCCAAATTTGCTGGCATATTGAGTGCAGCACTTTCACAGTGTTATCTTTTAGGATTTGAAAGAGCTCAACTGGAATTCCATCACCTCCACTAGCTTTGTTCGTAGTGATGCTTCCTAAGGCCCACGTGACTTCACGTTCCAGGACGTCTGGCTCTAAAGATAAGTGATCACACCATCGTGGTTATCTGGGTCATTGAGATCTCTTTTGTACAGTTACTCTGTGTATTCTTGCCACCTCTTCTTGATATCTTCTGCTTCTGTGAAATCCATACTATTTCTGTCCTTTATTGAGCTCATCTTTGCATGAGATGTTCCCTTGGTATCTCTAATTTTCTTGAAGAGATCTCTAGTCCTTCCCATTCTGTTGTTTTCCTCTATGTCTTTGCACTGGTCACTGAGGAAGGCTTTCTTATCTCTCCTTGCTATTCTTTGGAACTCTGCATTCAGATGGGTACATCTCTCCTTTTCTCCTTTGCTTTTCGCTTCTCATCTTTTCTCAGCTATTTGTAAGGTTTCCTCCGTGATCCATTTTGCCTTTCTGCATTTCTTGGGGATGCTTTTGATCACTGCCTCCTGTACAGTGTTAAGAACCTCTGTCCATATTTCTTCAGGCACTCTGTCTATCAGATCTAATCTCTTGAGTCTATTTGATGATGTGTTAGAAATATGTTTAAATTAAATACAAAAAAAGGATATCAACAAAAACCATTTTTGGACTAAACTCTACTAAAAATAGTAGCCAACACAGTAAGACAAATAGTAAACAATGTGCAGAGGTTTGTAAAATCATTGAAGGCAGCCTAGTGACCTGTTTAGAGGGGCCAAAAGCATCCGTGGAAAAATGATCAAAGCTAATGTAGCAGGTTGATGCATTTATTAGTCTTTTCCAGAGTCCTTCCACTAGGAAGTGAGCACCACGCATTGACTCCCTTTTGTTCACAAATGTCTCTCCAGTACCTTTGAGGATGCCTGACACGTGCTAGTACTCAGTGAGTATTTGTTGAATAAATAATAAACAAATTCTCAACTGTGCAAAATATAGATTAATAGACATAAACCAATGATGTCTCTATAAACAAACCACAAAAATAGAACATGTAACTTTGGACAGGCATCATTTATCACAAGAGGAAAATCTCTAATTCGTGACAGAGATTTACACCCAATGAAAGGAGCAAGAGAAGTTTCCAAAAACTGTCAGAAAATGAACTGAAATAAATAGCCCATAGATTGGATGAATCAACATCAAAAGCTCTGCGTTTCTCCCCCAAATGAATCTGTAAGTAGACAGTGGTGAACGTCCGAGTAGGGCTTTTCATGAAATTTGGGAAAGAGATGTTACATTTAAGTTAGAAAAGCGAGGGGAAAGAACCGTGATGAAAAGACACAGCAGATGGTAGGACTGTTACACGCTTTTTCCTGCTAAGTTTGAGCAGTGGGTGATGGGGCAGGAGAGAAGCTCCCCTGTCGCGGCGGGGAGCTGGTACCCGGGGCTCGCAGTGGGCAGGTATGACTGAGTCAGCTTTCCTGAGAAAAGTGGATTTTCCTTGCGTGAGTGTGTGCCTGTGTGTGTGAAGGAGGGGTTGTGTGGTCTGTGGGGTGTGTTACCTGTGGTCTGTGTGTGGTGTGTGCCTGTAAGTGTGGAAAGGATACTGTGAACATGTGGCCTCTCTCAGCACACGCATTGAGAAGAGAACAATGTTATCATCATAGTTGTTTCAAGCCTCCTAATGACACAGCACACAGATGTATAATTTAGGTAGATTAGAATAAAGATCTAAGTGGGCAAGCGAACGTAATTATCATTTTAGAGAAAATATCTAGGAGACTCTTTTTAAGATGGTGGGAAGGTAAACATCTTTTCAACAAGGCACAGTAACCAAAAGGAAATATTTTGTGAATTTGGAATTTATACCTTTTGAAGGGCAAAAGGTACCATGAACAGGGCAGACACGGGGATGAAAGGCATCAAACTGAGAAGTGAAGCCTTATAAACTGGAAGAAACCAGAGACCATCTTCGTGACTGGGATTGTGGGGAAGTTTTCCTACAGAAAGTCTGAGAAATGAAAACGACCACCTTATAAATGAAACTCCCACATCGCGTGCGTGCATGCATTCCTGTCTGTTGCTCAGTCACATCTGACTCTTGACGACTCTATGGACTGTAGCCCGCCAGGCTCCTCGGTCCATGGGACTTTTCTCGGCAAGAATCCTGGAGTGGGTGGCCATTTCCTCCTCCAGCGGATCTTCTGGACCCAGGGATCAACCCCTCATCTCTTGCATCTCCTGCGCTGCAGGCGGATTCTTAACCACTGAGCCACCGGGGAAGCCCCCTGCGCCAGAAAACGTGCAAATGAAACATAGGCTGCAGGTGGAGGGATGTTTGCAGCACACACCGTGACAATCCAACTTCCCTACACACACAGAGGACGCCTATGATTATTAAGCAAAAGCCGGCCATCCCAACAGGTACCTGAGGAAAGGGTACGGGTCGACCCTTAGAGAGAGGGAGGCTGCAGATCGAGCAGAGAACGCTTGTTCACCGAGGAAGTGAAGCTGTAAGATGAGCCGCTTAGCGCGGAATCGGCAGAGCGCGTGTCTCTGCGCCCAGCGCCGGCTGAGCCCAGGGAAGCAGGCGGCCCCCAGCCGAGTGCGCCTCCTGGGGACACGTGGGTGGCATCTCCTCAGAGGGCGGGGTGACTGGCTGGTGGACGTTCCTGCAGGAGCCACTGTCATAAAGCAGAGACCAGTCTGAGTGCGGCTTATTCCTCAAACGGAAAGTTACACAGAAGCTAAAACCAATGAACTGCGAATATGGATATAACAACTGTGATAAATCTCAAAGGCAGGGTGGTATTTTTTAAAAAAGCAAAGTATACAATAAATGTATAAAATGAAACCATTTATCTGGTTTGTAAAACACAAAAACTCTATCTCCACCTGGCATAGAGACACAAGAATATATCAAGACGACACAGGGATGTGGAGAGATGAGGCCACACTTACTTCGGGACAGTCTTGGTCCCTGGGGGTCTCTGGGCTCCAGGCGGGGGTCACGGAGGCAGTCAGGGACTCGGGACAAGGATCCCCCCTCACTGTAATATTTTACTTCTTAGGAAAATATTTAAAGCATATATTTCAAAAATTACTAAATCATAATGATAGGAAATGGCTGTTTGGTGTATTATTGACTTTTCTCCAGGCTTGAAGTACTTCGTTTTTAAAAAGAGTCAGATGAGAGGGAGTTTCTATGCTGAATAAGACTGGCTGCCTCCTCCTTCAGCACAGAGCAGGGTCCTCACTTCCGCCCGACACAGCTGAGGCAACGGGGCTGGGGGCCACACTCTTCCTCGGTTCTCGCTTTATCTCACATGCATGTGCATGGGTGCATGTATGCATGTGTGCGTGCACACATGCCTGTGTGCGCACACGCTCATGTATGCGTGCACACGTGTGCACCTGCATGTGTTTGTGTGTGCCTGTGTTTGTGTGTGCACATGTGTCTGTGTATGCATGCATGTGTTTGCCTGTATTCACACATGTGTGTGCACATGTGTCTGGTTGTGTGTGCATGCACATGCATGTGTGCACGTGCATGTGTGCATGCGTGTACATCTGTTTGCCTGTGTGTGCACGCATGCGTGTGCATGGGTGTGCATATGTGTGGGTGTGTGCATGTGCATGCACATGTGCCTGTGTGTGCATGCTCATGCACATGTGCGCATGCATGTGGCATGCATGTACGTGTGTTTGCCTGTGTGTGCACACATGGGTGTGCACAGGGTGTGTGTGCATGCATGCACATGTGCCTCTGTGTGTGTGTGCATGCTCATGTATGTGTGTGCATGCATGTGTTCACCTTGCTCTGTGGGCCGGCTTGCTCGAATCTCCGCGGCCAGGCTTTCCAGTCTGTCTTATGACCAGGTTTCCGGGATACTTGCCCATGATCATGCAACCCTCCTGACGTGGTGCGCCTGGCCACCAGGCGTGTCCCCATGCTGTGCTCTCTGCTGTCCTGGCGCTCCGGGGACACTCCAGGGACCCCAGCCACTTGCAAATGCCTCCTGCCCTCATGTGGGTCCTGTGACACGGCTCCAGGCTGCTGATGTGGCTGGCAGGTCTGCCAAGGCTCCGCTCCAGACAGGGCGGCCACAGAGCAAAGCAGTGTCACCCAGGGAGGAGGTGGGGGGGGGGATCTGCAGGAATAGGAAACGGGGTGACATGGCCAGCTCTCCTGCTTGAGCTTCTGAAACCCCAAATAAATCGGTGATGTTTATATTCTAGAATCTTAGGCTGAACCAGGTCTAAGAGCTGGGTGGCTTCAGGATGAATTAGACACACAGTGAGATGCTGGCTAAGACTTGCTGAGCCAACAGGCATGTGCAGAGGTGCGGAGACTAAAGGTTAGAAACACCACCTGGAGGCCTGGGGCCGGGGGAGCAGGTCTGACGGAGGACATGGCAGCAGGCGCCAGTGTCCCGAGGGGAGGGGCGTGGGCACTGCCTGGGTGCACAGACAGGGCAGGGGTGTCCGGAATGCAATGGGGATCCCCGGGGACGCAGGAGGGGTCCCACCCTGAGATGGCACAAGAGTTCAGAACAGAGGCTGGGGAGAAGGAGTCAAGGAAACCAGGAGACAAGGAGACAGACTTGCGCATCTACAGACGCTCGGCTGTCTCTGAAAGGATGTTCCACCTGGCGGGGACATCACTGCGGAACTGGGAGCCGTCTGAATGGGAATCAGACGGGGCTGAAGGGAACCCACGCAGGGTGAGTGGGAGCAGCCCGCCCCTTCCTCTCCCACTCCACGGCGCTCTCTCCTGCCCACGCTGCTCTCGGTTGACCAGGAGGCCTCGGGCAGGCGCGGGGATGCTCAAAACCTGGAGATGCAGCAAATAAGACAGTGATGAGGTTTTCAGGGAGACTGATGCAAACCACAGTAACTACTAGCTTCAGGCAAAGGGCTGCAGACTCAGCTAGCTGTGTGTTTCCACTGAAGCCACAGGAAATCTACCCAGGACGCCCGGGATGTCCCGTGTGGACTCCTGCCCACCAGGATGGTAGCAAGAGCTCAGGCATGTTCCCCAGGACAGGCTCCCACTGCATACGCGGCGCCCCGGGGAGTCCACGTGTGTGCACCACGGCCCCCGGGGCCCCCCACAAGGACGCCCAGGTCCAGATGAGCTGGTTCCACCAGCACCAGGGGAGGCTTTGTGTGACTGAATAGAGGGTACTTCAATATTTAACTTGGTAAGTCTATGCATGGGTGCTCAGGATGAAAATGACTTGAGTTTCGTCCATTCCATTAAAAATGTATGTGCTGTCCATCCACCATGGGCAGTCACCACAGACAGAATGTCTTCGCTTCCCCCACAATGAACATGTTGGAAGCTAACCCCCATGTGACGGTCTTAGGAGGCGGGGCTGAGGGGGTCGTGAGGGTGGGCCCCCTTGGGTGGGATTCATGAGAGTGCAGGCAGGAAGCCGGAGTGTGAACCACCAGCCAGGGCGGAAAGGACCGGGCGGCCGGGGGCAGCGGGGTGGATGGCCAGCTGCTGTCTGCGGGGGTCCTGGCAGGCGGGCAGCTCTGGTTCTGCCCAGGCCCCTGTGGGGAGGGGGCGGAATTTCTCTGAGAGAGAGGGCGGCATGTGGGAGCCGGCACATCCCAGAAGGGGCAAGAGCTTGACCTCCGAGCAGCCCGACTAGGGGGTTACCCCGCCTGCACCCCCAGGGGCTCCTCATGGCCTTCTGGACACCCCGGCCCCATCCGTGCAGCTGGGCAGCCCCCCGAGGGGTCTCCCGGGCAGTGCATATGCCCCTCGCCTCAGGACATTGGCGCCTGCACGGTGTCCTCCGTCAGACCTGTGAGAGGTGAGAGGCACAGGGCCCGGCGGGCCCCCGACGGGGCTCTATATGCCCTGGACGGTGCTCTGCGGGGCCCCCTTTTGCTTCTCCTGACTCGCGGGGCAACCGGCTGAGTGCCTGGCCCGCTGGTCTGTGTGGCCCCCATGGTCTGGTGCCCGTCCCGCTGCAAGGCCAAGCAGCCCAGCTGCGCACAGTCGTGTCTGCTTCTCCAAGTGGGGGCCGAGGCTTCCCAAGCCCCCAGTGGACGGCTGCCCACCTGGTCACCCCACCTCTGGGCAGTCCGCCTCTCCAAGCTCGTTCAAAGATCCACTGTCTGGGCGCTCTGGCCAGGCTGGGCCCTGGAAAGTCTTGGGCACACCCTGAGTTGCTGGACTCCATGGGACCTTTCCCTCCAGACTCAGGCCTGGGGGGGCGTGCCTGCCATCAGCATCCAGCTCCTGGATGGCAAGGCCTCTTCCTTCCTCCCAGCATGTGAGGGCTTCCAGGAAATGGAAACTAGAGCAGGGAGTTTTTAGAGGAGTTATTTTTATAGCCCTTCAATTTATTTATATTTATCAAATATGTACCCATCACTAAAATCTCTTTGGAGGGTGTTCAAAAATTAAAGGATTGCATCTAAAAATACTAACCCTGATACGCAGCGTGCATGGCTAAGTCCTGGCCCCAGAGACGTCAGGACGGGGCCGTGACAGCGAGTGTGCGGCGGGTGGGGACCGCTGAAGAGGCGCCGCTTCCTCCCTCAGGAAAGAGCGATCCATTCCTTCTCCACGTTCTCATCTGTCTGTCCATTCATTTAGCACACCCTGGACGAGCGTCTGCTGATTCACCCGCTTTTTGGGGGCAGCCGCACCCCAGCTCCGGCAGGCTCTGGGGCTGGACAGCGGCCCCCACCTGCACTCGGCCCCGGGCACATCACCTGTGTCCTGAGCAGATGACCGGCTCCCTGGAAGCCGGCGCCCTTGTCCCCAGAAAGGCCAGAGCACCACCCCTGGGCAGAGAGCGGGAAAGCCGGGTGCTGGCCTGGACCCAGGAGTCCTCAGGGATGGGGGTGGCCAGCGGCTCAGCCCAGGGAGGCCAGGGGGTCCCCACGGCTGAGTGTGGCCCCTGAAGAGCTTCCAGGTCTCCACCGGCCCAGGGTTGTGGCCACGTCTCCACTAGCCCAGCTCGCGGCCGGGTCTCCGCCGGCCCAGGGTCACAGCCGGGTCTCCACTGGCCCAGCTGGGCCAGCCGTCCCCGAGTCCTCCTCACAGATGCGTCCCCGCGTGGGGCTGGCCCTGCGTGCCTGTTTGCGCTTCCTGCCCAGCCATAAGGGCCTTGAGGTCAGCTCTCCTGTGTCCCCCGGTGCCCTTACTGGGACAAAAATAGACATCCGAGTCCCGGAAGCCCCAGGTGGGCAGAGGGGCAGGCCTGCAGGACTGCGGTCTGGGTTCCCTGGGCCCCGCAGAGCAGAGACCGGCCCTCGGGAGGGGGTCTCGGGCCACCTCTGGCCTCTCCCCGGCCCTCGCTTCCCTGGGCCCTTTAACTGCGCCTGCAGAGGGCAGGGGGTCCCCACATCTGGGCAGAGCCCTGCAATCTGGGCAGAACCTCTGGGGAGGCAGGGGGCAGGCCGGGACCGCTCGGCCCTCAAGGGGTGACGGTCCCCCCAGCCCGCGCTGTCCCCGTCGCCCGCCTCAGAGCCAGCAGCCGCGCCTGCTCATCCGAGGACACGGGGGCATCGCTGTGAAGAGCTGTGAAGGTGGAGCGTCGGGGCCAGGAGCGGGGACACGGGATGCCCTGTGCCGAGGGCTCCTGGGTGTTCCCTGGGACCGCTGGTTCCCCGGGGAGAGGAAGCCAGCAGGGCCTCCTCAGGTCCGCTCTACTCACTCCTGAAATCTGCAAGGTTCTCAGCATCCTCCGTCTTGCCCTCTCTCCCCCTGGGGGTCTCTCGCTGGGGGTCTCTCCCTCCCTGGGGGTCTCTCCCCCTGGGGGTCTCTCTCCCTAGGGGTCTCTCTCCCCCTGGGGTCTCTCTCCCTGGGGTCTCTCTCCCTGGGGGTCTCTCCCTCCCTGGGGGGTCTCTCTCCCCCTCCCTGGGGGTCTCTCTCCCCCTGGGGGTCTCTCTCTCTCTCCCCCGGGGGTCTCTCTCTCCCTGGGGTCTCTCCCTGGGGTCTCTCTCCCTGGGGGTCTCCCCCTCCCTGGGGGTCTCTCCCCCCCCAGGTCGTCACAGGAGCTCCTGCAGAGCCCAGCCCACGTGCTGTTCTCGTCTCACTGTCAGCCCCCTCCTCTCCTTTTGCTCCGAGACTTCGCACCAGGGCACCCCCGCCCCCGCTCCCCAGGCTCTTCACGTCATTCGCATCCAGGCTGCAGAATCAGAAGCTGCGTGCGCTTTTTAACAGCACCCTCCATGACTTGGGCTCTGACCCCGCCTCCCCTCACCGGGTCCCGAGCGCCCTCCCCATCACCTCAGAGGCAGCGCTCCCCCGGCAGCTCCACGGTGAAGGGGGTTTTGCCACGTCTCCCGCTTTTCTGCAGACAGAAGGCTCTGCAGATAATATTCTTCTTAAATATTCAGCAATTATGTATTTAGTTGCTACCAACCACAGAGAAAAATATGCATATTAAAGCACCCATAATTACATAATAAGCCCTTCCTGTCAGTTGCATCTTGCTGCCATGTACACTCGGTCCTCTTTATCTTAGAAAAGTTTCCGAGGCCATTACCGTAAACGCGAGAATAAATCAGGCGACGGGCAGCAGGCTAACGTGAAATGAAGGGTTTGTTTGTGGGGAGGTGTTGACTCAAATAGCGCAGGTCTGGTCACGTGGGGCGCCTGGCTCCACCGTGGACAGTGACGCTCTCGGGGGAAGGTCGGGGGCAGAAGCCGCGGAAGGATGCGTCTGGGAAGGCCCGCTGGCCAGGCCTGACCCTCGCTCCTGGCCCTTCTGGGTCCGCAGGTCTCCTGACAGTCTCTCAGACTTAGTAGAACCCCAGTTCCTGATTCTTAGTGTCCCTGGCCCAAGGAAGGTGGCGGGGGTCGCCAGAGGCACTGGGGGTGCCAACGTCTCAGTTCATCTGCCCGCAGCCCCTCACTCAGCCCCTGCCGGGGCTCCCATGACCTGACCTCTGACCACGGCCAGCACCTAGCCAGGGTCCTTGTTGAGTGAACAGATGAGTCAATAAGCAATAAACAACAAATATTACAATCAAACTCAGGTTGATTAAAATCCAAGCAGAGAACAGAAGTGATTTCTTAAAAGAATCTGAGAGCCAAAGCCAGGACCAGCGAAACAATAAACAAACGAATAAATCTGCGATTTGATTTCTCTTCCCTGCAGGCAGCGAGCTGGGCCTTCCACGAATAGTCTTCCTGCGCTGCTGAGAGGCTCCGGCCTCAGTGGTGGGCCCAGGCCTGCACCCCTGACCCCCCTCCGGCCCCGGCAGTGGGCATCCTGAGTGTGTGTGTGTCCCCTGAGCATCTGACATCTCCCCACGAATAGGCGCTTCTGTCCACGGTGCTCACTGGACCGTGTTAGAATTCCACGTTCACAGTGCAGCGAGTGTGACTTTGCAACAACCTCTTTTCCTCTGGATCTTTCTCTGCGTGTGGTCTGACATTCGTTGGAATTGGTGCATGCAGCTCGCGTCCATTCTTCGTAACGGACAAAGTTACTCTGCGTGCTAACGGGCCGCAGGGCAAGAGGCCTAAGCGCTATACAGTGTGGGGTCCGGGCCCCAGCCGGGGGGTGGCTCCGGCCTTGCAGGTGGAGCTTGGCTGCGGGGTGGGAGCCCTCGACGCCGGGATAGCTCATCATTCCCCTCCTGAGTTCCTATGGCAACTGTCGGGGAGGGACACGGGTGACCTCTTTTCCCGTGTCTCCCCGTCTCCCCTTTGCTTCTCTGAGCGGACCGCGTGCGGCCTTGTTGACTTCCTGTCTGTCTGCGGGAATGCTTCTCGAACTTTGGGTTTTCCCTCTGTGTTTGCTCACGTCTCTTGAGCTTCGTCGCCTCCTTGGTCCCGCACTATGTCATCACACTCTTAGTGCCTGAATCTCTCTCCAGAGAAAAAATAGCCGTTCACTGCCGTTCTGACAACACAGATATTTACCTCGTTGTGTATGTTGTAGTTCTTCACCGGAGTATTGCTTCTTGTTTTCCTGTTATCTGTTCGCTTTCTTCTGGACTATCCCCATTCCCTTTGGTCCCTGCGATGAGCTAACCGTTCTCCATCCTCTTGCGAATCCACCACTGTGGCCTTCCCACATGCAGAGACGCCCTCACAGACCCAGATTCTTGCTGTCGATGGAAGCATGTCACAGCCTCTGTCTCGGGTCCCGGGGAGACGAGAGATGGGAGCCTTTATCTCCCTCCTTCGCTTCATTTCTCAGTTTTGTCAAAATCGTTTGGGATTGTAGAGCTATTGTTTACTTTTCAAAAGGGCTATTCTCTCGAGTCTGGAAAATCAGTCCCTTCCAGCTGGGCTGATGGCTTTACACACAAACAAGCCAGGCTTGTCTGCAAGAAATCCGAGGGCATTTGTTTAGTGTGATTACATACAGGTGTCTCGCAATAGGAAGATTTATTGAATTTTTAACTGTCAGTTAAAATAGAGAGTATTGAACTTTCTATTTTGGTACCTTTCTGAGCAAGGTCAATACCGAGATGTTTGTCACCTGTCACCCCCAAGCTGATATTCATAATCCAAACAATTCTCTGCCTGTCAGGGAACCAAAGAAACAAGTGCGCTCTGCCTCCCTGTCAGCGAGGGCGGTGGGACACACGCCCGGACTTCTGAGGAAGCAGAGGGCGGCCGTCCAGCCAGGCTTTCCCTCCTTGTCATGGAGCCGGGACCCCGGGCCAGCCTGCAGGGCCAGCGACACACAGGTCCACGTCCCTCTCCCCGCAGCGTCCCCACTCGGCTGGCCCATCAGAGCCGGGCACTGAGCAGGCCTGCGGGAGTGGCTTGGGGCCCCTGCCTCCACCCCAGCGGGTTCAGACAACCGCGTGACTCCTGGCATCGGCTGCCTCGCTGGACACGTAGGAATGACAGTAATAACAACAGGAATGGACATGTTGCATGGCATGGGCTTAAAAAGCGCCGACCCTCCAAAACCTGTCACCTATCCAAGGCAGGCATGGCACCCGGCTTCTGCATCTGGGAAGGCTCACAAGAGGAGGTGTCCGAACAAGACCCATGTGGGATTCCAGGAGGACGGGGTGGAGAAGGCCGGAAAGCAGGCCGTGCTGTCCCAGCTGCTCGGTGATTGGCCAATGGTGTGGGTGCAAAGGATGCTCTCCTTTAGGGGAACGCGGAGGGCGGATCCGCGTCTGGGGAGCAGGGGAGTGCCGCCTCGGGTATCAGACAAGGGTGGACTTGAGTCCGGGAACAGGGCTGCCTAGAGTGTCCTGCACGGGGGGCCAGGTGGGGCAGGGAGGCCTGGCCACCCAGAGGTTCTCCAGGAACCCAGGAGGGTTCTGTGGAGTCCGTGTAGGAGTGATGCCCTCCCACCTGGCCCAGCCCCGGAGCTCCGGGCTAGTGTCCATTCTCCCTCTTGACCAGCCATCCCCATGGCCAAGAAGTTTCCAGAGGAGCTGAGGGGGGCCCTGGGGGGCTGGCTCTGTAACCACCATGCTGGCCTCCTCAGCATCTGGAGCTGGGCTGCTGTCCGCCGGGCCGATGTGCAGCGGGTGCTGTTGTTACCCACGGGCTGACGGAGGGTGGCTGGTGGGCCGACCATGCGTGGCCCCCGCACCAGCCTCCGGGGACGGTGTGTGCCCGGCTCTGGCTCTGCCTCGCCCCCGCCTCCGTGGAATCCGGGTTGGTCGTAAGAGGAGCAGGGGGAGCCGGGACCCCTGATTTGTCTCCCTTCTGTTCTAATTACACTTGGAGCTCTTAATCCCGGGCCTTGGCCCCTCCCCTCGCTGCCCGCAAACCACAGGGCCCCGTGCTGCTCTGCCCGCAAACCGCAGGGCCCTGGGCCTGGCTCACAGGCGCTGGCTGGAGGGGCAGGCACAGACGCTGAAAAGAGGCCATGGGCAGAGGAGCCGTCCACAACCTTCCGCTTTAATGTTTCATTAACTTTTGAGTCAAATTGAGCCTAGTGACAACACAGGCCCGAGCTCCCAGTGGAAGGCCGCGGACGGGTCCTTGCTGGGCCTGGACTCTGCCCTGCAGATGGCGCGGGCTCACGCCCCAGAGATGGACACAGCTCCAGCAGTGGGCAGGACACATGGATGCTGGCCTGGCCTCACCCACCCAGGACCCTCCCGCGACGCAGAGGCGCTGGAGAGACCAGGGCCGCAGACCTCCGGGGGGTGTGGGCTCCAGGCAGAAGCCCCCGGTGGCCCCTCCAGAGCTTCCCAAGGCCCCTCAGCGGCTCACCTCCCCAGCTCTGAGCCCCCAGCGTAGAGGGAGGAAGCCTCGGGGCCAAGAGCAGGAATCGGGTGGGTCCCAGGGGCGGGGTGAGGCACCCCCGCCTTGTCCCACTGGGGTTTGGGGCACGTCCGCACTGTCCTGGGCTGGCCCCCAGCCCTGGGCCCCAGGGAGGGGGTGCCCACTGCCGGCTGCGGGGCGAGCTCGGGGTAGTCAGGGCGGGACCCGGGCTGAAGACCAGGGCTGCGCCCGGGCGCTGAGTCGGGGGCTCCTGCCCGTCACCACCTGGGTGTGGGGAGGGGCACGCAGAGGACATCCCTGGGGAGCCGGAGCAGGTGGGTGACCGGTCATCGTCACTGGTGCCCCCGGCACCCTGAAGCCCCTCCATATGGGTGTCATTTCACAAAAGACAAAGCGGAGAGGCCCACGGGACCCCACGGGAGCCCGAGGCCACCGAGGCGGGACTGATGCTTCTTCCTCTGGGGTCTCCCCGCCCCGCCCCTCCAGGCCCCGCCTCCTCTGGGTCTCCCCGCCCCTCCAGGTCCCGCCTCCCCAGGCCCCGCCTCCTCCAGGCCCCGCCCCCTCCAGGCCCCACCTCCTGTGGGGTCTCCCCGCCCCGCCCCTCCGGCCCCCGCCTCCTTCCTCCGCCCCGAGGCCTTCTCTTCAGCCTGACGTCCTCCCACTCCCAGGCCGGCCCTCTCCTGCAGTCCCTCCCCAGGGCCGCCCCCCGCCGCCCCCGCGGCTGGCTCGCCGCTCCTCAGAGAGGCCTTTCTTCTGCCTCCGCAGGTGAGACTGGCCTTCAGCCCCTGTTTCTGGAGACCCCGGGACGGCCTCTCGGACGTCCCAGCGCCCCCAGGCCCGCCAGGCAGGCCGGCGCCGCAGTGACCAGCGTGTCGGGTGCCTGGAAGAGGATTTGGGAGGAGAGGCCTTTGCTCGCGATAGGTCACGAGGACGCTGACCTTCACAGCGCGGAGAAGACACGGTCCGTGCCCCCGGTCCTGTCCGCAGCCTCCCGTCTCTCCTGCCAGCAGCTGGCACGGAGCCTCGGAAGTGCAGACGCGCAGCTCCAGACTGCTTCTCAGTCACTCCTGAAGACAGTCTCAGGGCATCCACTGAGGCCCTCCCCCGCAGCCCGGCGTGAAAACCCCGACCGGGACGGGCCACGGGTCGAGGCGCCGTCTCCTGCGATGCTGGACTGCCGGGCGTGGGGCAGGCGCCAGGGGCGTTGTGCAGGGGCGGCCCCCGAGCCGTCCGTCCAGCTTCCCCCAGGCTCAGCCCAGCCCAGCCCTGCCAGTGCTCGAGCTCCCGCTGCAGTCTCTCGGGCCCTTGCCCAGAGAGCCCCGCTGCTCGGAGGCCCAGCCTCTGCCCTGCCCTCCACGTGCGGCCCCACACCCTCACGGCTCGGCCCGGGGTGGAGACCCGGGGACTCCTCCTGATGCTGCTGCCCACTCCTCCGTCTCCGCAGAGCGCTCTGCTCTTCCGGGCCGCATGCGTCTCCTCCCGCCCCCAGAGGTCCTCGCCCGCCCCGGCACCGCCCAGGAGTCAGGACGAGACTGGCCCGGTAGGGACTGCGGATGGGTGGATGATGGATGGACATGGGGCGGGGCCCCTGCGCTCGCCCTGGTGGCAGCCTTGGGGTTTCCCGGTCAAGGGAAATGTGTCTTCACGATCCTAACAAACTGTCCGATTGCTCCCAAAAACGTCACTGTGATTCTCCTTTTCACCATCAGCGTTAGGAGCTCCTGACACCTTGCATCTTCATTGACAATTATGTTAAACGTTGCTGTCCAATAGCTGCAAAACAATAAAGCAAACAGTGATATAAGTACGAGTAAAATAAAGTGACTTTGAGCAGGCATCAGCGTTTCTTCCCCCTTAAATTTCCTATTTATTTACGCCTTTCATTAACTTTGTATTTTGCTGTTATGATGTGTCCTCCTCTTGTGTTACGTTGTGGACACTTGACTCTGGAGTTTCTGATCCCAGCCCCTTTCTGCAGCTGCACTCAGACTGACCATCACTGCAAAGGGCTTCTGAAGATACAGGGTGTTTGGGACTGGATAACCTGTTTACTCCAGGGGCCTCTGAGGGTTGGTTTACATATACACACACATACCCATATATACACGTATACACCTTCACACACACACACACGCACATATACATACACACATACACATACTCACACACACACGTACCCATTCATACACATATACACCTTCACACACACACACACACATACACACATACACATACTCACATACACACACATATACACACGTANACACACACATACACACATACACATACTCACATACACACACATATACACACGTACCCATTCATACACATATACACCTTCACACACACACACACACACATATACATACACACATACACACACACATACACCTTCACACATATACATATACACACACACACGCACACACACACAGGCACACATTCCTCACACACACTTCCCAGACCAGAGGCTATGGAAAAAATTGATATCATTGAAAACCACATGTAGAACCAGAGATACAGACACATCACAAAAGTCTGTTTCAGTTGGCTGTTTTTGGTGGAAAGAAAAGAAAGTGCTAGTGGCTCATTCATGTCCGACTCTTTGCGACCCCGTGGACTGTAGACCGCCAGGCTCCTCTGCCCATGGAGTTCTTCAGGCAAGAGTACTGGAGTAGGTAGCCATTCCCTTCTGCAGGGGATCTTCCTGACCCAGGGATCAAACCCAGGTTTCCCACACTGGCAGGCGGGTTCTTTACCATCTGAGCCACTTACTACTTTTTAAAGCTCTAGTTTTCAAAAATATACCACCGCATACCAAACCATCTTAGCCAGGATTCAAAGATAAGGCCCTCATCAACTCAGGAGATTCTGAATTTTTTTCCTCTTTACCCCACCTATAATTGTGCAGAATAAACATATTATTTTAAGAAAATGTGATGTTTAGACTGGTTGGATACGAAGTAAATAAACAAAAGTGAATAGCCCTTTTCTACCCCAGCAGCAAGCCCTTAGAGAGGGAAATGGAAAACAATGTGCTCAAAGTGGTCACATCAGCCCCATGGAGCTCACTACAGCTGAACAAGAGCTCAGACTAATGTGAGGAGATGCATAAACCTGCCCTGCAGAGACCAAGAGAGAGATGTGAGCAGACAAAAAGGCGCTTTTGCTCAACTAGGAAAACTGAAGTAATAAAATGGGACTTCATCCTTGGTATCTTATCATTCATTTAGAATACCAATAGAAAGCCGCCCCAAATAGAGTCAACCTGGAACTGTCTTTGACACTGCACGAATAGTGTGAAATTCACATAGGAGAACTCTTTATCTGAGGATGTTCTGAGAAAGACTAGCAGTGAGCGCGCCCGCACCTCACCAGCCATCACAGCTCAGCCCGGCTCAGCTGAAGTCACACCTCTACGGCTCTGGCCAAGCAGAACAGAGAAGACGGAACGAGACAGTGTCCGGGCACAGTCCATCCTGCTGCGGGAACTCGGCCAGTTGTGGGCTCTCAGTTTCATGGAGAAGGGATAGTTTGTTTCATTGGCGCTAACATACCAGGCGGTCCATTGTCAATAAAGAGGCATTCCTACATTGTACCTAATTACAATAAACTCAAGATAGATCAGTTCTCTAAAAGGAAAATATAGAAAAAGTTTAGAGGAAGATTTAGGCTAACATTTTTAGCCTTGAACAAAACAATTTTCTTATATTGGAAAATCAGGGAGCCACATTTTAGAATATAGATACATCTGACTATCCAAAGATTTTAAAAGGCTGGGTGTCAAACAACTCTATAGACAACTTCAGGGGACAGGTAGTCAATTTGTAACATACTTGACCATAAAGGGGCTTCCCTGGTGGTTCAGCTGGTAAAGAATCCGCCTGCCATGTGGGAGACCTGGGTTCGATCCCTGGGTTGGGAAGATCCCCTGGAGAAGGGAAAGGCTACCCACTCCAATTTCTGGCCTGGAGAATTCCATGGGCTGTATAGTCCATGAGGTAGAAAAGAGTCGGACATGACTGAGCGACTTTCACTTTCACTGTTTTTCACTGACCACAGAGAGTTAACATCCATAATGGACAAGACAGTCGTACACAGGAATTGGACATGTAATACACAAATACAAAATTAAGGTGTAAATAAATAAATAGGCAACTTAAGGAAGAGGAAAAGTTAGCCGCTCAGACTCTATTCAGAATTATATTACTGAGGGCACCTATTGAAGAGCAACACTTAAAATAATTGTCAGTGCAATTGTACGGTGTCAGGCGCTCCTAATGTTGACGGTGAAAATTAGAACTGGGGCAACCTTCCTGGAAGTAATCTGCAGCCTGTTAACCTTAAGAAGACATGCCTGTCAAACCCCATCAAGTGAGCCCCGAGGTCCCAGCCGTCGAGGACCCTCCTCCCTCCCAGCCAGCATCTTCTAGTGGGGCGGCTCCGCCAGAAGGGAAGGGGGTGCAGCCTGCAGCCAGGCTGCGGGAACAGCCTCAGAGGCTGAGTGCGTGAAGGCAGCCGAGGAGACACGCGGGGACTGGGAGGGTCGGGGGGCAGTCTGGGGGACCAGTGTGAGGAGCGAGGCAGCGAGGGAGAGCGGGGCCCGTGGGGGGACGTGCCCAGCAGTGGACAGAGGAGCCGGGGACACGGACGACCCCCTGACACTGCTCCTGGCCGGCCTCTCACGAGTCCATCACAGGGAGAAAGGGTTTTCCTGGATGTTGGGGACAGAAGCCAGACGGTGGGGGGCCTGGGGTCCCGTGGAGAAAAGACAGGGAGGCCGGCTTCCAGGAGCGAGAGTCCGTTCCCAGGCAGGTTGGTAAGGAGTCCGGGCTCCCTGAGGGAAAGGAGGGGAGGCGGGGGAGGAGGAGAGAGGGGTCTGGGGCTCTCAAGGAGGAGGAGAGGACAGACGTCTTTCTCTTTTCTCTACATTCCTCA
Organism: Alces alces; assembly: GCA_015832495.2. NCBI lineage: Eukaryota > Metazoa > Chordata > Mammalia > Artiodactyla > Cervidae > Alces > Alces alces. The sequence continues at coordinate 1,380,176 of JADEYB020000018.1, forward strand.
GTCATAGTCACATAAACCCAGAAGTGATGATTACACAACAGACTTAGTTTAGATTCTGTACTAAGGGTTATATAACACACAACAGTGTATCCTGCTTGAGGACAG
>JADEYB020000018.1:1382575-1409908 GCA_015832495.2 Alces alces
TCAATCTTTCCCAGCATCAGGGTCTTTTCAAATGAGTTAGCCCTTCGCAAGAGGTGGCCAAAGTATTGGAGTTTCAGCTTCAGCATCAGTCCTTCCAATGAACACCCAGGACTGATCTTTAGGATGGACTGGTTGGATCTCCTTGCAGTCCAAGGGACGCTCAAGAGTCTTCTCCAACACCACAGTTCACAAGCATCAATTCAGTTCAGCCTGGAGCCCGCAAAACTATGCCGACCTCTAGGGGGAGAAGCGCACCATCTCCCGTGGCTCCTGTCTCCTGAGCCCAGGGGAGACCTGGAGATGCTGTTTGGGCCTTCCTGGGTCAGGCAAGCCGACGGGCTCCTGGGAGAGGCCCTTGCGATGCCAGGACAGTGTGAGGGTGTTCTCAGCCAGGCAGCCCAGGCGTCCTGCGTGCTCCCCGAGCCCCCAGCGGCCATCTGTCTCTGAGAGACCAGCCCTGGCCTTCCTTGTTGTCTTGCCACCCTTCTGGGCCTCATACTGAGGCTGATTCCGTCCGTGGAGATGGGACCAGCCGCCTGGACGCCCTCCAGCTCGCCCCTCCAGCTGGGACAGCCGGGAAGTTCCATTGACAGAACGATGGGGATGTGTTTGCCCCGGACTCTGTTGGTCTTTCTGGCGGCTGCGGACTGTGCCTGCTGGAAAGCAGCAGGCTCTGCGTGTTGGGATTTCTTAAAGAGTAAATCAAATGTATATTTCTTACACTTGCTGGGGGAAAAAAATCAATAGCACATGTATACGGGTGCCAGCCAGGCAAGGAAATGATTAAGAGCTACATGGATTTGCACGCTGGGCAAGGACCGTCTGAATACATTAGAGGAATAACTTACATTTTCTTTATGGTAATATTTTTATTTAAGACTTCCTTCTGTGCAAGAATAATACTTCTCTTACTTAGCAACACAGATCAAGTCTCCATCCTTCACAAAATATGTAAATAGCAATGGAATCAATAATCAGGAGCCCATTAAAACACCAAGAGGAAGAGGCTGTTTGCTGGCTTCAAAGGCCAGCGTGATGGATGGTGATGGGCAGAGATTTCTCTTCCCAGGGGGCCTGCCCAGTAGGATCTCCTGGCCTCCGTCAGGGGGAGCGGGTCCCCTAGACTTCATGCTCAGAGAACAGGGCAGCGTCTGGCCCTGGCCCCAGGCTACCTCCCCATCAGCGTCCATCTGCCTCTGCGGACTGGACCTGGCCAAACAGGCAGTTTGTTTACGGTAAAACTTGTGGCCATTTTCGTTCTTTGCCAGGCAATCGAGTCCTGCTCACCGTCCTTTCCCTTCTGCGGGGGCCCCGAGTCCTCAGCCCCATCCTATATGATGCCAAACTCTGCCGGGTACACGCCTTTCCCCTCTCTGGCTTCCTGGGGCTCTGCGTCCACCCAGGGGCTTCCCTCCGGCTCCATCTGGGGCCTCCGTTCTCTTGGACCAGTGACCCCAGGCATGCGAAGGGCCGACCCGAAATCAGTAGAGCTGCCCAGGGTGGGCGGCCAGGGCTGGGCCGGAGCTGCGGGCACGTTACGCCCCGAGCTCCTGGCAGCATCTGAGACGGCAGAGGTGGACACGCCCATCCACATTCTCCTCGGCTGAGTTAGAATGGACTCAAGCTCTGCACGACAGGACAGGTCTCCACCAGGGAGGGAGGAGCCCTCTGGGCCCTGAATGGTCCCCAGGACGTGGGGGAGGTCCCGGGAAACCAGACCAGCCAGCTACCTGAGCCCAGCCAGCCCGGCTGGGCCCCCTGCCTCCACGATGGGCAGGCTGCTCAGGGGCCAGGTGCACCCTCACGCTGGGGCTCCCAGAAGCCAGCTCCCTGGGTGCTGAGTGAACACCAGGCCAGGACACAGGCCACCCTGCTGAGAAGGCGGCAGGCAGGAGCCTCATCTGTCAGAGCACTTGTCTTCACACAGCCTGGGAGGGTCTTGTCCTCAGGAAGGACCTCGGGGGGCCTGGCCAATGGCCCATGTGCAGTCCATGCCCGGGGGCCCCTGCCCCTGGAGGCAGGCTGTCCGCCACCTGCCAGCTCTGACTCTGCACGGGGCAAACAGTGCTTCTGGGCTTTTCAGGAAAATCAGCAGCCGCAGCCCCCCGCCCCCGCCTCAACTCCTGCCCTTCCACTCACTCCTGGCCTTCCGAAGCAAAGAATCTCAATTAAGTCATTCCTTCGCTTTGTGTTCACCTCCGTCTCTTCCACAAAACACGCTTACACTGCTTTTCCTTGATTTTTTTTCCTTCTTAGATTATATACGTATCGATTTCCTATTATGGAGAGTGATGGTTTCATTCTCCACCGCTTCCCCTCCAAACCTGACAACCTTCTCATAAAGGGGTTTCAACCGGCTCACCCCCCCCGGCGAGACAGGGGCTCAGCCTCGGCAGCCCTGTCGATATGCAAACAGCGCTCGTGGCTGTCACATCAGCTTTATTTCCTGTAAAACGTGTTGTTGCCCTCGTGTTAATATTTCCTTCCTGTGTCTATCACCCGTTTATCAGGACGTTGGCATGAAACTTCTTTTCTGAGGAGTCAGCATGCCAGGAATCCGGGGACCTCCTCTGCCCTCCTGGACAGCCTTTCCAGAGCCTTCTAACTCCCCAGGTGGCCACCGAGGCTCCTCGCCCGGGGGACCCCCGCCCTCCCGGACAGAGCTGAGGTCGGTGCAGGACTTCTGGCTGTCTCCTGGGAACTGAAAATGGTTACAGCTCACATGCGTGCTAAGTCGCTTCAGCCGTGTCTCCTTGCGACCCATGGACTGCAGCCCGCCAGGCTCCTCCGTCCATGGGATTCTCCAGGCAAGGATACTAGTGGGTTGCCATTCCTTTCTCCAGGGGATCTTCCCCATCCAGGGATCGAACCCGTGTCTCCTGTGATTCTTGCATCGCAGGGACAGTCCCTACCGCTGAGCCAGCGGGGAAGCTCATTATCGCCGGCACGTGTGCCCTCACGTGTGAGAGGTGGTTTGAGCAGCGGCAGGATTCCAGGCTGGAAACTGCTGCCCTTCGGAGGCTGGAGGCACGGCTTCTCCCTGAGCCTGGGGCTGCTGCTGAGAATGCTGATCTTACCCTGAGTCGGGTCTTGTTAATGTCACATGACTTGCCTGCCTGTCTTTCTGAACTTTAAAAAAAAAAACAAAACTATTTCTTCCCATCACTGATGTTCTGAGATTTCACAGCATCGTGCTCTTGGAGCCGGTCTTTTTTCACGCATTTGAGGGCTTGTCTCTGGACTTTCAGACTGAAAATTCAAGTCCTTCAACCCCGGGAGAAGTCCTTTCATTTGTCTGACAATGTCTTCCTTCCAGCAGCCCTGTTCCTGTTCCTAGAACTGCTGCCTTCCTGACTTTGAACCTGCAGGCTGGTTTCCTCACGACCTTCATGCCCAGGCTCCATCGAGACATCTTGGTTTGCTGTTCTGAACGGGGCGTTTCCTCAGGGTCGGCTCCTTCCTTTTAAGTCGTGTCTGTATCTGCTCCTGTATTTTCACTTTCCACCTTGTTCTCCGAGAGCCTTAATTTCTACCCATCCTGACCTCGGGCTGAGGCTGTCGACTCTCTGGAACTGGGACGTGTTTCTGTCTCATCCGGCTGCCTCTGCTTAGGGGCCCAGGTCAGAACAGGGGCTGGGGACCCGTCTCCCTGTATCCACTGCCCACCCCCACGGCCCCCACCTCAGCTGTTCTAGGGGACCTGCGTCGTCCCTTTCAGAGGGTCGCTCTGCCGTCTGCTGCTCTGCAGGGAGGGGACGGGGTCTGAGCGCCCCTCACGGGGATTCTCCACGGTCCCCCACCCCGTGCTGAGAGCACACGGACCCTGCCTTCAGGGGGCCTCGCTAGCGTCCTGTGGCTCCTGGAGCCCCTGTTCTGTGACACACCTCCGCCTGCAGATCTTTCCTCGGGTCTCCATGGGCCTGCGTGGTGAGCCCCCTCCTCGCTTCCCCTGACCCCCTCCTGCCCCGGTTCTCTTTACCCATGTGGTCTGTGTGTCCTGCCGGCCTCACCTGGAGAGGGGGAGGCTGAGACAGAAGCAGCCCTGTGTCAAAGCCACAAGAACCAGGGGTCCTGCAGCTTCCTGGGTACATCCAACCCTCCACTTCACTCTGAGGGTCTGCTGCCGCCCACCTCCTGTCCACAGGGAATCAGCTGGGACCCCCAGCCCCCGCCAGAGACCCTGGGACGCTGGCCCAGGGGACCCCAGGTACCCACCCCCAGAAGCGGTTTTCCTGAGCCGAGGTGCCTGCAGACCACAAATGGGGAAGATTCCTGAAGCCCGTTTGATGGGCATCTCCCCACCCGTTCAGGTTCCCTGTTCTCAGGGGTGAGACCTGACTTGGCTCACCTGAGGATGACGGGGATGATGATGACGGTGGGGGGGGGGCAGCCGGTGCCGTGCCGGGCACCAGGTCCTCAGGGGAGGGCTCCTGGCAGGTGCCCCATCTGCTCGGTCCTGGGGAGGTGAGGGCTCCCCTGAGACTCACAGGGAGGGGTGGGATCTCAGCCCTAGGCCCGGCATCTCTGACAGAGGCAGCTCTGCCTCCAATAGCTGAGTCCAGACGCCAAGGCAGCCGGCGCGCTTTGCCAAGATTCTCCTGAGGCTTCTGGGCAAGTCTCCCCGGGGGGCAGGGGGGTCAGCAGGAGCGATCAGGTCACGACCTCATTGACTGCTGCCACTCACCTCCCAGGCTCCCTCTGCCCCCTTCCACATTAGGCTCAGAGCATGATCTGTATGGACATGAACGGGCTGGGCCTGGAGCGGGCCGGTGTCCCGGGCAGAGAGGAGTGGGGTTTCTCCCGGAAACACTCAGAGTGGGGACAGGCCCAGTGCTGGTCGGAGAGACGGTCCTCGGCCTGGGATCCTAAGGGACAAACGTGGGGTCTGCGGTGGTCTCTCAGCTGGAGGGGAAATCGCACAGAAAAGCAGGTGATTAACATCAAACCAAAGAGCCTCCCCAGGAAGAGCCAGGATGCCGCATGCTCCAGCCCGAAGTAATTCAGTTCTGCAGTCTGCGCTTGGGGCCGGCGGGGAGGCCGGGGGTGGGGGGGGGGGGTGCCGGCGGCGTGCGCAGGTGATTTGATTATGTTCGTATCTTAATTTCATCTGCCTCCTCCCACCCCCAGACAGCTTGCAGAAACAGCTAAATAAGTGCCACACACCAGCGGCTCGGCCTGGGCCCCTGGGTCCCACCAGGAGCCGCGCCAGCCCCCGGGGTGGTGAGCCGACTGCCCAGCGGTGGGGACGCCTCTGAGCGCAGTGAGGACCCTTCCTTGGGGAGGACACAGAGCGGCCAGCCTGCCCCCGCCCAGCCTCGGACCCCGGGGGCGCCCTGGCCCCTCCGCACCAGGAGCTCACCCGCCTCGCCAGTCTTCCTTCAGCCCCGCCGTCCCTCAGACCGAAGCCCCTCACCCGCCCCGTGGGTCCCCCGCCCCTCACACACGTGGGCCTGTCCCCAACCTCCCGGCTGGCCAGGCTCTGCTCGCGCTTGCATCCTGCCCGGCCCGGGGTGGACTCAGGAAACCGCTGGGTGGGCACAGAGCAGAGCAGGCCAGCCAGCAGAGGACGTCAGGACAGCTCCCCCGAGCCTCGGGGGCTGGCTTGCAGAAGCGAGGGCGGGTTTCTGGGCTCCCGAGCTGTGAGAGCGTTTCTGCGCGGTCCCGCCCGGGGGGCCCTGCTCCCGCCGCCTGGGACACTGGCACCCGTGGGTGAGGAGGGTGTGACCTTGGGAGGGGCCACTCCCCAGGGTGGGGGTCAGAGCCCGTCCCCAGGAGATGGCCCCCTCTGTCCACACACACAGGGGTGGGCCAGGACCTGCCCTGGACTAGGAAGGAGGCGGCCTCCCCTCCCAGGGGACCCCTGCGTCCCAGGACTTGGCTGGCCCGGGGCTGGGTCCACCCACGTGTCCCCCTGTCTGTGCTGCCGGGGAGCCTGCTGAGAGGCGGCCCTGCCAGCCCGGTGGCCCTGCTGCTCCGGGCCGTCCCCACGTCCCTGCCCCGTCCTTCCCCCTCCCGGGATACAGCCTGGGAGCCGCCAAGCCCACTGCACATCTGTGCCCTTGAGAAGCAGCAGAGGAGAAGCCGGCTGCCCTCATTAGAGGGCTGATTAATGGCCCCAAACAGCCGGCCCTGTGAGCGGTCCCTGCCCGATGTGGCCGAGACGGGCAGCTCTTGGCATCCCATCCATCGCGGGTCTGATGGCGCAGGAGAGGTGAGCAGGAGGTGAGGGCAGAGCCAGGCTGACGGATGAGGCATCGGCACCATGGGCCGTGTGGACGGCAGAGAGGCGCAATTCAGGCTTTGACCTTAGCGGAGCAGGGGATCTCAGCTGAGTTTCAGAGGAACACGTCCTTGGGGCAGAAACTCTGCGCAGGCTACGGGAGCCGCCCAGCTGGCCCCGTGGTCCAGCGGCTGTTGCCATGCTGAGCCTGGCGTGGTCAGTCCATCCGGGCCAGGCGGTGGGGCCTCACCCTGACCCAGGAGAGGGGGCACAGGTGAGCATCAGAGGCGGCAAGAGGTGAGGTCGCCGGCCGGAGTCCCAGGTGGAAGGACGGGCCAGAACGGCCCTTGGGGGTGGGTGGGCCAGACAGGAGCCAGAAGCATTGACTCCCTCCTGGCCTCGAGGCGGTCCTGCTCTGCTCCCCAGGCTGGCTCGGCCCCTGCGGGCGGAGGTCAGCGTGGGGTGGGGGGCGCGCGGTGGGGCTCTGCCAGTAGGACCCTACGGACAGCCCGGCCCGGGGCCAGCCCTGCCCCTCTGGTCTGCACCAGGCTTCCTGCTCTGTAGACGGCGTGACGCGGCGAGTTCTCGTCAGTCGTCACAGGATGACATGGGTCCCTCCGAGTATCAGGGAGCAGGCCTGATCTCCGCAACTGTTAGCTGCGACCAAGGTCAGAAGTTTCGGGAAAACTGCAGCTGCGGTGAGAGATGGAGTCTCACCCCAGACACAAGAACAGAGTCATCACAGTAAGCCCTGAGAAGGCCTGGCGTTGGCATGTTTAGGTGGAAATCAGCTCCCCCGGTTTTCAGGAGGGGCCGGGTCATCGTTTCCTCTTGTCAGACCAGAGCTTGGAGCTTTTCTTAGAGAGAAGTGACCGAGCACTCAGATGAGAGCCGTGCTCTCAAAGTAAAATAAAGAGGGAGGAAGGGAAGGGCCGCCAAGCCACGCAGGGCGCCTTCCCGCGACCCGGCACGGCTCTGCAGGAGCCGAGGTTCCGCCAAGGCTTGCCCACCGTGCAGGGCGGATGCACCTGCAAACCAGCCTATGTGGCGAGCAAGGGAATCAAGGACACTTCCTGTTCAGGAAATGCTTTCAGTGAAAATAAAACAGTAATTCCTATGTTGTTAGCGGCTTAATCCTCCGACTGAAACCAGAGGAGCCCATTTTCCATAACCAGATGTCCATCATCTCTGTTATCCTTCACACCATGCGTCAGACACTATTTCTTTTTTTAAAGAAGATAGAAGTTATTTATTGGCTGAACCACATGGCATGCGGGATCTTAGTTTCCCAACCAGGGATTGAACCCGGGCCCCTGTGGTGGAAGCAGGGCACTCAGGTCTGGACCATCGGGGAAGCTTTAGACACTGTTTCTTAGAGAGCTGGGTCTACGTGTGCTGCTCACGACAGATGGAGCCTGGATGCGATGCCTCTGGGTGGGGGGGCGGTGAATAATCACGCGGGCATAGGAGGTGCTGATGGGCACCCCGCCCGCCCCCCACCTCAGGGTCTGCCTGGAAGGATGGGCGGGGAGGGAGGGCTGCACACGCCCACCCCACAGTCTGTGTGGCCCCGGGCGGCACGCAGAGACCTGGGCTCCTCTGTTCCGACGCTGCGAGGCTGTCCCGCTGTGCACTTTCCACAAAGCCGTGGTGGCCAGACAGCGTGCGGCTGGGGGAGGTGAGGTGAGTGTGGTGGGCAGCATTAATTTCATGATTGCACACACACCCATGTGCACACACACACGCACACACTCATACACACATGCACACACACATACTCATACACACATACACACACCCATGTGCACACACACACATACACTCACACACACTCATACACATGCACACTCATACACACATGCTCACACTCATACACATGTGCACACACACATGCACACACACTCATACACATACACACACGCACACGCGCTCACACATGTGCACACACACGCACACACATGCACACTCTCACGTACACACACACACATGCACACACCCATGTGCACACACACACGTGCATACACACACTCATACACATGCACATATACACACACGCACACACATGCGTTCACACACACACTCATACACACACGCACACTCACACACACATGCACACTCGTGGAATCTACAGAAAGACGGGCCAGCGTCCCCAGTCTCTTCAGTCCCCTCGGGGGCTCCTTGCTCAACGCCTGGACTGACCGCCCGACGGGCTGCAGAGCCTGGGTTCGGTTCCGTCATCTCTGCTCGCGTCACAGCTCCATCCTCTAGAAACAGCATTTCCCTCCTCGACTCCTTGTGCGGAAAATTGGGCCAAGTGCCCGAGTCCTGCGCCTTCATCTCCAGTTTTTTGAGTAACGGGTCTGTTCTCCGGTTCTCCCTTAAACTGACCAGCTTTGGGGGGGTCATTGTGACACCCTGTATCTCACATATTTAATGTGTTTTAATGGAGTGTCACTATTCCCCCTGATATTCACATGGCCCCATCTCTTCACCTGTCGACACCAGCATGCCAGTGCAGAGGCATTGCTAACAGTCTCTTTACTGAAAGCAGGGTTAAAGTATTTTCAGGCCCAGTCTCTTTCCCACTAAGAATGACCCATCACTTATTGTCTAGAAGTCACGTAAGAGTTCCTTCCATACAGTTCAGCTTCTAGGTTAACACATACATGGGTTTGTTTCTTTCATCTTATGCTTTTTAGAATTGTCTTTCATGTCAATTTACCTTTGCTTTGTGATCATGTAAAGTGGGTTGGGAAGATCCCTGGAGAAGGAAATAGCAACCCACTCCAGTATCCGTGCCTGGAGAACCCCATGGGCAGAGGGGCCAATACCCAGGGCTGCGGTCCGTGGGGCCGCAGGGAGTCGGACATGCCGAGCCACTCAGCGGCGGCAGCATGTGGAGCCCTCAGATGCCGGGCGCGTTACTCCGATATATGCTTGCCCGTGTCGTCTTGCCCACACAGGGAGCCAGCTCTACCCTCATTTACAGATGGGGAAACTGAGGCACGGGGTGGCCACGTGTCCTGCTGGATGTCACATAGGAGGGGAGGGGAGGCCGACCTGGGGCAGCCAAGGCCTTGTCGGGGGTGGAGGGCGGCCCTGCTGGGCCTGGAGGTCCGAGGACTGAGGTTGGGGCATAGCTGCACCCCACCTGCGCCTCCACCCAGGGGAGAAGGCCGGCCCGGAAAGGGATGCGCCCACCAAGGCGGGTCTAGGTGGGGACGCCTGGGGCTCCAGTGAGGACAGCCAGCAGCAGTCAGGTGAGCCCTCCCTGCCGCCTCCTGGGGTACACGGGGGAGCCCAGCCCCGAGCACAGGAGCCTGGGGGCCCCTCAGGGCCGAGCCCCCCCAACCTCCCCACCCCGCCCCCTCCTCAGAGCAGAGAGGGCAGGATGCCTGGGGTCAGGGTTGGTCTTGCTGCCTTGCACCAGGTGTTTGGGTATGCAGGGCCCAGTACCCAGGTGCTCAGTACCTAACACCCAATGCTCAGTACCCAGTGCTCAGTACCCAGTACCCAGTGCTCATACTCAATGTTCAGTACTTAACACCAGGTACTAGTACCCCGTGGCCAGTGCCTAATACCAGTGCCTGGATTGATCCTTACCCACCCTCCTGGTCCATACTGCATGTCCAAACCTCATGTCAGGATTTCCCTGGGTTCATTTTGAGCCCCAGGTAGAATCAGTGCCAAATCTCAGGGGTGTGTGCAGTCTAGGAATCTGGGAACATGGGGAGAGCCTTGCGTGAGGCCTGGACATGAGGTTCACCCAGAGCATCACTCAGAACTTGCAGGCCGGGCCCAAGGTCTGGATACATCTGGCCTCCAGCATCCCCCCTGCCCAGAGCCCCCAGCTGCTGCCAGGCTCAGCAGAGCACGGTTCTCCAACCCCTCAGGTGGCTCCAAGGGCCCTGCTTCTCTGTGCCTGGGGCTGGGACCGTGACTGTCTAGGTTGCAGGATTCTGGCGGACTCTCCCCAGGCTTCCCCCAAACTCTGACCTGACTGCCAGGCCACCCCCTCATGGTTCACAGCCCAGCCCACCCCCAAGCATCAGACAGCGGCAAGTCCTCCCCGCCCAGCACTGGCGGGGAGCCGCGGTCCTGCTCCCCGACGGCCTGGGTGGAGTGAGCCAGCTGCTCTGGGCTCTCGGCCCCATCACAGGCCAGATGCCCAAGCGCAAGCATCTCCCACGCAGTCAGGCGGAGACAGAGACCCTCCGTGGCACCTGGGGCGGGGGGAGAAGCAGACACCAGCCCACCACCATCTTCCTGCCTCCCCTCTCCCTCCTTCCCCCCAGATGCACCCACCCTGAGGTGTGGCGCGTAAGGCAGACCCCACTGAAGAGGGGGCGCAGACACCCCTGTGGCCAGTTCACCCCACACCTGTCCTGGCAGCCAAGGCTCTGGCCTTTCTGGGGTCCTGACGAGACTCTCCCTGTGTCTCTGGTGCTTCCTGCCTCCGCCGGGAGCTGTCCAGCCTGACTGGCCCCTCCCTGCTCCCTCGCCTGGCTGCCTGGGACATGGGGTCCCCTCCCTGCCTGGAGCCCCTCCCCATGTCCGGGCCGCCGTGTCTCTAAAGGCTGCCATCTGGTCCTTGATAATTCCTCCTTCCAAAGAGACCTCATCTCCTGATTGATTTTTCAGCAGCTCTGGCTTTTCTCCCCCAAAATTGAAAAGGGTTTTACACAATTGGCAGATTATAAAAACAGGTCTATCAGGGTGATTTATCTTCTCAAGGGAAAATCTCCCCCTCAACATGCAAGCAGTCACTGTGCTCCGCTTGCCTGGGGCTGGGCTGGGGGCTGGGCTGGGGTGGGGTGAGGGCGCATCATTTCTCTTGTAGGAGGAAGAGAAACATCGCAGTCTCCAAATCCATGGGCTCAGCTTGTTCTGAATCCTCGCAGGGCACCTGGGCGGGGTGAGGGGGGGCATGGCTGCAGCCTGCTGGTCCTGGGGTCTCACCTTCCAGACAAATAAGCGCCCTCCAGCTCCTGGGTGACGCCACCCTCTCGAGGGTGGGTTAGCCCCCAGCCTGTGTTCCCAGCAGGGAACAGAAGGGGGTCCTGAGGGGCAGGGCACCCCTACTTCCTCCCCAGGGTAGCCGGGCGGCCAGGATGGTGTCAGGCAGCCTGCAAAACACTTGAGATGCATTTTTCCATGAAATCTCCACCACGTGTTTTAAAGTGGGCCTCCACGAGGCCAGGTTGTGGGCACAAGGCCAGACCCCAGGACACGGCTGCCGTCCTCTCTGCAGTCAGTCTGATGGAGACACGACGTCCTCTCAGCCCCAGACAGAAGCTTTCTGGAGCCACCCGCCAGGGAGCAGCCGGCGGAGGAAAGGCGGAGGCTCCCTTTCCCGGATCATCAGAGCACACTGCAGATGGAAATCGCTCCCAATGCACACGGCAGGCCCGGGGCAAAGTTGACTTCACGATTAGATAAATTATAAACCATCCAATTTATCTGCCCATCTCTCTAATTAGCCTTCCCGCCCGTATCTGCCGCAGACACTGGGATCCGCACCTTTAATAAACGGAAGGGAATGAGGCTGCCCTAATCTCCCGGCAGCTGGAGATAAAAGATTCACCCTGTTTACTTGGGATTAGAGGGGAGCTTTGACCTTGAGCAGGGAGTTATTGTTTCCTGAGTCACTTTCAATTGGAAACATTGTTGTCTTTCAAAGGAACCAGCGGACTGAAGCTCTAACTAGGCACAAACAATGCGTGGTCTGCTAGGAGGGCCCAGATAAATCTGGAGTCGCCTTATCGGAAGAAAATAACTCATTTCAAACTGTTATTGCATCCGGAGACCCAGCAACAATGTTTGCTAATCTCGTGGAGGTGCAGCCGGCTGATCTGGGGAGTGCGTGCTTTAGCAGTAATTAGATGCTTAGTAGGCTAATTATTTTGTGAATAAAATCAAACACAATCAAGTAATTAGACAACAGGCAGAGACCATCTAAAGCCCTGTCCAGAGCGCTGCTGGAAACCCGATTCCCTGGGCGCTTTATGGACAGGGAGGGCCTTCATCACTGTAGCATGTCTGTGACCTTAAACTGGAGGGGGTCCCTGAAAAACAAGACCAGGGGCCCCAGTGTCCTGGGACACTCCGGGCGAGCATCAGGTCACACAGGTCCCAGGAGGGATGGCCATGTTCTCTGCCAGCCTGAGCGCCGCAGGTTTGCCTGTTTGTTGATGCCTGTGCAGACACTTGCTCATGGATGCCGGGGTCTGGGGGCGGCTACCTTCTCCCTGCCTTGCCCCGCAGCTCCCCTGGGCTGCCTCCTTCTCGCTTCACGCTGGGAGCCCTGGAGGGACGGGGCAGAGTCAGGCCCTGCGGGACCGCACAGGAGCCGGGCCGACCTTCTGTGGACCTGACCCAGGGGCGGAGGAGAGCAGCTCTCACCACCTGCCCAGGTGAGGGGCATCGCTGAGGCCAGGCGGGACTGCCGCCGCTGTGTTCTGCCTTCTAACCCAGGAGAAATGAGCTGATCCTCCCTGGGAAGACCCTCTGCTCTTTAGTTTCCTCATTCACGGGATCAGCTGCGCCTTTACTCAGCAACCGTTTACCTGGGGTGGGTCTGGGGACCCAAGGCTGACAGGTGTGGCGTTTTCTTTTAAGATGCTAAGTACCCAGTGGGGACCAGGGGTTGACACAGTTGTTTGGTAAAGTGTATATTAAATGAGTGCCCTTAGCTGTTAAGTCGTGCCTGACCCTTTGTGACCCCATGGACTATAGCCCGCCAGCCTCCTCTGTCCACAGGATTTCCCAGGCAAGTGTACTGGAGTGGGTAGCCATTTCCGTCTTCTGGGGATCTTCCCAACCCAGAGACTGAAACTGCATTTCCTGCATTCCAGGAAGATTCTTTACCACTGAGCCACCAGGGAAGACCACATATTAAAGGATAGTAAGGGTTAATTCTGTGCAGTCGATTCAGTAGCTAAGTGGTGGCCAACACTGCGACCCGATGGACCAGACTTCCCTGTCCTGCACTGTCTCCTGGAGTCTGCTCAGACTCACGTGCACTGAGTCGGCGATGCCATCCAAGCTCATCTGTTGATTCTATAGAGATCAGATAATCCTGTAAAGAGGCAGGATGTAAGTATTTCGGGCTTCACGGTCTGTGTGGTCTCTGTGACGCTCACTCAGCTCTGCCCTTTTAGCGTATAAGAAGCCACAGACAATAAGGAAACAAACGGACAAGGTCGTTTGCCAATAAAGCTTTATTAATAACAAGCAGAGGCCTGGATGTGGCCTTTGGGTTATCCTTTGTTGCCCCAGATGGAGATGGCAACCAACTAGGGCCAACTGGTCAAATCCACCCTCCTCTTCGGGCAGAGGGGCTTCACACCCTCAGGTGTCATCTGCCCACATCACTGCAGATGGCTCGGCTCTGAGCCCCTTGCCCGGGACCCATGGACATGTCAGCCTCCACACACGGGGTCCCATCCACAGGCGAGCCAGGCCAGCCCTCCTCAGTGGTGAGGGCTCAGGGGACTCTCCCTAGAAAGACTGTCAGCCTCCAACAGCATCAGTGGATTTATTATCTTATCTAGAAATGAGGAAACAAGTCACTTCAAACCAAACACCTGTCACGGAGCTCCTGTCCTTTCTAGGAGGCAGAGGAGCAGATGGTCAAGGCCAGTGACATTCAAGTTCTAAGACTGCGCTCATGGTCCAGGGGTTAAGAATCTGCCTTCCAATGCAGGGGACACAGGTCTGATCCCTGGTCTGGGGACTAAGATCCCACATGCTGGGGGGCAAGTAAGCCCACAGGCCACAACCAAAGTCCCATGCAGACAAATAAATAAACAAAATTTTAAGAAAGGTTAGAATCCCACAGAGCAGTTCCTTGCACTCAGCCGTTTACCGGACTTCTCCAAAGTCTCAGTGTTTACATCTGTTTGTAGAGGCGATGCTCACAGATCGGTGCAGGTGTTCAAGGAGACAATGGCTGTGAAATGTTCTTCCTAGGGCCCCTGGAAGGAGAGCTCTTATCCACTCACCATTCCCTGCGGCCAGCCCCGCCCGGGAGGAACCCACGTGGTGTGAGATGTACAGGCAGATCCACCACCCACGAAGGCGGCATCTTCAAGCCTCTTTCTCGGCAAAAATCTAAGGCTTGAAATCACAGCCTCACAGGAGAACAACTGCTAACTCTAGCATCAACTGCACACGCAGAAACTTGGCACTTGGGGTGCGGGGAGAGGAGTCTGGCCAGGCACCCTAAAATAGGAGATTATGTTCAATCCTGGCCCAAAACACAGACGCCACGTTGGTACAGGTACAGCTGTCTGCTTTCATACAGTCTGGCAAGTCTGGAAAATAAGCACACCACCCCTCCTCCAGTCTGAGAGGGACTGAGGAATCCGATTAAGCCATTTCCTCAGAGTGGGGATGTTCCAACTGGGGTAAAGTGGATTTGGAAGGTACAGCATCCTGGCTGGTAAAATGCTGGGTGGGGGAGGGCATTCATTCACTTAAAACTGGCTTTAAACGTTGTCTGCTCTTTAATTAGATTCTGCTTTATGAAGTTATCCTTTGCGCCTGGGGAGCATGCCCACCCCTCCCATCCCAGGCAGCGGGCTGGCAGAGTGGCCGGTTCACGAGGCTCTCGATCCTGGGCTGGGCTCCGGGTCGGGCAGGCAGGGACCAACTCACAGTCAGCACCGAGGCCTGGGCGGGGTCGGCTCCAGGGACCGCATCACAAACAGCAGTGTCTGAGCGGTGCCTGGCCCCCAGGTGCCCACCAGCCTTAGCTTCTCCCGCCCCTTCCCCTCCTTCCTCCCCACCTCAGGAGGTCTCACCAGCCCTGCTCGGGGCGGGGGCCCAGCAGAGAGCATAAAGGGCCAAACCCAGCACACAGGGAGGGTTCCCTTCCAGAGGAGGGGCAGGCCATGAAGAAGTGACTCAGAGAGCCCGTGGCTCTGTAGCCGTGGTCAGTGGGGGCGAAGGGAGGGGCGCAGTGAGGGGAGTGGAAACGGGAGGGCTGCGGCTAAATTCTAGGCCTGGACAGGTGAGGGGGGCCTTCCCAGAGGGTGGATGTTGGTGGATGAAGGATGGTGTGGATGTGCAAACAACGGGAGAAAATGGCCCTGGGGGGGACGGCAAGAGAGCAGAGGCCCTAAGGCACCTCCAGGACCTGAGTTGCCTGGGGGAGGGGCGGGGAACCCGGAGCAGAGCAGGTGAGGGGGGCCTTGTGGGGATCGACTTTTCCTGGCGCGAGAGCGCCAGCCTGGGGCTGGAGTGTCCCCCGAGTCACAGTTCCCAGGGTCACTCGGTGGACAGGGCTCGTCCAGGGGTGGGTCAGGAAAACCACCAGTGGGCAGCATGCGGGCTCACCCCTCTCCCACCCTTGACCCTTGACCCTTGTCCCCTCCTCACCCCCCGCCACCCCAGGGTGCCGGCATCAGACCTCTGCTTTATGGCACCTGGGGTCACAGCGAGTGGCGGCTGCCTGTCCACACCCTGCACTCCTGGCTCCTGCAGCTGACCCTCCTGACCCCCGTGTGCACCTGTATGCACTTATGTGTGTGTGCATGTGTGTTTCTGTGTGTATGCATGTGTACACTCATGTATGCGTGAGTGTGCATGTGTGTGCACATGTATATATGTGCCTGCATGAGAACTGTGTGTGCACACACCCATAAAAGCCTGTCCATATTGTGTGTATGGCTAACAGGCCAGGGGTTAGCTAGCAAAGAGCTTTCCCATGCTGTGTGGTCAGTGAGTGGCCCTTGGTCCCAGAGGGGACAGTAAGCCCTGGGCCGGGTAGAGATGACGGCCTCCTGGGGAAGCCAACCCCCAAGGCTGACCCCCCACACACTGCTTATACTCCGGGAAGCCCCGAGAAGGGCAGAAGGTGAAGTGCCAGCATGAGGCAGAGAAAGAGAACCAGACCGGCCACCTCTGCGCTTGAGGAGGGGAAGGAGAGGTGTGTGTGGGCCCTGGAGCTGCAGCCACGCCGCCCTGACCCAGCCCAGGACCAGCTGAGCTGGTGCGACCAGCCCTGTGGAAGGTCTGCATCTCAGAGAGAAGCCCCGGCCCTGCGGAGACCATGGTGACTAATGGCTGCAGCAGCCCAGCCTGCCGTCCAGTGACCCCAGAGGGACAGATAAGGGCCACCCCTGCCTGACCCACAGCCCCCAGGAGAGCCCCTCCCCTGCGGCCTGCACGCAGGGTCTGCCCTGGCTATGCAGGAAGGTCTTAAGGGCTGTTCCTTATGATCACGAAGCAGGCTTTCACCAAAGCGTCTGCTGATGGGATGCCCTCCATCCAGGATAATCAGAGAGGAGCGGCCCAACCCCAGAGCCCCCGGCCTGAAATCTGCAAATCACCCCCAACCTCATCACCCAGAGAACATCCCCCAGGGGCCGTGGGGAGACACCGCCCCCACCCCAGGAGACTCCAGGGAGAGCGGCCTCCTCAGGCTCTAAGAGGAGATGGAAAGCGACCTCCATCCCCTCTGCTGAGGGCTGGCCCAGGTTCGGAGCTGCTGGACTCTATACTGTGGAGTGGGGGCTCTTCCAAACCTGCGCCCCCCAACGCAGGACCCCTGGAGATGAGCTGGGCCCTCGCCCTGGCCGGGAGCTCTCTCAAACCTCCAGCACAGATCACACTGCTCGGGAAAGAACAATGAGATCGGGTCTCCGGCGGGGGTAATGCAATTGTCAGACTCCCAGGACGGAGGGAGGCTGAGAAGCAATAAAAATGTTCTGGAGCCAGAGCTGCGAGGCCGTTGCGGGAGGATCTGGACTGGAAATCAGAGACTCCCCTGACGCCACTCTCTGAAAACAAGATGGTAAAACACACAAAACATCTAACGCTAATGTGGACACAGAGGCTGAGGGCTTAAGGTCTTAATTATCTCCTGTCAGATGGGAGTGGCTTGCAGGTGACCCCATCCAAGGGCACTCTTCTCCAGGTGTGTCCTGAGTGGGTCTCTGTCCAGCACTGGGTGGGAGCCTGTCCTTAGCACGTCAGAAGCTGTTACAAGCACCATCTCGCGGACACACACCCCGGGAGCCCCTCCCCCAGTTGCCAGGACCCCCATGCCCCTGGCCCCTCAGTGGGGAACCTCCCCGAGGACAAGAAGGCGCAGTCCAGCCCCCAGGACCCCCTGGAATCCCGCTCCCGACGACGGGACTTCCCAGAGCACCCAGAACGCCCTGGGGAAGGCTCGCAGACAGAGACGCTCACAAGCCCTTTGCCGGGGACGGTCCCCGCCCACAAGCTGGCCTGGGACACTGCTCTTGGCCCTTTCCAGGGCGGGGAGCAGCCGGGACGCAGGACCGACTGGCTCTGTCAAGGTGCACAATGAGTGGTGGCCCCCAAAGACACGTCCCCCCGAAAACCTGTAAAGGTGGTTTTGTTTGAAAAATGGGGTTTGCAGATGTAATCCAGTGAAGGCTCTGGGGTGAGGCCATCTCAGGTCAGGAGGAGCCCTGAACCCGATGCCCAGTGTCCTTGTTGGGACCGAGGAGGGGCTTGGGTGGAGGGAGGTGAAGACAGGAGGCTGTGGCCACAAGCCAAGGGATGCCGGCCACTGGAGGCTGGAGGAGATGGGAAGGACCGCCCCTGCGGGTGGAGGGAGCGCAGTCCTGCGCACACTTGGCCCTGGACTCGGGCCTCAGGCCGTGTGGGAAGGGGCTTCAGGCCCCAGCTGTGGTGCCTCGTTACAGCAGCCCCAGGAAGCTGGGCAAGGAGCAGCGCCTGAGCAGGCTGGCCCCTCCTCCCGTAGGCGCGTCCCACCCCCAGGGCACCTCTCTGGGGCCCCTGCCTGCCCTGGGCCCGGCCCCAGGGCGTCCTCAGGGGCAGAAGAAGGAGGCGGCCCCTCCCCGTGGGCTGAGCACCCTCTCCTCTCCTCCCTCCGAGAACCTCACCTCAGGGGACACGTCTAAAGCACAGGCAGCGTTGGCCGAAGCAGGCGGCCATGGCCGGGGTCTGTCCCGCGCCCTGGGGAATGCTCGCTTCCAGGGCCGCTGAGGCTCTCCCGAATCTGGGCCCAGCACAGCTGCCCGGGCCATCAGACGGACCAGAGAGGACCTCTGTCCTGCGGGCTGGTCCTCACCAGGGCGGGGAGTGAGGGACGCCCTGACCGGGGTCCCCGGTGGCTTCCCCTAAGAGAGGGCAAGGGCACTGCCCACCCCCTGCTCCTGAGGGCTCTGGACAGGCGGCCATTTCCACCCTGGCTCATGGGGTCCCGGGAGTGAGCACGCAGGGCTCACTGCCCACTGACGGAGGGGGCTGGACAAGGGCCTGCCCGGGGCCCGGCCGCACTGGACCCGACCTTGACCTCTGTGGCCCCCGAGATCCCGGAAGTCCACCTTCTGGCTTGTCCACCGCGGGGCCAGCCACGGGGCTCTCCCCAGGACCCGCCTGGCTCTCAGCCTGAGACCGGAGGTTTGCAGAGAGGAAGCCAGTTTGGACTCCATGTCGGAACGGTTTCTTTGACTTGCTTTGCGTTGCTCTTGTTACTACGATCATACAGAACGGCCTGCCTCAGAGAGCCCTGCCCCTCTGCCTGACTGTACACTAAAGCGCCTTGTTCAGAGCCCGCTCCACCTGTGGACGGCCGGAAGGAAGGAATCAACACATCCCCTGCCTGAGACGTGCCAGTCCGGGAGATGTTGGCAAGATTAATGGCCTTTTTACTCCACTTCCTCACCTCCCCCATCTCTGATCTGTAAAAGAACTCGGCACCCAGACCCCGGTAAGACGGTGGTTTTGAGGTGCTAACCTGCCGTCTTCTTGGTCAGCTGGATCCCCGATTAAAGCAGTTTTCCCAGCCTCAGCGCCTCATCTCTCAGATTCATTGTCCTGTCCTGCAGTGACTCAGGACCAGGGCCTGGAGAGAAGGCAGAGCCGTGGGCCACTTCACAGAAGCGGGTTCCCTGTCTCCTGGCCAGCCGAGAAGACGGCAGAGGCCGGTCAGCACGGGTCTGGTCCCTGGAGGTGCTGAGAACCATCACTCCCGCCTTCCCGGGGAGGGCCCGTGAGGGTCCAGGCATCCAGTGAGGCCAGCTCTTCTCCGCCCAAGCCTGGGGCCGGGTGTGGCAGGGGCCCAGGGGGCAGGCAGGCATCCCAAGTCCCCCAGCGTTGGGTCCGGCCCTGAGTCAGATGGGGCGGGGTTTGGGGGCGACCTAGCAGTGCGAACTTCAAATCCAGCTGGTGAAACTGGACTTCCATGCCAGGATCTGAGCCTCTTAAGATGAGAAGAAGGCTCAGCAGGCCTCTCTCTCAGACTCTCGCACACACACAGGTTCACACGTGCACATGCACAGGCTCAGTGGTTCCAGGGTGGAAACTGAGATCTGATTGCTGAGACCGCTGCCCTGGGGGCTGCCTGCTCTCCCCCGTGTCCCCCCACCCCTCACCTGTGCCCCACGCTCAGGTTCTTCCAGGAGCAGTTCTCTTCCGGCGTCAGCTGCTGGCCCGGGACACCCTGGGGTGAGGAGAATGAGCAGCATGGAGTGAATGGGCCTGTCCCTTCCGTCTTCCGCAGTGAGCTCTAGATCCCATCGTGCCCACGAAGGATGCGGTGGGTGTTCCCGCAGAGTGTTCCACAGGCCGTAGAGTTCCTTCCTATCTGATTTCCATTTCCTAACAAAGAGTAGTGACATTCCTGAGTTTTGCCAACAGGTGAACTGCCTGTCAAGGGCCATGTCAGACACACAGCCGACCCACAGGGACCCTGAACGGGGCACAGACACTTCATTACCCCTGAGTGGTGCTTCTAGGCTGGGGAGACCCTGGTCTCAAGTGTCTGGGCATCCCTGGTTTAAGTACATCCATCCACAGGCATGATGCCATGATAACATGTGCATCCTATGTGCAAAACACACGCACACCCATACACACATGTGTGCACATGCTCACATGCAGATCCACATGCATGGCACAGCCTTCTTGACTCTGAAGCCTGGACTTTCCTGAGGGGCCGCATGGGACCAGCCCTGGTGGGGTAGACAGCTTTCCGCACCCAGAGTGGACAGTTGCTATCTTTCAGGACCGGTAAGGCAGGCACCGTGCAGTCCTTGTATCCGACTAGTTAACTCTCATCATAGCCAAAGGGGCCATTTCCACAGCTGCAACACCAGGGCTTCCCTGCAATGCCCAGGGAAGGGGCAGAGCTGGCCCCACCTGTGGCCTTGGGACCCCGGACCCCCATCCCCCACCACGCAGCCTCCACACTGGAGAGAAGCCAGGGAGCGCGGGGCGGAGGATGATTGTGTCCATGCTCGGATGCCAGGAGGCAGTCTGGACGCACCTTGTCAGCATTTGGGGTGAGCTTGGAGGAAGCACCCCTATTTAAAGGTACTCATCGCACCTGCGATGTTTGCTTGTGCAACACAGGAATATTTACACAAAGGTGCAAAAGGTTTGGGCTTCCCAGGTGGCACTAGCGGTAAAGAACCCTCCTGCCAATGCAGGAGACATAGGAGACCTGATTTCGGTTCCTGGGTCGGGAAGAGCCCCTGGAGGAGGGCCCGGCAACTCACCACATACGCAGAGGAGGCTGTCAGGCTGTCAGCGCAGAGCGGAACAGGGCTGAAGCGACTTAGCACGCGTGCACGCAAAAAGCTTTCAGGTTGAAGATCTGGGGGTCTATCTTGGCCGGGTGGTCTGGCAGACAGCGAAGGTAGGGAGGGATAAAGCAGGGGCTAAGGTGACTGCCTGCTCCCCACCCACCTGTCACCTGAGCATCCTGTCTCTGCTGGGCCCGGCAGCCTGGATACCCAGTGGCACCGCCCCGGTCCCCCTGTGCACAACTCCACGCGGTGCTGGAATCCTGGTGCTTTTATCAGAAGCACGTGAGCGAGGACAGGTTGGCCTCAGCACGTCCTGAGTTCACACATGAGCAGGAGGGGCCTAGAGCCTCCCTGGATCAGCCTGGTCAGGAGTAACTTTGGTCTGAGCGGTGAGACTTGCAGTCTGCCTGATGAGTCGGCTGTTTAATGCAACTTTTTCACCCTCCCAGGTCTGGCCAGGGTCGGGGCCCACTCCCCACCTCCAGGGAGTCCGCCAGGCGGGCTTCCCTACGGTCCGGGGAGGGGCTGAGCTGTGAGCTGCCCCTCTGCTCCAAGGCCACCCTGCCCAGTCCTCCATCCGGCCAGACTTCTCCCTCAGGGCGCCTCCTCTTGGGCCTCCCTCACCCTTGTCCGGCCAAACCCTCAGTGAGACTGGCTCATTTCTTACCTGGAGGGTTACTGTCAGCGTCCACACAGAGGCAGCGGTCATGCCCGTGGCTGGTCCTGGAGGCCAGCAGGCCAGACGCTGTGCAGACAGAGAGTGGCAGATGAAGGATGGGGAGATAATGACTGAGGGTGACCATTGGGTCGCAAAGAGTCGGATATAGCTGAGCGACTTTCACTTTCACTCACCTTTGCCATGTTAACTCCCCATCCCCACACACAGCCAGGAAAGAGGTGCAGAGCTGGCTCCAGATAAGTGTTTGTTGAGTGAAATGTGAAAGGTTTTCCATTAAGTTACAGTTAATGAAAGTAGTTTCATATTCTAAATAATCCTAAATAAAACCTACCATTAGTTTTTCACTTCTCTCCTAAAGGCATATAAGAACCCCATCTGGTAACAAACAGGAAGAAGCAGAGAATGACGGGGAAGACGTGTTGAAATATCTTTCTTGGCCATATTTAGGGGAGCCATTACCTGAAATACTGGAAAAAGAGAAAGTCTTCATTAATGGCAGGTAAACCTCCAAAGTTTGCGCAAGCTCCGTCTCCTTCAGATAAGAACCCAATTATGTAAATGCATGTCCCTGCTCCTGCAGAAATAAGGCTCAAAATAATAGAACATCAAATTCCAACATAAAATATCGTCTATTATTTTTAACTTTCAGTGTGGAGGTTGAATACATTTTATGCTGGGAAGGAAACGACCAAATTTTTGACTGTGTTCTTTGCAGAGTTTCTCCTTTGAAAACATGGCTTTAAAAGGCTCCGGACGGGGATGTGAACTTGACAATGACTAGGAAGCAAATTAGATCCTGTTAATGACTCAGTGAGAATAAACAGAGTGAAACACAATGAGGAGGCATTATTCCACCCTATAGAAGAGGGTCTGGAGGTACAGAGAGGTCAAATAACTTCCCCACAGTGGAGCAGCTGGTGGGTGGCAAGCTGGAGCTTCAAAGTGAGCCCTCCCTGCTGAGAACATCCTTGCCTCATACACCACCTCTCTGATGAGAGCAAGAAGCAGCCGCCTGCGTCCACGTTGTCTCCTCTCTGCGGTTACGGTGGAAACTAGACTAAACGAGGTAATTTAACATGACTTTTGTAAAAGAAGGTGTGAAACAATCCTACAGAAGTAACCTTGAAAGATAGAAAAGCGATACTATTTTAGGATAGAAAATCTTAATTACTGATAATGTCAGTTTTTTCCTTAGGGTCACATAAAGTTCTGCTTCTGTTTGGAGTTTTTGTTTCTAGAAGTAGGCAGGGTGGTTACAAAGTTCATCAGGAAAAAAAAGAAAAAAATCCGCCAAAAAAGCCCTAATGTAGAGGCACGGTGGATGGAGGCTAGTGTGTCAGACATTAAACACACACGTTAAGTCCTCTGTAATTACAAGAGTAACGTCTCAGTGCGGGAGCAGAGAGGCTAGTGGGGGAGGATGGAGACCCCAGAAACAGACACAGCCGCATGTGAACGCGGAGGCCGCAGTGAGGACGCCAGCGCCAACGTCTGAGGAAAGATGGACTTTGAGAACAGCACTGAGGGACCGGGTGGGTGCTGTGTGCTCCGTCGCTCAGTCGTCTGACCCACGTGTGACCCCGTGGGCTGTAGCCTCCCAGACGCCTCTGTCTACGGGGTTCTCCAGGAGAAAATGCTGCAGTAGGTTGCCGTCTCCTCTTCCAGGGGACCGTCCTGACTCAGGGATCCAACCCGAGTCTCCTGCATCGGCTGAGCCTCTGGGGGAGAAGCACTGAGTGACCACGTGGAAAGCTGGATCCATTTCTCACACCGTCTATGAGGGTAAACTCCAACTCTGGAAAAACAGACAAACCAACAGTATAGAAGAAATGCGATGAGTTTGGCTATAATGTGGGGGATTGCCTTGAGCACATAAAAAGCAAAACCACCTCTGCACGGCAAAAATGCCACAAGCAAAGTACAGTGATGTAGGACAAGCTGGGGAGATGTACGTGACTGATCTCAGATAGAACATACGGGTCCTTGATGCAAAGACAGGTTTTTAAAGCAATGAAATAAATAGACCAGCCCCAGTGAGGACGAGGAACTGGGGCTGTGGACACAGAGCTTAAGTGCAAACTGCCGTTCCTCACGGGGAAAGATGTTCAGCCATTCTCAAGAGAACAAAGATAAAGATGAAAATTGCACCATAGGGACAGGGTTCCAGGTGAGACAGGGTAAGTACCTGCCACCCTGCTGCCCCGGGCTTAAATTCCAAGCAAAAGGCACCTCAAGTTTAGGGAACTGATTTATGTGTATTAACTGACTATAGAGAAAACAAAATCCAATATCCTCTGGATAAACAAAGTGTATTCCACAGATTGGATGCCCATCTAATTTTTAGATGGTTTGACAGATTAATAATGCAAAGTATCTTCTTTAACTTGTTTTTATTAGTATGAATCGATCATAAACCTGCAGAAAATACCCTTATTAAGACTGAAAATCAGTGGTGTTTCCACCTCTAATGTATAGACCTTCTTGTCACTGCTTCTTTATGTTGCTTTTAAATTCAGAGCAGGCACCCCCACAAAGTACATCTCTTTAGGCTCTGTTGCCCCAGAATCTAAGCACCAAGGGACTTGTTCTTCTCCGTGTCTCCAGGGCCTCGAATGTAGACTGACATGAAATAGCGCTCCTTGATTTACATAGGGGATGACCAAGAAACCGGACTCTGGCAACTGCAGCTACTCACACACACACTGTAGATATTAAAAAGGAAGATGTTTTTAAAGCCGTGTAATTATTTTCAGATGGAGTGAAAGTAAATGGAAAACCCAATAGACTGAAATGGCAACTATCAGAATTATTCCAAGAATTAGAGAAGGTGACCAGGTATCAGACCATACTACCTCAACCAGGAACTTTACTATATGCCTAAAATAATTAAAGAAAACACATTCATGATAAAAATGGAAAACTCAGACCATCCAGAAAAAAAGTATATTTATATGAAAAGTAAGGCAGAGATTTAAGAAAGTTATAAATATTATTGAAAAGACATAAAAGAGAGCCCATCTAACAGGAGAGATAAACTGTGTTTTTGTTGGGGAGAATTATTATAATCAGGGTACAATTTCTTCCCAAATAACTGTATAAAGTTAATGCAATTCCAGTCAAAGTCTCAATGTCATGCCTTTTGAAATTTAATCTTAAAATATATGTGAAGTTGAGAGTTGGTGAGTCTTACCATGAAGACTTCCCTGGTGGTTCAGTTGGAAAAGAATCTACCTGCAATGCAGGAGACCTGGGTTTGATCCCTGGGTTGGGAAGATCCCCTGGAGAAGGCAATGGTAACCCACTCCAGTATTCTTGCCTGGAGAATCCCATAGGCAGAAGAGCTTGGAGAGCTGCAGTCCATGGGGTTGCAAAGAGTCGGACACGACTTAATGACTTTCCCTTCACTTTTACCATGACAATATAGGTAAAGGACAATGCAGTAAAGTTTCCAATCAGATAACAAGCAAAACTGGGCAACAGTGAATTCAAAAGATACTGCGTTAGCACAGTGTAAAAATAGGAACGCAACAGAAGAAAGAATAATAAGATCCAGAGAAAGACCAAAGCATATGTAAGAATTTGGCATGTGATAAAGGTTGCACTGACAAACAGCGCTGAAATCACAGTTTTAATAAATTATACTGAGACCATTACAGTCTATCAGGGGAAGAGATAACTACTCCAAGCAATAAATAACACAAAATCACATATAAAACTCAGATGTTGCAACCCAAGACAGATTTGTCAACATGGAAATTAAAATATCTGATAGGGATGGCATCTGAAGTGATGTGAAGAGAAATAATAGAGAAAATGTTGGCTATATATACAAAACCGAAGATTAATATTCCCAATATATCAGGAGATACACAGAAGAGAACCGGGTGAGAAAGCGCATAAGCAATTCATGGGAGAGAGACAGACTCTGTGAAACAGGAGAAGCGGGCTGGGGATGGGAGTTCAGGAGCTGGGAGCGCAAGGCCCTGGAGCCGTGCTTAATGGTGGGAAAACTCACAGATTCAGCTTTTCCAGGGGCAACCTGACCGACCACCTCCTCCCAGCTGAAACGCACCTCCTCCTTGCTCCAGGACAGGCTCGCCCCTGGGAGCCCAGGCTCAGGCCAAAATGTCCTGTGGCAGCACGTTTACAAGAAAAACCAGAGATGCACATCTGTGCCCATCAGCAAGGAAGCTGTTGCTTGTGAGGCCTGTGTGCTCATCACGTCCCGAGGAGCAGAGCTCTGTGCACATGGGAAGATCCTAAAACGCAGCGTGAGTGTGCAACGGGAGCACCCCTGTGAGCAGAGCAGGGGCAAATCATGGACGTTCCCGGGGACGGGCCAGTCCATCCACGCGCATCCCTGCCTTCACCTGCACATTTCTGCGTCCCTGCCTGCTGACCTCAGGGCGCGAGGGTGTCACTCTTTACCATTTGTCTCATCTGAGGTTGTCCTTATGGCTTGCAAGACACAAAGTGGGTGGAGATGAATTCGGGACATCGTTGGACCTGGAGCAGTGGTAGGAATATGTTTAAGTAGAAGAAGGAGATGAAGGAGAAAACAGGGAAGGCCGGAGGAGGAGGGGCAGAGGGAAGGAGAGGGGAATGACATGTGGAATGAAATAGAGAAAGGACACTCCCGCTTCCCCAGGCAGAAGTGCAGAAGAGGGCCAACCTTCATCAGGCCAGCCTTCCCCTGCGG
The DNA here is from genome assembly GCA_015832495.2 of Alces alces. Taxonomy (NCBI): domain Eukaryota; kingdom Metazoa; phylum Chordata; class Mammalia; order Artiodactyla; family Cervidae; genus Alces; species Alces alces. Next base: position 1,408,702 of record JADEYB020000018.1, read on the forward strand.
CTTTGCTGTGACGCCCGCCCCCAAGCTGGCCGCTGAGCCCCTGAAGGCAGATTGCCTGGTCAGGACAAGCTCTGTTGGCCTTCCTGGTGTCCCCTGCCCCATTCTCCCTGTTCCCACCCCTTGCCCAGTAATTCATAGTGTTCAGAGCTGCCTCCTGGGTGCACTGTGAATACCTGCCAAGAAGGGCAGGTGTTTACACGTGACCACCGTCAACGGAACCAAAATATATATATATATATATATACAACTTAAAAGCTGAGAACTGTTTTATCTAGGACATCACTGGGGACCATAGCCCAGGAGAGGGCCTCTTGGGTAGCTCTCAGGGGCTCTTCCAAAGAGATAAAGGGGGAACCAGGATATACAGGAGTTTCTGTGGGGAAAAAAGTATGGTCAAACATCAAAAGATGACCGCTAATCCCCAAACCCAGAAATTTCAAGTTAGTGAATTTAGGGCTTTTCTGTGTGTGGGAATGTGCAGGGGTCCAGGCTCATGGGACTCACTCCTTTGATCTGTGTCCTGACCACCCAGGGCCGGTGGGTGGTCCTGCTCTTCTCCATCCTGAGCCGCTCGGGGAGCCCCCCTGGGGGAGGGTGGCTATAGAGGCTGAGGGCTGGATGGCCACAGCAGCCTTTGTTTGCCGAAATGCAGGCAACCTCCCAGCGCTTAGCTGGGCAGACTCAGAGCCAGGCCCACTGAGCAGAGTAATCTGATGAGTCCAGGAGTGTCTGAGTGTGTGCATGAGTGTCTGAGTGTGTGCACGAGTGTCTGAGTGTGCATGAGTGTCTGAGTGTGTACATGAGTGAGAGTGTGCACGGATGTCTGAGAGAGTGCATGAGTGAGCGTGTGCATGAGTGTCTGAGTGTGTGCATGAGTGAGTGTGTGCACAAGTGTCTGAGAGTGTGCACGAGTGTCTGAGTGTGTGCATGAGTGTCTGAGTGTGCACGAGTGTCTGAGCGTGTGCACAAGTGTCTGAGAGTGTGCACGAGTGTCTGAGTGTGTGCATGAGTGAGAGTGTGCACAAGTGTCTGAGAGTGTGCATGAGTGTCTGAGTGTGTGCACAAGTGTCTGAGTGTGTGCATGAGTGTCTGAGCATGTGTACAAGTGTCTGAGCATGTGCACGAGTGTCTGAGTGTGTGCACGAGTGTCTGAGTGTGCACGAGTGTCTGAGTGTGTGCATGAGTGTCTGAGCATGTGTACAAGTGT
>JADEYB020000018.1:1415228-1431255 GCA_015832495.2 Alces alces
TGATGGTGGTGATGGTGATTATGGTGGTGATGGTGGTGATGGTGGTGATGGTGATGATGGTGGTGATGGTGGTGATGGTGATGATGGTGGTGATGGTGGTGATGGTGATGATGGTGATGATGGTGGTGATGGCAATGATGGTGGTGATGGTGATGATAGTGTTGGTGGTGGTAGTGAAGGTGATGCTGGTTGGTGATGATGACTGATGATGATGGTGATGGTAGTGGTGGTGAAAGTGATGGTGATGATGGTGGTGATGCCAATGAAGATGAAGTTACATTTCCTGAGAAGTCATCCTGTGCTTTACCCCCACCACTTCTTCTAACTCTTACAGCTCCTTTTTTTTTTTTTTTTTGGTTTAAATGATAGAATTTATTTTCTTCCAGTTCTGGAGACTGAAAGTTCAAGATCAGGGTGTCAGCTCACAACTCCCTTCCTGACAATGGCTAGTAGAAAATTAAAAATACTCACAAACAGTGTCTGCATGCTCTCTACTGGGAACACTCACCCTGCCTCCTCAGGCATGTGGCTGAGAGGAAGCATGTGCTTCCTCTCGGGGAGCCTGGGTGTTTGCAGAGTGAAAACCAGCAAAGAGCAGGAGGTGCAGAAAGCCACGTGGTGGGAGGGACCAACGCAGGGCTCCCTGCACCCACGTGCATGCTGGCCCTGCCACTCTGCCAGCCGCTGCCCCAGGTCAGGTGAGGCCTGTGACCACCCAGGGCTCCAGGGAGCATTCTGTGGGGGGAAGCAGATCAGGGGGGCCACAGCACTGACTGCAGGGGATGCTGTGGGGGTCCAGGTTGTTCCCAGACCCCAGCACCTGGTGCCTCCCTGACTCCGGAACAGACACAGCCCGTCACAGGCCAGGGCACAGGGGAAGCTGCCTGGGCTCTGACCAGCTGTTAATCACAGACAAATGGTCAGGAGGCCCGTCCAAATCATGCTGCACCTGCTCTCAGCCGTCCTCCGCCGCCTTCGTGCTCCCACTCTGCCCTGGCCTCGTCACCCCTGCCCGGGCCTGGTCGGCCATGGCCCAGGGTCCCAGCCCTGTCAGAGCCTGAGTCTCCTCACTTTAGCCCCCTGGCCCCTGCAGGGAGCTGGCAGCATCACTTGGGGCACAGCCTGGAAGCCCCTGGGGGGGTGACAGTTACTGCCAGACCCCTGCCCACTTAACCAAGACTCCTTTTCCTCATTTAAAAATGAGATCCTCAAAGTAAACTTGCACAGGTGTAGGGGAGGAGAAGTGATCCCATGGAAGGTGAAGAACAGGACTTTGAAAGGCTGTTGCTGAGCCATGAAGACACTGGGATTCTTGGCCTCCGGGTGAGAGGAATTCAATCTGGGGCCAGTGGCGAGGCTTGATGGCTCAGAGCTTTTGTGTAGTAAAGTTTTATTAAAGTATAAAAGACAGAGAGAAAGCTTCTGATGTAGACATCAGAAGGGGGTAGAAAGAGTTGCCCCCCCTTCTAGCCTTTAAGAGAAAGTTATATACCTACTAGCAGGCTGCTAATTAGAGAAAGGAAATGTCTCAAAACTCAGAGAGTGGCACCAGGACCCTCACCCACAACGTGGATTTTGAGATAACATTGGCACAAGGTGAATCGTCCCTGCCATAAAATGATTGACATGAATCTTGAAGAAAAGCAGATTTCCAAGCAAATACATAGTCTCATTAACATAGATTAGCAGAGCAATTGTATGAGTAAAACACACTGGTTTGTTGAGCCATTATCGCTTCTGACTGATCGGAACCAACTTGAAGACAGAGTCTAGGGTAAATACATACTTCATTAATGTAGCTTAGGAAAAACATTTCCGAAAGAAAAAGGCATTGGTTAGCTCAACGTTTGAGAAAAGTTAAGTTCAGGTGAAACCAGGTGTCTTCATGGCAGCACATATTTTAAAAGAAGCCTCCTTTTAATTTTGCATAGAGAAGGGAAAAACGTCTGACACTTGCAGTTTGTTTCCTCCTGCTGCTTAAGAGAGAGATAAAAACGTCTGACCCTTGCAGCCTACTTCCTCCCTTTGGAGACCCCTGGCCGTCCTGCCTATTACCCTCTCAAAGTGCTGGCGTCTCCTGGGGCCTCGTTACTCCCGTGACTGCATGCCGCCCGAGTCTTGGTGGACAGGGCCCTGAGGCTCCGGGAGGTTGGGGGCAGCGGGTCGGCAGCACAGCCCCTGCAGCGCTCTTCTGACACAGCCACAGTTCCTCCAGCTTCTGAACGCCCTGCAGGCTGAGACCCGGGCATCCGGACAGACGGGGTGGGTGGTGCTGGGATATCCTGCCTCCCTGCCATCCCGCCTCCCTGCCATCCCCCACCTGGACTCCAGCGCCCACCCCCCTGCCACGGGGACTCAGCGAGCCAGATGGAGACTCTTGGGAACAAGGTGAGGTCAGATCCTCTTCCTCCCTGTGGGTCTGGTCCCTGACCAGTCAGCCGGTTGGTCACCTGTGCCCGGGGCGTGGTCCCGTGAGATGGCCTTGGATGGTGCCCTGGGCTTTGGGGACCTCTCTTGGCCCCCAGGAACCTGTTCTGACTTCGGAGAGCCCAGGCTGCCCACCCTCCTCAGCGGGCGTGGAACACTCTGGGCCATGGGTGTCTTGGGGTGGGTGTCGGGGGCGGGGGCGTTAGTGGTGAACAAGTTCTCACTTTGGGTCCCTGAGCACAGAGCAGGCAGAGCCGTGGGGCCACCCTGCCCCCTCCCTTTTCACCCAGACAAGGGCGCCCACCGCTGTGGGCATGGGGAGCAGGCGTCTCTCTCAGGCCCCTCCACCGGACCCCGACCCCCGACCCTCTTCCTATTCCTTGCAGACGCTGGTTCCTTCCATGTGTCTCAGAGGTGAGCTCAGCCTGGGGGCAAAGCCGGGAGATGGGGCTCAGCCTGGGGTCAAGGTCAGAGACGGGGCTCAGCCTGGGGGCAAAGCCGGGAGACGCACAAACCACACAGTACTCATTCATTAACACACACACCACACACAATAATACACAGACCTCACACACACACACTAACACACAAACCACACCACACACACACACAAACAGACATGCATCCACTTCATTTTAGGAATGAAATACTGCATTATGCATCCTAAGATTTATTGACAGACTTTATTTTCTTGGGCTCCAAAATCACTGTGGACGGTAACTGCAGCCGTGAAATTAAAAGATGCTACCTCCTTGAAAGCAACACTATGACAAAACTAGATGGTGTATTAGAAAACAGAGACATTTCTTTGCAGACAAAGTCCATATAGTCAAAGCTTTGGTTTTTCCAGTAGTCATGTACGGATGTGAGAGTTGGACCATAAAGAAGGCTGAGCACTGAGGAATTAATGCTTTCAAATTGTGGTGCTGGAGAAGACTCTTCAAAATCCCTTGGACTGCAAGGAGATCAAACCAGTGGATCCTAAAGGAAATTATCCCTTAATGTTCGCTGGAAGGACTGATGCTGAAACTGAAGCTCCAATACTTTGGCTATCTGATGCGAAGAGCTGACTCATTGGAAAAGACCCTGGTGCTGGGAAAAACTGAAGGCAGGATGAGAAGGGGTCAGCGGAGGATGAGAGGGTTGGATGTCATCACCAATTCAATGGACATGATTTTGAGCAAACTCCAGGAGATGGTAAAGGACAGGGAAGCCTGGCGGGGCTGCAAAGAGTCAGGCACAACTTACCAACAGAAAAACAACAACAACAGCAAGCTTTGCTGTGCATAATTTACTGTATTTTTGATGTGATCACATTCCTCTGGTTTGGCTGTTGCTCTGTATAAGGAATCTGAGTTTCAGGCACAGGTCTGCTTCCCGCTGTCCAACACAGCCCACTGTCCACATCACCCCCAGCACCACTCAAGGTTGCCCTTATTTCTTCGGGATGTATTCAGGAAGGGAAGGCTGGGTGCATGGTTTTGTGTGTTTTTAATTTAAATATATATTTCCAGATGGCTTCCCAAAAGAGCAGTTAAAATTCATATCTCCAGTAATAACATGCAAATGCTCTTTCCTTCACATCCCCGCCAGAAGGTGTTACCTCTTTCTGAGACTATCTGAGAGGTGAAAATTGATATCTCCTTATTCAATAATTTGCATTTTCTGGCTACTTGGGACTTTGTGTAACTTTCCCTACTATTTTTGGCCATTTGGGGGCTTTCTAGTAAGTGCCTATTCATATGCTTTGCTTAATTGTCTCTTATTTGTCTTTTTAAATGCTGCTGCTGCCAAGTCGCTTCAGTCGTGTCTGACTCTGTGCGACCCCATAGACGGCAGCCCACCAGGCTCTGCCGTCCCTGGGACTCTCCAGGCAAGAACACTGGAGTGGGTTGCCATTTCCTTCTCCAATGCATGAAAATGAAAAGTGAAAGTGAAGTTGTTCAGTTGTGTCTGACTCTTTGCGACCCCATGGACTGCAGCCTACCAGGCTTCTCCATCCATGGGATTTTCCAGGCAAGAGTACTGGAGTGGGTCGCCATTGCCTTCTCCAGTCTTTTTAAATTGTCAGTTGTGAAACTCTTCATGTGTTATGTGGCTCAGCTGGTAAAGAATCCACCTGCAATGTGGGAGATCGGAGTCTGATCCCGGGTTGAGAAGATCCCCTGGAGAAGGGAAAGGCTACCCACTGCAGTATTTTGGCCTAGAGAATTCCACGGACTGTATAGTCCATGGGGTCACAAAGAGTCAGACATGACTGAGCAACGTTCACTTTTCATGTATTTTGACTGTGAAGCCTCAGACTGCTTTCCTGTCATTTCTCTTTGGGGTCACAGCCTCCTTACGTACATATTGGTTGAAACGTAGTCACATGTTTATTTATCACTTTTTCCTTAAGTTTCTTAGTTGGCAATATTCATTAAAAACATTACCTAAGCCATAGGTCACACACATGTTCACTTTCTTTTAAGATTTTATTCTCTTATATTTTAATATTCACTACATGATAAATCACTTCAGTCATGTCTGACTCTTTGAGACCCCATGGACTATAGCCCGCCAGGCTCCTCTGTCCATGGGATTCTTCAGGCAAGAATACTGGAGTGGGTTGCCATGCCTTCCTCCAGGGGATCTTCCCAACCCAGGGATCGAAGCTGCATTTCTTATGTCTTCTGCATTGGCAGGCTCTTTACCACTAGTGTCACCTGGGACGCTATGAGCGTCCCAGACTGTGCTAGATGTCTGCAGATATTTGCTGCACCTTCTATTTATTTCTGAATGTGAGATGAGTGAGAAGCTCAGCTGATTTTCTTCAATATGAACACCTCCTTCCTGGTGTAGAAATACAGCCTACCCCCCTGTCTGCTCTCCACCCCTGGGCCATCCCAGCTACTCCTCTGCCATAGTTTTCATTCTAGAAGCACTAATACTTCTCAGGCAAGAGCTCCTTCAATCTTCTTTTTTTGCAGTTTTTCTCGATTGTTGTTGTTCAGTTGCTGAGTTGTGTCCGACTCTGAAACCACATGCGTTACAGCATGCCAGGCTCCCCCGTCCTTCACTATCTCCCAGAGTTTGCTGAGATTCATGTCCACTGAGTCGGTGATGATATCTAGCCATCTCATCCTCTGTCATCCCCTTCTCCTCCTGCCTTCAATCTTTCCCAACATCAGGGTCTTTTCCAATGAGTCAGTTCTTCACATCAGGTGGCCAGAGTATCGGAGCTTCAACTTCAGCGTCAGTCCTTCCAATGAATATTCAGGGTTATCCTTGCTCCATTGTCAAAAATAAGGTACCCATAGATGTGTGGGTTTATCTCTGGGCTCTCTATCTTGTTTCATTGGTCTTTATTTCTGTATTTGTGCCAGTACCACATTGTCTTGATGACTGTAGATTTGTAGTATAACCTGAAGTCAGGAAGGTTGAGTCCTCCAGCTCCATTCTTTCTCAAGACTGCTTTGGCTATTCAGAGTCTTTTGTGTTTACATATGAATTGGAAATTTGATGTTCTGCTGTTGCTGCTGCTGCTGCTAAGTCACTTCAGTCGTGTCTGACTCTGTGTGACCCCACAGATGGCAGCCTACCAGGCTCCGCCATCCCTGGGATTCTCCAGGCAAGAACACTGGTGGGTTGCCATTCCTTTTCCAATGCTTGAAAGTGAAAAGTGAAAGTGAAGTCGTTCAGTCGTGTCTGACCCTTAGCGACCCCATGGACTGCAGCCTACCAGGCTCCTCCATCCATGGGATTTTCCAGGCGAGAGTACTGGAGTGGGGTGCCATTGCCTCCTCCGTTGTTGTTCTAGTTCTGTGAAAAGTGCCATTGGTAATTTGATACGGATCTCATGAATCTGCAGATTGCATTTGGTAGTATAGTCATTTTCTCAATATTGATTCTTCCTACCCAGGAACATGGAATATGTTGCCATCTGTTTATGTAATCTTGGATTTTTTTCATCAGTGTCTTATAATTTTCCCTATACAGTTCTTTTGTCTCCTTAATGAGGTTAATTCCTAGATATTTTATTCTTTTTGTTGCAATGGTAAATGGGATGGTTTCCTTAATTTTTCCTTCTGATTTTTCATTTAGTATATAGGAATGCTAGGGATTTCTGTATATTGATGTTGTATCCTGCAAAATAAGTGGTGCTGGGAAAATTGGATAGCTATGTGCAAAAGAATGAAATTGGAACACTTTCTAATGCCATACACAAAGATAAACTCAAAATGGATTAAAGACCTAAGTGTAAGAGCAGAAACTATAAAACTGTTAGAGGAAAACAGGCAGAACATTTGATGACATAAATCAAAGCAAGGTCCTCTATGACCCTCCTCCTAGAGTAATGGAAATAAAAACAAAAGTAAGCAAGTGGGACCTAATTAAACTTAAAAGCTTTTTCACAGCTTTTTTGTAGCAAAAGAAGCTACAAACAAGGTGAAAAGACAGCCCTCAGAATGGGAGAAAATAATAGCAAAGGAAACAAGTGACAAAGAGTCAATTTCAAAAATATACAAGCAGCTCATTCAACTAAATAACAGAAAAGTAAACAATCTAATCAAAAGGTGGGGAAAAGGCCTAAACAGACATTTCTCCAAAGAAACCATACAAATGGCTAACAAGCACATGAAAAGATGCTCAACATCGCTCATTATTAGAGAAACACAAATCAAAACTACAATGAGATACCATCTCACACCAGTCAGAATGGTCCTCATCAAAAAGTCTACAAACAACAAATGCTGGAGAGGGTGTGGAGAAAAGGGAACACTCTTGCATTGCTGGTGGGAATGTAAGTTGATAAGACACTATGGAAGATGGTATGAACATTCTGTAAAAAACTAGGAATAAAACCACCATATGACCCAGCAATCCCAGTTCTAGGCATATAGTCTGAGGAAACCAAAATGGAAAAAGACACATACATCCCACTGTTCATTGCAGCAGTATTTCCAATAGCTAGAACATGGAAGCAGCCTAGAGGTCCATTGACAGATGAATGGATAAAGAAGTTGTGGTAAATATACACAATGGAATATTACTCGGCCATAAAAAGGAACACATTTGAGTCAGTTCTAATGAGGTGGATGAACCTAGAACCTATTTTACAGAGTGAAGTCAGAAAGAGAAATATAAATATCGTATACTGACACCTATTTATGGAATCTGAAGAGATGACACTGATGAGTTTATTTTCAGGGCAGCAGTGGAGAAACAGACATAGAGAACAGACCTATGGACATGGTGGGAGGAGAGGAGGGAGAAGAGGAGATGTACAGAGGGAGTAACATGGAAAGTCACAATACCAGATATGAGCTAGATAGGCAATGGGAATTTGATGTACGACTCAGGGAACTGAATCAGGGGCTCTGCCACAGGCGGGAGGGTGGGATGGGGAGGGAGATGGGAGGGAGGGGACATGGGTGTGCCTATGGCTGATTCTTGTTCATGTGTGACAGAAAAGCACAAAATTCTGTAAAGAAATTACCCTTCAATTAAAAAAAAATAAAGTGGCAAAAAAAAAATTCAGGGTTTATTTAGTTCAGGATGGACTGGTTTGATTTCCTTGCTGTCCAAGGAGCTCTGAAGAGTCTTCCCCAACACCACAGTTCAAAAGCTTCAATTCTTTGGGTCTCAGCTTTCTTTATGGTCCAACTCTCACATCCGTACATGACTACTGGAAAAACCATAGCTTTGATATCCGAAGTTTTAGACACGTATCCTGTTCTGTGAATTTAAGATTATTTGATCCAAATTATATACTCATACACAGAAACACACTGGAATTCTAGTTGGAATTGCCTTAGAGTTTCGTAGGAACCTGTGGAGATTGACCCTTTTTCTGTTTTAGCATGTCTTTTCAACCAATAACCAGGCATTCCTGTGCAAACATTCGGATTTTACTTTCCTTCCTCCAAGACTATCTGATGATTCTTCACTGGGGTCCTGCAGACTCGGGCCCCTGGGTCCTGCTCCCCGGCCCTCCTGTGGGCTCTCATTCCTGGGATCAGGGAGGCACTGTGATGCTCGGCAATGATGGCTGGCACCCCACTCCCCTTCCAGGCCTGGCAGCGCTCTCCTGGGGGCCTTTGCCTCCCGGCAGAACCTGCACGCTGGGGCCTCCTCACTGTCTCCTTCGAAAGCCCACTGTGCTCAGAGCTGGGGACCCACTGGCAGGCACACCCGGTTTTCTTCGTGTGCGTGTGTGTGTTAGCTGCTTAGTCGTGTCCGACTCTTTGTGACCCCACAGACCATAACCCTCCAGGCCCCTCCGTCCATGGGATTCTCCAGGCAAGAACACTGGAGTGGGTTACCATTTCCTCCTCCAAAAGGAACTATAGAAAGAAAATGAAGTCGCTCAGCCATGTCCGACTCTTTGAGACCCCATGGACTCTAGCCTACCAGGCTCCTCCATCCATGGAATTTTCCAGGCAAAATCCTGGAGTGAATTGCCATTTCCTTCTCCAGGTTTTCTTCTTAGACAAAGACAAAAGGCAGGAGACGGATGACCCTGTTGCGCGTAACCTGTGTGTAGAAGCGACTTCGGCAGGCCGCTGTGCTGGAAGCTGGGACGTGGCTGGGGCACAGACACCCCCGCTGGGCAGGCCAGCCGGGGACTGGCCACGTGATCACATGATGGTCACGCAGGAAGCAGGGCCAGACGGGGCCAGAGGGGGGTCGGGCGGAGGGCGCGGGAGCTCAGCCGCGTGGCGGGAGGTGGAGCCCTGAGTCCAGGTCGGGCAGGCAGGGGAACAGCCCACGGGGCAGCTGTGCCCACGGGAGCAGAGGAAACCAGGCTGGGAGGACCCTCAGAAGGCAGTTCAGGCCGACGGCCGAGCCTGAGGGGGGCCCAGGCGCGGGGGAGCCGCTCCGTCCCGTTTTCACACGTGCCCTCCTGCTGGGCTCCAGACCGGCCCCCCCGGAGCTCTACGGGGTCCCCCTGGGCGTTTGCTTCCGCGGGAACCTCCAGCCTCATCTCCAGGAGCTGGGCCCAGCCCAGGGGAGGCCAGGCCGATTAGGAAGCGACCCCCTCACCTGCAGGTGGAGTGCAGCCCGGGGGCACCGGGGCCAGTCTCCTGGCTCTGGACTCCCCGCTTCCCTGTGGGTGGAGCTGCTGCCAGCCTGGACTGATCATGACGCTTGGGTCTGCCTCCTGAAAGATAAAGCCCCGCATTCCCGAGGTTTTCTATTGCAGGTAACTGAAGCCGAGAACGCAGAAGGAACCGTTAAATGCCACCCTAGGCAACCCGAGCATGATCCATCAGGAGCCTCGTATCCCATCCCGCCGGCTCATTCATCAAAATGTCAGTTATTCCAGATACGCTGCTATCTCATTAATGCTAATTTCTTCCATGGAAAGACTAGTGATTTTACAGTTCAGTGGTTATTGGGGAGCTGGAGGAGCGCCGCGCATCTGAATTCAGCAGGTTGCCTTATTTACCATCAGCAAGATTACAGCCAGCTGCTGCTCGCTCCCTTCTCGCCCCTGGGCTCCCTCAGCCACGGAGGGGCTGGTCCCGGGGGGTGGCGGCCACGGCCAGTCAGCTCAGGGCTCTCTGCCCGCTCCCTTCCCCGTGTGCCGTGTCGGAACCCCGGGGACGGTTGGTCTCTGTGTGGCCGTGGAGCCGCTGCTCCAACAGGACCCAGCTCGTCCGATGAACGCCACTCCACATCCTGCATGGGACGCCCACTGTGCCACGCCGTGCGTGGTGACAGGACAAGCCAAGGGGACAGTGCTTCCCTCAAGCTTCCTGGGCCTGAAAATGCCACCTCCCCTCCTTCATCAGCCCTGGCCCTTCCGGGCATCGGGCTCCCAGGACGGGAGAGGCACAGGTACATTGTGGGTGGGCGGGCAGGCCAGAGGCCGTGTGGCCACCACCAGGTGGCCCTGAGTCCAGAGCATCAGGGCCCAGCCCTCCCCTCCCTGAAACAAAGCTCTCTTCCTGGCCGCTCAGGATTCCAGCGGCTCATCTTAAGTGACATGTTCAGAAATGATTTGAAGAGTCAGAAATCAAGAGCTTCTTTGGCAGAAATGCATAATGAATGGCCAGTCAGCAGATCTGGGGAGTATATGGTCGATAAAGAGACAAATGATGGGCAAACAGCAAGAGATGAACCAGATGCTGGAGCCGGTAGGTACCCCTGGACTGGGGGCAGAGGCGTACTTGTGCCTCGGTGCCACTAAATTCTTTGAGCAAATTCTGGGAGGTAATGAAGGACAGGGAAGACTGGTGTGCTGCAGTCCACGGGGTCACAAGGAATTGGACATGACTGAGCAACTGATCGACAAAATACTTAGGAAACCATCCTTCACATTAGCGTGTTCAGGAAATGAGATTGAATGGAGCTGCTTTAACCTGTCTTCCTCACGTGACGGGCACCGTGGGGACCTGGTACCCACTCTGCTCATGCTGCTCCTGCCCTTTTTCTAGCCGTCAGGTGGAGGGGTATGCCAGGTATCAGCCCAGGTGCCAGCCAGGCCCTGATGATCACCTGCTCCAGGATCGGACTGGGACAGGCTCTGGGGTGGGGGAGAATGGGCCAAGCAGGTGACCAGAACTCGCGGGAACACTGAAGTCAAGGCTGCCTGGCCCAAGTGCCCCAGGGAACCACCTAGGAGCAGGTGCCCCAAGCCCGGGTTATTTACGTCCACGGTTGGCGGGCTCCAAGGAGACAGAGCATCAGAGATCCGTGTGGCTGTCCGGAGGGGTGTGGACAGGCTGTAACTGGGGGCCACGTTTGGTCAGATGGGCTGGAGAGGAGAACCTTCTCTCAGTGGGGAAAAGCACAGGAAAAGGCCTATAAGAACATGGGACACAGCAGGCTGCAAAGGCGGCCACACGTGTCATCACGCAAACCCCGGGGCTGGGCAGGCTCCCACTGGGGAGCTCATTCACTTCCCTGCAACTCTGACTGCCTTCCAGAAGGGACCGGGAGCTCAGCAATCAGCTGCTCTTCATTATTGTTATAAATCAACGAATCGATTCATATCATTAATGGAAATCAATCTATTAAATTCACTTCCTATTTTCTTCATGTTTCTTCCTGTGAACTATTTCAACCAAACATAAATACATAGAGAATAAATACTGTAAAAACATGCTTCATTAATCATTGTCTTTAACAAGTTTTTTAATCATCTGTATTTGTTTCTGATTGTGGTTTTTGAAAATAAATTATTACAGCTCTAAGTGAAACCCCTTCTGCCCCTCCAGCATTCCAGTCCTTTCTCACCCCAGAGGTAAACTTGAGGCGGGGATTACATCCTTTCATCTTCTTCCACTTCTTCTGGCCATTGTCCTGGAGTAGAGATGGGATTGCCGGAGCACCAGCAGCCTTCTAGGAACATGAAGCAACCTGAGAACAGAACCTGTTCACAGAAGACAGTAGAGCAGAGAAATAACGGGAGCCTGTGGCTCAAACGTCACCAGGAAGCCACAAGCAAGCCCTGGCTCTCTGGCCTTCCAGTGTATACAGGAGAAAGTAGTTTCTCACTTTGCTGAATCTGCTTTTACATGAGCAGGTTTCTGTATTGTGCAGCTGAAGTTATTTCTAACAGAAGCAGCCACTCTCCCAAGTCAGGCCCCCATCGGGGCTCCCAGACTCCCACGTATCCCTAAACAACACATACACCATCCTGGTCCTGTTCTCACCTGTCACAGTGGTAGTTTGTAGGACAAGTTGTTCTGCATATTTTCACTCAACATGGTTTTGGAAACTTATTCATGTTGATAGACACTTCTCTTGTTTGTTCACTTGACTGCTGAATAGTATCCCCACTTCATACTCAAGAATATTTAGGTTATTTCAAGGAAGGTTTTATCATGAAGAGCCCACTGCATTGGCGTTCTTGCTGGCTTTCTCCTTTTGCACATGGTTACCACCCCCACCTGGACGTCTGGAAGAGGGTTTCTGGGTCACTGGCCTGTGCATTTGATTGCAGGAGCTCCTGTGAATTTCCCATCTCCCTGGATGTCACCCAGCCATCATCACAGCCCTGCCATTTACACTTTGGACAGTCCAAATTGTGTGATTTCATATTGGACTGTCTGGATTTTAATTTTTCTGATTACTGTCAAGTTCAGAATTTTTAAGTGTCATTGGCCTTTATTCCAATGTGTCTTTTCTCCCTTTGTCTGTTCATCCCCTTGGCTGGTGCTTTGTTCAGTTGTTTGTCTTCATCTAACTTCCTTGTATGGTTTTCAGGGCTCTGGGCATCACCCCGTGCCGGCCGCAGGCACCGCAGCATCTCCTGCTGGTCTTCTCAGCCTCTTGTTTCCCAGGGACATCATTCAGTGCATTTGAATGATGTTGAGGCTGACGCTCCAGTACTTTGGGATGAGCCGACTGATGGTAAGAGCTGACTCATTGGAAAAGACCCTGATGCTGGAAAAGACTGAGGGCAGGAGGAGAAGGGGTGACAGAGGATGAGATGGTTGGATGGCATCACCGACTCGATGTACATGAGTTTGAGCAAACTCTGGGAGATGGGGATGGACCGGGGAGCCTGGTGTGCTGCCATCCATGGGGTCACAAAGAGTTGGACATGACTCAGCAACTGAACAACAAAAGATCAATTTTAGTTTTTTCCGTTTGAGGAGCCCATTGTCCAGCATGTGGTTGCCTGCCCGTCCCCCGCCACTGCCCCACGTTCACGCCACATGGGCTGCGTCTCTCTGTGGGCTCGGTTTTCTACCCTCAAGGGCTTTTGTGTCCTTTGGTGATGTTTTGTGTATAAATATATTTCCCCAAAGAGTCTTACAAACCTCTTTTACATCTTTGCACAGGGAACTAACTGATGGAGAAAACTGGAATTTGGACATAAAAGCTGTCAACAGTTTGAGCCCAAAAAGCAAAAAAATAAACACGCCGGAGGAATGAGCTCCTTTCTGTCCCCTGGGTGTGCTGGCTTGTGAGGAAAGCCCCGGGATAAAGGGTCAAGCACTAAGGGATGCTGAAACCCTACTTGGGCTAATACAGTGCCACAGCCACTCCCGCTGGGAGACACCCCCAGCTCCGGCTGCGCAGGACCAGCGCCCCGCGATACCCCGCGGCCAGCATCCCATGTGTGAGGGTGATCCCAGGCGGGGTCCGACTTTTCTCACCACTGGAACAGTGGGAGATTGACGCTGTGACCTCGGGGTCCTGTGACAGCAGATCTGTGCAGTGCGTCTTCTCACTCTAAGTTTGGGTCGTGAGAGGGTCCCGAGAAGAGGGGTTAGAGTAAGAATCGGGAGGCGCTGTGGCCCGGCGGCTGGCTGGCTGGCTGCATTCGCTCCAGGGACAGGCGCTGAACACCCCGTCTGAACCACTGCCCCGGGCCGGAGGCTGCCCTGCCCACTGGCCTGAAGTTCTGGAGCCCAGCGTACAGCCCCCTGGGCGGGCGCCGGGCGTCGCCGTTGGCAGACAGGCGGGTGGAGCAGGGGCTGCGTCCCTGCCTCCTGCTCCCGCGCGTCAGGACGGCAGTCACGTGGGCACAGGGGCATTCGGGCCCATGGGCAGGAGAGCGTGACTCTGCTTCTGCCCAGTCCCTGGGGGCTGCCCCGGTGGTCCCGTGTGTCCCCGACACACTCCTGCATGGGGCTCAGCGCAAGACGAGGGAGGACTCGTAGAGCACAGGGCTGGCTGCAGCCGGCGAGGAGAGCCCATCCCAGACACAGGAGCAGGTCCACGCCCTGCTGAAACACATGGGCAGCTTCCTGGTGAGAGGGATGGGGGTGCGCCAACCCTGCTGAGGGCAGGGGGCCTTTGCCACAGGCCAGAGCACCCCATCCATCGCCTCCCTGCCAGCTCGTGTGTTGCTGGCTAGGCCCCCGGGCAGCGTCTCCAAGATGGGATGGTAGCGCCCATGCCCAGAGGGAGGCTGTCCTCAGGAGACACCGGACTGCGAGCCTGATCTACCAGAACCACCCAGCCCTTGGGCACCACACCATCGACCCAAGTCAGGGCCTTCCGATTCTCCCCAGAGTCCGAGGCTGCACGTTACCGTCTCAGAGTTTCCCTTGGGTCAGGGTTCCGCCCTCCTTCTGGGTGCTGCCCGCAGACGCCCCTCCTTCCTGCCCACAGCAGGGCAAGGCTGATGCCCCGGGGCCTCCCTGGCCGGAGCCTAGTCCAGGTATTGGCTCCAGAACTTCCAGTCAAACTTCCTCCCTCTGCTTCTGGTGTGGAACTTTCCAGAGAAGCTGAGGGGGTTGGGGGCGGGCGAGGAGACCGGCGCACGTCTGCATTGTCTCTCCAGGGGTGCCCAGCTCCCACCACCACCAGCAAGCACGCCCAGCAGCCCTCCTGCCTCTAACCCGTCACGTTGTGGACTTTCCCCCACAACTGTCTTATTTTGCTAATTAGAAGAACCTGCCTTCACTGGGTGGCATTTGGGTGCTCCCTGGGGGATCTCAGATGCGCCAGTCACCCCCAGCTGGGCACCTGGGATCCTCGGCTCCAGGCTAATGCTCATGGGATTAGGAACAAACCTGAAGTCCCTGCTGAAATGGCAGGAAGCTCCGTCTTTTCATATTTTCCTGTGCTGTCCCCCTTTTATGTTTATGGAGAAAAAAAAAAAAGCCTGCACGCTTTGAGCAAATGTTCTTTCTAATATTCCTGTGGAAAGACAGAAAAACACTTAAAATGATTGGCCTCTCTCTTCTCTAATCACAGAAAACTGACTTACTGCGGAAAACGAAATGTGAATTTTCTGAAGAAATATCCCCAGTGTTGACAGCCAGCCAGTTTTGTGAACGTGGGTCACCTGGGGACGAGGAAGGCTTGGCTGAACCCCTCAGCGTCATGTCTCGTGAAAGACTCTGACTTGTTCCAATTAGTCAGCTCAATAAAGGAAGCGATTTTATGCTTTCTCTCAAAAAATATTCCAGATATTAAGTCTGAAGACTGAGACGAGGTGGGCGTGGTGGTCTCTGTGCCCAGATGGCCCAGGTAAAGACACTGGGGAGGTTTCACTTGTAAGATGAAAAGAAAGTGCAAGTGAAGTCGCTCAGTCGTGTCCGACTCTTTGGGACCCCAGGGAATGTAGCCTGCCAGGCTCCTCCTTCTCCGGGAGATCTTCCCGACCCAGGGTTTGACCCGAGTCTCCCGCATTGTAGGCAGACGCTTTACCATCTGAGCCACCAGGGAAGCAAGGATATCCCTTGTAGGATATTAGGGATAAATTACGTGCCGTTCAGCTTTCTGAGCGACCTGAAAGGAGGGCCAGCCCGAGCGCAGCGCCCTGCGGGCACGGGCCCCGCCTCGCACGGGCATCTCCAGCAGAAGCGTTGTGGGGTCCATGGGGAGCCTGTGCAGAGCGGGCAGGAGCTGGGCTCCTGGCTGGGTCTCAGAGGCCTGGATGTGGATCCAGGGCAGGTTCCGAAGTGGCTAAAGAGGAGGCAATCATCTGGGGGCCAGAGGGAGACCTGCCTGGATGACCCCCGGAGAGGGCCTTGCAGTACAGACCTCCGCCGGGGAACAGGGAGGAGCACGCCCGAGGAGAGCAGTGGGGAGGCCTCATGGTGACCCCGACAACAGGGAGGGCTGGGGTGAAGACTCAGCATCCCCCTCCCCCGCGGTCCTCCCTCCCATCCCCCACCCTCCCTCCCTCCCCTGACCTCCCTCACCC
>JADEYB020000018.1:1431885-1456398 GCA_015832495.2 Alces alces
CCCTCCCCCCTCCCCTGTCCTCCCTCCCCTTCCAGAACTGAGGTGTCTTCTCAGATCTGGCCACATGCAGCCCACAGACAAGACCCTCTGATGACTTTTTTTCAGATCAGAAATATTTGCTGTCAAGTCTTAATTTCCATTTTGTGGGGGAGAAGCCCAGTTGTTCAGGAGTCTGTAATGAGATCAGACTTCCCTGCAGTGCATTTGCATTTGCAAAAATCTTGTAATGTTCCAGGCCAAAAAGGAGCATTTTGGTGTGGGAGTTGCAGGGCAGGGGGTGGAGGGTGGTGAACGAATGGGGATCGCTGTCTCCAGATGGGGGGCAGTGCTGGAGCCCCAGGGACTCTCTGTGGGGCTGGGGGTGGGATGAGCAGGAAGGCCTCCGACCCTGGGGGCGAGCAGGGGGCCCCGCGGTGGGACCGGGCCTGACTCCTGCCCTGGAGCCGGGGTGGGGGACTGACCTGCTGGGACAGGTCCTCCAGGCTCACGGCTTGACCTGCTGCTCCCTCCGGGTCTGCATTCAGCACTGCTGGGGGGGGTCCTTCTGTGAGTCAGCCCTGCATTTCAGTTTAGAATAAACGGGATGCATTGGCCTGCATGCTCACCCACATGCAAGTGCACACGCCCACACACGCACACGCAAGAGCACACGTGTGTACATGCACACACACAAGAGCACATGTGTGCGTACACGCGCACAAGAGCACACATGTGCACACGCACACACAGCGCTTCACGGAGGGGCCGGCTTTCTGCTTTTGCTCTGCATTCCTAACTGTGTTCTTTCCTTCACCCCGAGCGCTCCATCCTGCTCAGGGAAGAAGGCGCAGAGGAGCTTGGTCAGCCTGGGCTGCCATCCCCTCCTCACAGCCAGCAGGGCACCTCGGTGGGTTCTGGAAGGAGCCCGCTGGGGCAGGGGGTCCCCTGGGAATTTTGATGGAATTGGCAACAGGTGGGGCTTGCACACAGGAGACTCAGACTTGTCACGTGTCACAGGCACGTGTGGGCCGGGGAGGACTTGGTTCCCACTGCGGAGCACAGGATGTCCCGAGATGCGGGCTTTGGCTCCATCGTCGTAACTGGGCAGCAGCTCCTTCTTTCCTGAGGGCCTGGAGGCCAGCGCGTACCTCCACAGTGACAGACGTCACTCCCCTGGTCCAGGACCGCCGCTGACCTAGTGGGGCCAATGGGGGGAGTCCCATTTCAAATTTCCACCTGGACTCCCAGATCTGGACTCTGGCGGAGACCCTCCCCTGGCACCATCAGGACAAACCTACCCCCAGATAAAAGTCTCAGAGGGCGAAGGGTTCACATCACCACTGATCAGGACTCTCGGACACACGATTTTGTTGCACCCAATCCCCACCAACACGCAGGTCTCCACGTCGCAGCCCTGGCCCAGCACAACTCTCCCCTGCCTTTCACCGTGGTCTATGCTCAGCACGCTGAATCTCAACCTACTTGATGTGGTGGCTGATTCTGATGATAACTAAAAATTTACACACAGATTTTTTATTAAGATAATGTAGATTTTCATGCAGTTTTAAGATAGAGAACCCTTGTACCCTTTGCCCACTCTCCCCCAATGGTAACATTCTACAAAACCATAATGTAATATATTGACACCAATATAGGTCACCAAACTCACCCAGTTTCCCCAGGCTGGCTTGTATTTCTGCGTGTGTGTTTAGTTCTATATGCGTTTATCACCTCGATAGGTATGTGTTTTTCATTACCACTGTCCAGAGACTGAACAGATCTTCACAAAGGTCTGTTCTGCTGACTTTTTATTACTACTACATCTCCATCCATTCCAAACCCCTGGCAGGCACCAATCTGTCCTCTATTTCTGAAATTTTTCCATCTAACAATGTTAACGGACTCATACGTCACGAATCCTCCTGGGAGAGAACGTTTTTACTCAGCATAATTCCCTAGAGATCCATCCATGTTGCTGGGTATCACTGATCTTTTTTATTTCTGAGTGCTTTTCCACAGTCTGGATGAATTACAGTTAGTCTAACCATTAGCTCACTGAAGGGCATGTGTTGTTTTTACTTTCTGGCTATTACAAATAAATCTGCTACCATACTAATTTTTCTCTAGGATAAATGCTCATGAGTGTAATTGCTAGGTAGTTTGGTAATTGCATACTTAGTTTTTCAAGAAACTGTCAAATCGGGAGTGCTTTTGTTTGTCTGCAGTCACATCAGCATTTGACTTTACCACTTGTTTATTTCCAGTAGGTGCATAGTGGTGTCTCATTGTGGTTTTATTTTGATTTCCCCGAAATCTAATGAAATTGAGCATCTTTACATTCTGGTCAAGTTCAGTTGATCAGTTTTTCCTTTTTGGATAGTGCTTTTGGTGTCAAGTTTTAGAACTATTTGCCTAACCATAGAGCCTGAAAATTTTTCCCCCATTGTTTTGATAACACAGTTATAATTTTACATTTTTGATACAAGTCCTTGATCTATTTTGAGTTAACTTTTTGCAAGGTTTGAAGTTTAGATTCATTATTTTTGCCCACGGATGTCCACTTGCTCCAGACCATTTGTTGAAAAGGTGATCCTGTCTCTATTTAATTGCTTTTGTATCTTTGTCAAAAATCGTTTGAGCATATCTGTATAGATCTGTTTCTGGACCCTCTTCTGTTTTATTGATCTGTGTGTCTATCCTTTGGCTAAGACTGGGTAATTTTGTTTACTGTAGCTATACACTGAGTCATAAGGTTGGGCAGAGAGATTTCCATCCCTATACTATTTTTTTCCAAGATTACTTTAACCATCCTAAGAGCTGTTTGTTTCCATATAAAGAA
The DNA here is from genome assembly GCA_015832495.2 of Alces alces. NCBI lineage: Eukaryota > Metazoa > Chordata > Mammalia > Artiodactyla > Cervidae > Alces > Alces alces. Next base: position 1,434,704 of record JADEYB020000018.1, read on the forward strand.
TTGCTATGACTCTGTATACAAGAAACCCTACTGGAATTTTGTTATGAGTTGCATTAAGCCTGAAGATCAATTAGTGGAGTGAGGGTAAGAGAAGCTGGCATCTCTATTATGTTTAGTTCATAGTTTGTCTCTTCATTTATTTCGGTCTTTGAATACCTGCATCTGCATTTAAAGCAATTTTAGCATCCATATCCTATACATGTTTTGTTCAGTATCTGCTGAAATGAGATGTCTAATTATTTTGGAGTGATTGGAAATGCTATTGTTTTTAATTTCAATTTCCTCATGCTCTGTTAGTATATAGATTTTTAAGTGATTTTTCTATATTGATCTTGTGTTTGAAAACTTTTTTGAACTCACTAGTTCTAGAAATATATTTGTGGATTTCTTGGGCATTTCCATTTTTAAGTATTAGTGTCATCTGCAGAGATACTTTTATTTCTCCCTTTCCAACCTTTATGCAGGTCAGGAAGCAACAGTTAGAACTGGACAGGGAACAACAGACTGGTTCCAAATTGGGAAAGGACCACGTCAAGGCTGCATATTGTCACCCTGCTTATTTAACTTATATGCAGAGTACATCATGAGAAACGCTGGGCTGAAGGAAGCACAAACTGGAATCAAGATTGCCAGGAGAAATACCAATAACCTCAGATATGCAGATGACACCACCCTTATGGCAGAGAGTGAAGAGGAACTAAAGAGCCTCTTGATGAAAGTGAAAGAGGAGAGTGGAAAAGCTGGCTTAAAGCTCAACATTCAGAAAACTAAGATCATGGCATCTGGTCCCATCACTTCATGGCAAATAGATGGGGAAACAGTGACAGACTTTATTTTTTGGGCTCCAAAATCACTGCAGATGGTGACTGCAGCCATGAAATTAAAAGATGGTTGCTCATTGGAAGAAAAGCTATGACCAACCTAGACAGCATATTAAAAAACAGAGACATTACTTTGCTGACAAAGGTCCATCTAATCAAAGCTATGGTTTTTCCAGTAGTCCTGTATGGATGTGAGAGTTGGACTATAAAGAAAGCTGAGCACCAAAGAATTGATGCTTTTGAACTGTGGTGTTGGAGAAGACTCCTGAGAGTCCCTTGGACTGCAAGAAGATCCAACCAGTCCATCCTAAAGGAAATCAGTCCTGAATATTCATTGGAAGGACTGATGCTGAAGCTGAAACTCCAAAACTTTGGCTACCTGATGCGAAGAACTGACTCATTTGAAAACACCCTGATGCTGGGAAAGACTGAAGGCGGGAGGAGAAGGAGACGACTGAGGATGAGATGGCTGAATGGCATCACCAACTCAATGGACATGAGTTTGAGTAAACTCCGGGAGCTGGTGATGGACAGGGGGGCCTGCCGTGCTGCAGTCTATGGGTCACAAAGAGTCGGACACGGCTGAGCGACTGAACTGAACTGAACTGAACTTCCAACCTTTAGGCTTTTTCCTCTTGCCTTACTTCAGTAGCTAACATTTCCAGGACTATGTTTATGTTGAATGAAAGTAACAAGAGAGGACATGATGGTCTTGTTCTCAATTTTAAGGAAAACACAATTGGTATTTCACCATTAAATATAACACTAGGAGTAGGCTTTTTGGACATGCTCCTTATCAACAGGCAGTCCCATTCGATTCCTGACTTGCTGAGGGTTTTTCTCATGAATGGACATTGTACATTGTCAGATGTTTTTTTCTGGATCAGCTGATGTGATCATGTGATTTTTTTTCTTTGGCTTGTTTATATGATAGATAACATTGATTTCCGGATGTTTCATATGTAGAAGAAATCCCACTTGATTGTGGCATATAAATGTTTTTATACTTTATTGAATTCAGCTTGCTAATATTTTGTTGAGTATTTTGAACTTAAGTTCATGGGAGATGTTGTTCCATGTTTTTTGTTGTTGTTGTTGTTTTGCCCGTGTCTGGTTTTGGTATTAAGGTCTTACTGGCCTTGTAAGATGTGTGCCACATGTTCCTTCTAGTTTTTTCAAAATTGTTGCATAAAATTGGTATTCATTCTTCTTTAAGTATTTTATAGAGTTCTCTAGTGAAACTGTTGGAGCCTGGAGATGTCTTTCTCAGGAGCTTTTCAATTACAAATGTAAAAATGTTTAAGGACTATAGGACTATTTAGATAATCTATTTCATCTTGGCTGAATTTTAATACTTTGCAGCTTCAAGGAGTTAATCTTTTAAGTTGTTTCATGTATGAGAGTAAAGTTTGTAGTTTGCCTTTGTTATATATTTAAAGGCTATAGAATATATAGTGAGATCCTCTACTGCACTTGTAATATTATTTGTTCTTTACACTTGTACTCTTGTATTTTTTTCAATCTTGATAAAAATTGACCAATTTCATTGATATCTTTAAAGAGCCAGATTTTTGTGTAATTGGTTTTCTCTATTATTTTCCTATTTTTAATTTCATTGGTTTCTCCTCTTATTATTTATTTCCTTCTGCTTCTTTTAGGTTTAGTTTGCTTCTTTTTCTAGATCCTTAAGTTAGTGTCAGTTATTGACTCGAGACTGTCAGTTCTTATGTAAGCATTCAATGTTACACATTTCATTCTCAGCACTGATTTACCTGCATCACAAATTTTGATATGTTGTGTTTCTGTCTCCTTTGAATCTATGTGTTTTTAAATTTATTTTGAGACTTCTCTTTAACTTATAGATTATTTAGAATTGTATTGTTTAATTTCTAACCATTAAAAATTTTTTGTTATTGATTTTTAGTGTGACCCCTTTATGGCCAAAGAGCACATTCTCATGAGGTCAGTTAGTTAAGCTTTGTTTTGTGGGATGTGATCGTTTTCACCTCCTGTGTCTTGAAGCTTCACTGCTTGGTGTGCACATGTGTAGGACTGTGACGTCTTCCTGGTAGACTGATCCTTACGTCACTTAATGCCACTCACTGCTGTTAGTAATTTTCTTAGTTGTGAAGTCACCATTTTCCCCTCAGTTGATGCCTGCATGGTGCAGTGCGTTCCTTTCCATCCTCTCATTCCGGCTTCGCTACCCCACTGAACACAGAACGTCTGGAATCAGTGTACAGTTGAGCTGTGTTTTCTTTTTACTCACTCTGAAAATCTCCATTTCTTTATGTGTATATTTAAACCATTTGCATTTAATGTAATTATTGATCAGCTGGCATTTAAGTCTGTCACATTGTTATTTTCTATTTGTTCCTTTATATCTCATTCTCTCTTAAAACTTTCCTCTAAGTCTTTTGATCATACTTAGAACTTCCAGATTAATTCCAGAATTCCAGATTAATTTATGGTGGTGTTAGGGTATCTTTTTGTATAGTTTTATAGTAGTTTCTCTGGGTACTTCAATGCACATATGTGACTCCACATTTTATAGCTTGAAGTAAAGTGTAGAATCCTCACTATTATAGGTCCTTTTCTCTTCATCACTTTTAATGTCATAGTTTTGATTACTGACAGATTTATCATTTTTGTTTAATTAATTCATATTCATAAAGTTCTATGTGCCCATATGTCTACTCTTCTTGTTGCTCCAAGTTTCCTTCACTTGCCATTTCCTTTCTGTTTGAAGAGCTCATCTCACCAATTTCAAAGGGTAAATCTAGTAGTATATATATACCAAGGGAACATTTCATGCAAAGATGGGCTCAATAAAGGGCAGAAATGGCTCTAACAGAAGCAGAAAAGATCAAGAAGAGGTGGCAAGAATACACAGAAGAACTATACAAAAAAGATCTTAATGACCCAGATAACCACAATGGTGTGATCACATCACCTAGAGCCAGACATCCTGGAGTGCAAAGTTAAATGGGCCTAAGGAAGCATCACTAGGAACAAAGCTAGTGGAAGTGGTGGAATTCCAGCTGAGCCATGTCAAATCCTGACAGATGATGCTGTAAAAGTGCTGCACTCAATATGCCGGCAAATTTGGGAAACTCAGCCGTGGCCACAGGACTGGAAAAGGTCAGTGTTCATTCCAGTCCCAAAGAAAGGCAATGCCGAAGAATGTTCAAATTACTGCACAATTGCACTCATCTCACACATTAGCAAAATAATGCTCAAAATTCTCCAAGCCTGGCTTCAATAGTACATGAACCATGAACTTCCAGATGTTCAAACTGGATTTAGAAAAGGCAGAGGAACCAGAGATCAAATTGCCACACCTGTTGGATCATTGAAAAAGCAAGAGGGTTCCAGAAAACCATCTACTTCTGCTTTATTGACTATGCCAAAGCCTTTGACTACATGGATCACGACACACTGTGGAAAATTCTTAAAGAGATGGGAATACCAGACCACCTGACCTGTCTCCTGAGAAACCTGTGTGCAGGTCAAGAAGCAACAGTTAGAACTGGACATGGAACAACAGACTGGTTTCAAATCGGGAAAGGAGTACGTCAAGGCTGTATATTGTCACCATGCTTATTTAACTAATATGCAGAGTACATCATGAGAAATGCCAGGCTAGATGAAGCACAAGCTGAAATCTAGCACAAGATTGCAGGGAGAAATAGAAATAACCTTAGATATGCAGATGAGACCACCCTTATGGCAGAAATTGAAGAGGAACTGAAGAGCCTCTTGATGGAAGTGAAAGAGGAGAGTGAAAAGGCTGACTTAAAACTCAACATTCAGAAAACTAAGATCATGGCATCCAGTCCCATCACTTCATGGCAAGTAGATGGGGAAACAATGGAAACAGTGAGAGACTTTATTTTCTTGGGCTCCAAAATCACTCCAGATGGTGACTGCAGCCATGAAATTAAAAGATGGTTGCTCCTTGAAAGAAAAGCTATGACCAACCTAGACAGCATATTAAAAAGCAGAGATATCACTTTGCCAACAAAGTTCTGTACAGTCAAAGCTGTGGTTTTTCCATTAGTTGTGTATGCTTGTGAGAGTTGGACCATAAAGAAGGCTGAGCACTGAAGGATTGATGCTTTCAAGCTGTGGTGTTGGAGAAGACTCTTGAGGGTCCCTTGGACTGCAAGGAGATCAAACCAGTCAATCCTAAAGGAGATCAGTCCTGAATATTCATCGGAAGGACTGATACTGAAGCTGAAGCTCCAATACTTTGGCCACCTGATGCAGAGAACTGACTCATTGGAAAAGACCCTGATGCTGGGAAAGACTTAGGACAGGAGGAGAAGGGGACAGCAGAGGATGAGATGTTTGGATGGCATCACCGACTCGATGGACATGAGTCTGAGCAAGCTCCGGGAGTTGGTGACGGACAGGAGGGGCCTGGTGTGCTGCAGTCCATGGGGTCACAAAGAGTTGGATACGCCTGAGCAACTGAACTGAACTGATGCTAAAACTCACCAAAGTATGCAATTCAGCAGTTTTAGCACATTCACAGAGGTGGAGTATCTTGTTGTTCAGTCACTAAGTTGTGTCTAATTCTTCGTGACCCCATGGACTGTAGTATGCCAGGCTTCCCTGTTGGGCTATCATTACTACTATCTAATTCCAGAATGTTTTCGCCCTGGAGAAGAATCCCCATGCTCGTTAGCAGTCAACCCACCTCTTAGCTGTGCCCTGAGTTGGACGCTGGCACTGCAGTCCAGGAAAGATGTGTGCCCACTCCCAGGAATCCACACGTAAGTCAGAGACCAGGACACAAGGAGCAAGCAAGTCGGCACCAAACCCTCCACAGTTATGACTGTTCCAGGTGAGCTCAAGGAAGGCAAGACGCCAGCAGTCGCTGGGGAGGACGCGCCAAGAGGGCTGGGCAGGGACAGCCCACGCAGGGCGGGGACATGCGGCCTGGGTTAGACTGTGCTGTTGGCATGCACACGCCAGCCCAGGGGCGGTGGAGACATTTCTGTGTCCTCTGGGGGAGGTCCTTCCAGGGAGGGTCAGGTGCACGCTGACATCACCAGGTGGGCTTGTGGATCAAGGGTGCTGGGCATCCTAGCAGCCCCTGAAGGCCTCCCTGGGCCGGCCCTGGAGGAGGGAGCGGAGGCTGCCAGCACGGGAAAGGTGTGCGTCCCGGCCAGGTGGCCTCGGAAGGATGGGCATCAGCTGAGATCTGTGCCAGGGCCAGGAAGAGGCGGGGCAGAGGTGCCAGGACACCCTCACCTTTCTCTCATCCTAGGACCACCTGCGGTCTGGATAAGGTGAGCCTCTCTCCTCGTCCTGGAGTTTCGCCTTTCCTGATGGACTTTCAGACACTGGTCTTCACAGACAATGTCACCTTTGGGGCCTGAGGACAGTAATTGGGAAAACTGCGTGTCCTCCAGGGGAGAAAGTAGAACCCAAGGGAGGTGGACCTCAGCCTTTCCTCCCGAGGAAGGGCACCCACTGCTGCCGGAGCAGAGAACAGAATGCACACCAAGCAGGTCTGTGAAGGCTGAGCGTCCAGGCCCTGCGGGGACTCATGGAGGGGCAGGTGAGCGGATGGAGACTCCCAGGCACGGACGGTGGAAAGTCACCGATGGAAACCCTCCCTTGCGCCATCAGCCTCCGCTCCCTGATCATCTCCTGTGGTGGAGAAGATGGACAGGAGGGTGGGGCCCACGGCTCCATGCCTGGCACCGCCTCTGTGCCTGCGGGGGCTGCAGATTCCAAACAGTAAACGGTACCAAGTCATTAAAGTAAACGCTCTTGAGTCGGACAAGAAAGCCAGTCTCCATTTCAAACACTTCCCTGGAGGTCCACATGCATCCGACAGTGCTCATCTTTAGTCTTCTGGACTGTAGCAGCCAATCAGAGAGTCAGATAATCTTCCTGACTACAAAACCACCGACTGCAACATTTTTTATACGATGCAAATTTCCAAGACTTATCATCTCCTGTACCCACGACTTAGAACACATTAGGCTGCTGTTATCAATGTCAATAATAGGCTTCCTAGCCAAAATTTGGATCAACGTCACTGGGTTTTTAAAAATGTCATTACTAGACTCACTGAAAACACAATATACCATGAAGAAAGCGCATTCCTCTCGTCGAAAGCAGGAAGGACGGTGCTGGTGGCCAGCTGGGAGTTCTGTTCTGCGTCTTAGTCTTTTTGTGTCCACTCGGTCCTGGTGACACGGCTGCCCCGTATTTCCCACACCCACATCTACAGCCTTCAACATCTTTTCTGTGCTTTGATACAGTAAATGAATCCACTGAAGTGGCTCAGACAGTAAAGAATCTGGCTGCAGCATAGGAGACCTGGGTTTGATCCCTGGGTCGGGAAGATCCCCCGGAGAAGGAAATGCAATCCACTGCAGTACTCTTGCCTGGGTCATCCCATGGACAGAGGAGCCTGGCGGGCTACAGTCCACGAGGTCGCAGAGTCGGACGCTGCTGAAGTGACCCAGCGCGCACGGGTGTCCGATGGCCTGGAAGGGCCGTGACCGAGGTGGCATCACTGCCTCTTCGTGGGGAGTGGGGCTCGCTCCACAGCCGCCTCCTGGCGAAGCCTGTGTGCTGGGTTTTCACTCAAAGACCAGAGAGCAGCTGAGAACCCTGACCTGTTTCCAGTGTTGGGAGAATCAGCCAGGATCAGCCGCCCTGCCTGGCAGCTAAGAGGAGAGGCCCGTTCTGGATGTCCCTGGGCCCTGGGATGTTCCCTGGAAATAAATCCTGATGCTCAGATCCCTGCCCCTGGCAGCATCAGAGGCGGGAGGAGCCTCTTTCTCTTTGGATGTCAAACATCGCCAGTAACTCAGCAGTGAAAACGCCTGGGTCATGCGGCTCCTGTCAGTGCCTGGCGGCACACATCAACTTCGGACCAGCGGTGTTTTCAGCACCAAATGCTGGAAAACCCATATGTGTCGTGTGTTTGCCCCTTGGGGGTCCGGAGCGGCTTTGACCTGCTCCCCAGAGAGCTTCTCTGTGCAGGAGACAAAGCCGTGAAGAGGCACAGAACGGACAGAATCAATCTGCCACCTTACAGCCAGTGTCGTAAAAAATAACAGAGCCGTGAGGTCTGATGTGGGGGTGATGGTAGGAAGCCCTGGGGACCAGAAGGGACGGCCAGGACGCAGGCAAAGGGCCACTGGCCTGGCCCACAGAGACCATGTTTCCCGGCTCCCAGGCTGGCCTCTGAGCAGGGGACTAGTTTGCCCTGACGTCTGGCTCTTTCTGGCAGAGGATCTGAGGTGTGGTCCAGGCGTTATCCTACCAGACAGACGTCCTTGGTGCAGAAGCAAACCCAGCAGATGCTCCCCAAGTGCCTCACCTGTGTCTGCTCTGCTGAGCTGCAGGTTCTCCGAGGGCCCTGCGGGACCCCCGAGGGACAGAGATGTGTCCATGGTGGGGGCATGCGAGCACAGAGGCAGGTCTGTGCGCCGGGACTTGGGAAGGAAATGAGCGCGTTCACTGGGGAAGATCTGCCGTCATCAGTGACAGCGTGACCGCTGAGCGGGGTCTGTAGGGTGTCCGTGTCAGGCTGGTTACACAGCCATAGACAGTGAGGTCCACTTGGGATGAGAGGACGAAAGGACGAGCCTGGCTGAGGATTCGGGAGGATGCTGAGCTGGTCCCCAGGGCATGGCTCCCTTCCCTGGGCATCTGTGATGGGGTTCGGGTGTGGAACCAGCCACCTCGAGAGGAGACCCAGCAATGTCTGATGGAGACGCGACCTTGACCGGGGCCCAGCAGGAAAGGCGGGTCCCCAACCATCTAAGCCTCAGGACCCTCCTGACGAAGTCAGTCAACAAATCTTCCCAGATGGACATAATACAAACTGTTAGGGAAACAAAAAACAAGACAAAACCAAAACCACACTGGTCTCCAGCAGGAGGACTTTCCACCCAAAGGCCCTCTGTGGGCAGGATGCCAGCGGCCAGGTGAAGACCCGCTTTTCCACCTGCCCCTCGCACTGGCCCCACCTGTAGGAGGGTGTCTCTGGGATCTGGATCTGTGCGCCCAGGTATCTGGAGATGTGCAGACGACACTTGGAGGAGTGTGTGTGTGTGTGTGTGTGTGTGTATGTGTATGTGTATGTATGTGTGCCTATATGAATATATGTGTGTATAAGTGTATGTATGTGTGTACATGTATGTGTGCGCATGTATGTATGTGTGTACATGTGTGAGTATATGTGTATATGCATGTGTATCTGTATGTGTATGTGTGTTTGTGTATGTGTAAGTGTGTTTGTGTATGTGTGTATATGTATCTGTGTGTGCACATGTGTAAGTGTATGTGTGTATGCATGTGTGTGTTTGTATGTCTGTATGTGTGTATGTGTGTAAGTGTGTGTGTGTAAGTATATGCATATGTAAGTGTGTGTATGAATGTGTGTGTAAGTGTGTGTATGTGTGTAAGTATATGTGTATTGTGTGTGTCTCTGTGTGTGCATGTGTGTATGTGTGTGTGTGTGTAAGTATATGTGTGTGTATTGTGCATGTCTGTGTGTGCACGTGTATGTGTGTATATGTATGTGTGTGCATGTGTATGTGTGTATGTATGTGTATGTGTGTAAGAGTATATATGTGTATATGTATGTGTGTATGCGCATGTGTGTATGTGTACATGTGTGAGAGTATATGTGTATGTGCATGTATATGTGCACGCATGTATGTGTACACATGTGTATCTGTATGTGTTTGTGTGTAGTTTAAGTGTATGTGCATGTGTGTATGTATAAGTGTGTAAGTGTGTTTGTGTATGTGTGTATATGTATCTGTGTGTGCACATGTGTAAGTGTATGTGTTTATGTATGTGTGTAAGTGTATGTCTGTATGTGTGTATGTGTAAGTATATGCGTATGTGTGTATATGTAAGTGTGTGTGTAAGTATATGTGTGTGTAAGTATATGTGTGTGTATTGTGTATGTCTCTGTGTGTGCACATGTGTATGTGTGTAAGTGTGTGTGTGTGTGTGTGTGTGTGTGTGTGTGTGTGTGTGTGTGTTGGGGGCTCCTTCAGACGTCTGGGCCTCGTGCATGGCACTGCACAGGAACCATCAACCCTGCTCCTCTGCAGAGCCTAATAGAGTCACACGCGTCACACCCACCCCCGCCCTGGTGCCCAGGAGCCGTGTCTCGTGTCCGCACTGTGTCCAGAGCCCGCAGGCATGGGAGGCGAGAGGGAGGGCTGGCATGCAGGGGGCACGGCGGGTCAAGAGGGCACCATGGGGGAGTGAGGCACCGCGGCAGGTGAGAGCACCTGTGCTTGGGGCCAGGCAGCCGCCCCGCCGAGGTCTGCAGCTAGCCCAGAAGCCTCATCTGTGGTTTCCTTCTGCAGCGTCCACGAGTGGTTCAGCACCTCTGCCGTGTCACCTGGGGCAAGCCGACCCCCAGCCAAGTGACCACGGACTGACCAGCACGGCCCTGCATGTGGCCAACACTAACGCCCCACACGTCCTGCCAGTGGACGCTGTCAGAGGGCACGGCCGGGCAGACTGCCACGGTGGCCCAGCCCTCCCTGTCCGAGGGCCCCAGGGCCGGCGATGGAGCCTCTGCCTGGAAATGTCCACCCAGGTGTTTGCACACGCTGCCCGCACACACGTCTAAGGATGCTTTCCCAGCCACGGACAGAGGGGAAGGCTGCCTGGCTTGGTTCGTTATGTAAATGTTAACATCACACAAGCCGTGGACTTTGTTCAAAACTTCAACAGCTGAGCAGAGGAAAGTCCCGGAAACGTGGGCATCCTTCACAGACCCGTGAGCTCGTGAGGGCGGCTTCTTTTCTAAGCGGGTAATGTTCCTCCTACAGAGACCGTGTGTTTTCATGAGCAGTGTTTATAGGGTTTTTCCTTAGCGCTTTCCCCACACAAAATTGTTTCAAATGGTCTCGGGGGACCCGTCCAGTGCCTGGGGCCCTCCCAGTGCTGCAAGATTAATGGGGAACATCATTGACACTCCATGCCCAGTGTTGCGATTCTCAGAAACCTCAGCCCAAGAAAAGAAAGACAGACATTGGGCTGCAGAGGCGGTGAGGAAGTCCTGGGGTTTGCGGGTTGTGACCTGAGAAGTGCCAGCCCCCACCTGGCCAGCCTGAAGTCAGACGGGGCGATGGACGCCAAAATTCACTCTCATTATCTGTAGGGAGACCCCTGGCCAGTCTCGGGTCATTGAGATCATCAGGGAAAGAGGGAACCTCAGCTGCTCTTTGCTGTTGATGTGCATGTAGAGTTGTTTTTCCATCTTTCCAAGAAGGAGAGAGCAGACTTCATGAGTTCAATTATTCTTTCTCCTGGAAGCCCAGGCTAGGTTCCAACCTGGGGAGGTGAGGACAGAGCCTCAGCACAAAGTCCAGGACTGTGTCCACCCAGGCCGGATGGGGAGGGGTGGGGAGGTTGGGCCTTGCAGGCGTTGATGGAGGGAAGGACACTCCTGCTGCATGTTCTGGGGTCAACCGTCTGAGTCATATCTGCATAGACGGAAAGAGATCTACCCGGCGTGGACTCCGGAAGGGCTCCTGGCTACCATGTCACTTCTGCATAGCTCCAGGACGGGCCAGAGGTGACCTTGTTTCAGAAGCTGCTATCTTACTGAAGTCCCCTTAGGACAAGGTGGCAGAGAAGGGGTTGGAACAGGGCTTTCTCAGCACAGAGCCTGGGCACTCTGCTCTGGCCAGCTGGCGCCTAGTCTTAATTGGCGAAGGTTTTAATTGACGAAGCCTCCCTGGAGGTGCCCTGAGCATCAGGGTCGCCCCTCTGGTTAGATAATCACTTAGATCCAGATGCGGAAAAATCCAGAAGCTCTGGGTTTGCTCCTAAAGTGGTGCCTTTTAATGGAGACAGGTTCACCAGCACCCCAGGAAATTCTGGCTTCTCCTCACTCTGGGGACCCTCACAGCCCCAGGGAACCCCTTCCTTCTTCAAGAACCTCTTATTTGCAGAGGTTTGGGCCAAATTGGAAATATCTAATTCAAATTGCAGCTTCCCATCTGGCACAGTTGGTTTTATCCAAAATGATCTCTGATCATAGTCAGCCAACACCCTTCTTGGCAACTCACAGGCTCCAGGAACCTCGTGGGTGCTGGGAGATTCTGAAAATGAGCCGAGGGAAGCAGAGAAGGTGTGGATTTTGATCGGCTTTGTTGCCTGGGTGCTGCCCGTGGGGGGCTGGGAGTCAGGCTGTTCCACCACCTCCGGATCTGGAGGACGGGCTTTCAGTCCCTGGGTTCTCGTCTGTGAGATGCAGGAATCACGTACTTTCCTCTGGGGTTCTCGTGTGATTCCACAAGGCTGTGAGCACGGAAGGCCTGACCTCCTGTGAGCGCCACCGTGCTCACGCTGTTGCGTCCTCGCACGCTGCCCCCGCCAGGCTGTTCTGGCTGGAAATGCTGCTCTGTGGGGTGGGCCAGGCGGGGCGAGAGAAGGAAGGAGTCCGGGCTGTGATTTGTCCACAAGTAGCATCTACAAGGGCTTCCCTGGTGGCTCAGCTGGGAAAGAATCTGCCTGCAATGCGGGAGACCTGGGTTCGATCCCTGGGTTGGGAAGATCCACTGGAGAAGGAATAGGCTACCCACTCCAGGATTCTTGGGCTTCCCTGGTGGCTCAGCTGGGAAAGAATCCGCCTGCAATGAGGGAGATCTGGGTTCGATCCCTGGGTTGGGTATACCCACTCCAGTGTTCTTCTCTGGAGAATTCCATGGACAGAGAAGCCCGCCAGGCTATAGTCCATGGGGTCGCAAAGGGTCGACTTTCACTTTCAGAGTCTGCACGCTCCCTGCGCCTGTCACAAACGCGTGGCACTGAAGGGGCTGCATGTCTGCGTCCTCCCGGAGTCCGAATGTTGAAAGCCTCCCCCCCAGTGTGATGGCCTTGGCGGGGGGTATGGGAGGTGACTGGGTCATGAGATGGGGGCCCCATGAAGGGGGGCAGGGTCCTTCTAAGGAGCCCCACGGAGCTCATCCACTCTCCTGCCCCTCGAAGATGGAAGAAGGCAGGTCTGCTCCTGGAAGAGGGTCCTCACCAAAGCCGGCTACACTGGCCCCTCATCTCAGCCTCCCAGCCTCCAGACACTCTGGGCCCCCGCCCGACCCCGGCCAGTGGTACTAGGTTCCAGCACCCAGGCTGGGAAAGCTGGGGGTGGATGCACCGTCATCACTTATCCCACCTCACGGATGACCTCGTCCACCCACGGGGGAGGAAGGGGCAGAGTCAGGGCCCAGCCTTTGCTGCCAGGGCTGTGAGTGTCCCGCCACCTGGGCACTGACTCCCCTCCCCACGCTGGGCGGCCCGGCTCCACAGACCCCTCTCCTGAGGCTCCTCAGTGGTCAGGGGCAGGATGTGGGGAGGGCGAAGCCTGGGCAGAAGGAGCAGCAGCCACAGATTGTCCCTGAGGCTGACCCGGGAGCGGCTGTTGGCTGGGCCCCGGGGGACCAGGGCTGGGAAGCTTCGAGGCACCTGCAGTGTTCGGAGCTTTGCTGTTCCTGCGCTCCCAGGCATGTCTGGAACCCAGCGGTTTCTTTCTGGATGTGGTGCCTGATATTTTATCCAGTCAGCTGCTCAAGGTTCTCCTCTCTGGGTCTGGTCCCGTCTGCACCCCTGGAGATGCTTCTGACCCCCACAGGGGCGGGGTCGTGATGGGAGGCGGGGCGTCAGGAGGAGGAGGCGGCTCCAATCAGAGCGGCTCTCATCTCCAGGGGAGGATCCTCTCTGCCTCTTCCCTCATCCGGGCCTCCAGGGTCCCCTGGCTTGTGGCTGCATCCCTCAGCCTCTGCCTCTGTCCTCACACGGCCACCCACCTCCAGGTCTGTCCTGTCGCATCAGGAGGCGCGTTGGATTTACAGCTCACCTGGATCCGTCAGCATGGTCTCATCTCAAGACCGTTTGGTGGGGGGGAGTTTGCATCGGCAAACACCCACATCGGACTCCATCCCATCGTGGCTTCCAGTGCGTGTGTGCTTTCAGGGAGCGCTGCTCCTCCCACCACGGAGCCTCCTTCTATTTTCCTGCAAACATCCAGGTGACAGGTGCTGGCGTGGGCAGCCAGCTCGGAGCGCTGATACCGAAGTTAGCAACGTGGCCAGGGGGAGGTCCAGAAAGTTCAGGGGAAGGCACGAGGCAGGACGCGCCTTCGAAGCGCGCTGCAGGAAAGGTCAGGCTTTGCACACGAATGACCTGAATTTGTGTTTCAAATTCATGTGCTGTATTCCTTGCAGCAGAGCCCTCAGCTGAGCAGAGAATATTTTTGCCAATGAGCCATTTCCTAGAACAAACCCATCGTGCAGCTCCGGTGCCTTGGCAACGACCGCTGTGACAACTGGCTGTGATTTAACTTTCAGAGTTGAAATCGCGGGCTGATGACCGCCATGACAAACGGCCAGGGAGGTTCTCTGCATGGAGAGCAAACTTTCCTGTGATTGTTCATGCCTGGTGGCCAGCGGATGTTGCCTGCAGGTGCAATAAGCGGCCTCAAGCCCCTCCCTCTGCTCTTCCCTGCTGCATCCTCACAGGCTTGGGAGAGGGGGATGGGGTTGACCATCACCCCCTCCTTGGCAAAGAGCTGCAGCCCCAGAATCCGTCTGGGGCCTTGGTTGAGACTCCTTCGCAGATGGCTTTTCTCCCCACCCTCAGTCTCTGTGCTCTCAGCATCTCCCAGGATCACCCAAACTCCTGCACACCACCTGAGCTCCGTCCGCTCCCCTGGAGAACTCCCGGCTGGGAGTCTGTGTGGGGACCGTGCTCCCACGGCTCCAGGCTTGGCAGGAGTGGAGCAAAGCTGGGGGTTGGGGGTGGTGATCTTACAAAGGGTGATGGAGCGTCGTGAGGGTGGGCAGGGGGGCAACACAGGTTCTAAGCAGCAGCCTGGTCTCTCTGGAGAGACCGGGGCTCCGGGGGCCTCGGGGTAACAGAGAAAGCCGTGGTCCCAGGAAGGATGCTCCCGAGCCCCCAGGTGGGACCTATTTCATCCCCAGGTATGCGCATAGGTCCCAGATGGGTGGTGGAAGCAAGAGCTCAGGCTCCCACCGTCCTGCGTGCCCTGTGGGCGGGGCCTCTGCATCCTGCCCACATCTTACTAGCAGGTGACAGTGGGATCCGGGTCCCCTACGCTTTCGTATCCGTACTCTGTGAGGTGTATGCACTTTCTACGTTGGTCTCATCTGTAACTTGTAAGTACTGGATGTTAAAACTAAAACATATAAACTAAATTAGGACATTGAAATCTAGAGGCACCTTTTCAGGACTGGGAAAAGGCTTTTAAATACAAGACGGTAAAGCCCACAAGAGGAAGACCTCTAAAGACACACAGGTGTCCTTTGCTGTGGTTTAATCATGCCCCCCCCACCTCCCCTGAGAAGATGCTGCAGTCCTAACCCCCCTGCACCTTGAACATGACTCATTTGGGAGGAAGGTCTTTGTAGAAGGTCAAATTTAGATGAAGTCGTGAGGATGGGCCTCAATCCTGTAGGACTGGCGTCTGGATGAAAAGGAAAAATTTGACCAGGAGGCAGGTGTTTATGGAGGGAAAACGAGGGGCCGGGCGTCCCACACACGGCAGGACGACCAGGGACACACTGGTCACCCCGGGGCCCAGGAGCTGGCCAGACGCTGCAGCAGACCCGTCTGGGGACCTCAGGAGGCGGAGCCCCGCCTACGCCCGGACCCTGGATTCCAGCCTCCAGGCCGAGAGTGTCCGGGCTGGTGCTCAAGGCTGGTCTGTCCTCTGGGCCAGCAGCCCCCGGACCCTGACGTGGTCTGGGTGGCTCTCGTAGCCTTCCCTGCCTCGAGGAGATGGAGGTGTTGTATTGAGGGTGAGTGGGGGGTGCACAAGGGGCCTGGTGGAGGGGTGTGGCTTGGGGCCCCTGGCCTTGCTCCCCTTGCTACCCCTCCATTCTACTCTCCATGAATCCCACAGGTTAACCAAGACTTTCTCTTTTTCCCAAGATCCTGGAGCCTCAGGGAAGTCCCTGCGGGGGTAACAGAGGCTTTGTTCATGAAAAAGTCAGTGAAAGCAGGACAGTGAGCAAGGCCAGGGTCACCGGGTGAGCTGACTGTGGATCCGGAACACTGCTGATGCTCTGATCTGTTTTCCTGTTTCCTGTGAGGCCAGCGCTGGGCGCCAGCCATTCTTGCCGTTCTGACTTCATTCATCCCCATCCTTCACGCGCTCCCTCCTTCACTCACTCCAGGACTCACGCTCCACAGTTCAGCTCAGTCTCTCAGCTTGCGACCCCATGGACAGCAGCACCCCAGGCCTCCCTGTCCATCACCAGCTCCTGGAGTTTACCCAAACTCATGTCCGCTGAGTCGGTGATGCCATCCAACCGTCTCATCCTCTGTCATCCCCTTCTCCTCCTGCCTTCGATCTTTCCCAGCATCAGGGTCTTTTCCAAGAGTCAGTTCTTCACATCAGGTGGCCAAAGCATCAGGTGGCTACACTCCACAGGCAGGAGGATAAGTCACAGAAACATCTGCCTCGAAGAAGCAAGGGTCCAGCCCCGCTGGCGACCCAGGACTGGGAGAGGTGAGGGGCGGAGGGGCAGCCCGTCAGCTGGGAGGTGGTGTCGGGTGTGGGTGTGTGCCCTCCAGCAGGTCTAGGATCCCCTGCTGGCATGTTCTGGAGGCTCAGGGCCCTGGGGTCCAACACATCCGTTCTGGGGCCCCTCCTTACACTCCGAGGCTCCGGTCCCCGAGCATATCCGCGCTGAACCGCTGGCCCTTCTTTGCCTGTGATCGTGTGATGATCAACGGCCCTCTGGCTGAAGTCATGAAAGGTGAAAAAGCCGATTAAGCATTCTCTTCGTCCCCGTCAAAGCTGTCTCAATTTCACCGAGACGTGGAAGTTTCTCTTGAGGGAAACATCCTCTTAGGGTTTGAGAGTGAGTCCTCATTAACAAAACGCAAGCAGAGAGCGAGGTGTCAGAACCCTGACGGATGGGCTCTAAATTGGCTCTTTCACCCCAGCTGGAGACTCTGATTCCTGCCTTCAGAGGGTGGGGCCCCTCCAGGGCGATGAGCCTGTCGGCCGTCATTCAGCATTATTTAATTTCCCGCTAAAGGGGGCATCCGGGGGCACCCTGGATTGGTGCTCCACACACCAAAGTGCCCGCCAGAGACGTCCAATCATGCGCCTCATCTTGGCCCATTATCCCGTCTGCGGTTTGAGGAGAGGGGGCGCTGGATTGCAGGGACATCCACATCTTTCTGCTTCCTCCGCTGCTGGGAACCTGGCATTTCTCTTCCTTTCTGTGCAATGAGGAAAACAAAGGCTTCAGCGATGGAGCGTCAACATAACCTGCTGACCGCGCTCCGGACACGGGGGCTCAGGGGCCGTTTTCTAACAGCACTCAGGACAGCCCATGCCCGAGCTCATCTCCATCCTCAGGACCATGATCTCTTTCCAGGACATCTGTACACTCATCCAACTGGTCAACCCACCTCCATCCACGCCCCCGCGGTGGGAGACCTGGCTGGAACCACAGGGAGCAGGATGACCAACTCAGACCCTTTCCTTAGAACAGGAGGCTCCAGAGGGGTCAGAACCCCTCGCAGTTGTCACTCAGCTCTTCTCCTTCCCAAGACACGCTCCCCTCTCGTCTCTCCCTCTTCACCGGCTAAAATTCCCTTTGAAAAGTGTCGGTGTAGGTTGCCTCACACACACTAAATAGTTCGCCCCACCCTCAGGTCAGCCCCAAGCCACTCACCAGGGGTGGAAAGCATGGCCGTGAGGCACCCCTCAAGGGTGCGTGTGCCCATGGTGCAGAAGGCCACGCTCTGACAGCGGGGGTTTGCAGCAAAGTCAGCGTATGTTTGGGCTTTCTACGTAGCGCAGTGATAAAGGATCTGCCTGCCAGTGTGGGAGAGGCAAGAGATGAGAGTTCGATCCCTGGGTTGGGAAGATCCCCTGGAGAAGGAAGTGGCACCCCACTCCAGTGTTCTTGCCTGGGAACTCCCATGGACAGAGGAGCCTGGCGGGCTACAGTCCACGGGGTCGCAGAGAGTTGGGCATGACTCAGCACACACGCAGGGGTGTGTTCGCAGCTGCTGAGCAAGGAGCAGACTCAGCTCCCTGTTTGATGGGCCTGAGCTTCTGCATGCTTCCAGGCAGGGGTTGTTAGAGACAGCGTTAGGGAAGAAGGTCATAGGAGGCTTGCGGATCTTCTTCTGACTGGCTGGTGGTGAGGTAACAGGGTGATGTTTCCGGAATCTCAGTCATCAACCTTCTGGTTCCAAACTGTCTGGGGCCTGGTTCTTGTAGTCGACATGTAGCCACCATCCTCCAGTGGTGGGGGGGGTCTTAGTTTCTATAGAACAACTCAAAGATAAGCATCAAATTTTAACTAGTGTCCTTCAAGAGGAATGATGTGGCCTCAAACTCTTTTTCTGGAGGGAAGAGCTGACTCATTGGGAAAGACCCTGATGCTGGGAAAGATTGAGGGCAGGAGGAGAAGGGGGCGACAGAGGATGAGATGGTTGGATGGCATCACCGACTAGATAGATTACATGAGTTTGAGCAAATTCTGAGAGATAGCAAAAGACAGGGAAGCCTGTGTGCTGTAGCCCATGGGGTCATAAAGAGCTGGACACAACTGAGCAACTGAACAACTGCTCTCTGGAACTCGGGGAGGGCCCGGGAGACTGAAGCCTTATTTTCTACAAATAAGACACAGGGAACTCAGAGGGGCTTTTGTACCTGGGAAGGCCCTGCAGTGTCTTGCGTGGTTTCAGTACCCCCTTTCTTGATCTTCCTCCATCCTGAGGGGAAGAGGAACAGGACAAGAAAAGGAATAAAGTTGTAGATAGGGAGATTAATCATAAACTCAGCAGGGGAGCTCAGTTTAGGGGACTCGGTTTCAAAGGAAGGGAGAATTTGCAGAACCCCATGTGAGCTGAGAACACAGGGATCTTATTCAAAAGCACAAAGGAAAAAAAAAAAGCCTCTTTAAAGATACAGAGATGGAAAGCTTTGCATTTTTTTCATGGCCTCTCTCCCAACTTGCCTGCTGTTTCTACTTGCATTTAACGGCATTCTAGGTAAAGCAGGGCTGAAGTCTTACGTTACTAGCCTGAGTTTCGCTGGCCTGCGCTGCCTGGCAGTCTCTGCAGCTACACAATCCGATTTCACAGTTTGTGTGCACGCGGGGCCTCGTTCCATCAGCTGGGGCGATGAGGCAGGCAGCTCCTCAGCGTTCTTCACCTTGCTTCCTGACCTATGCTCTGCAGGGGCGCCAGAAAGGATGCGGTGGGGCCCCTGGTCATCGCTGTTTATCAGAACTCTGCCTTCCATGTTTGAAGCAGGCTCTGGTTTGCAGAAAGCGTGGCCTTTGGGGCCTCTTGGTACCCCCTCCCCCTCCTGTCACCCAGGTGCAGGGTGTCCCCAGCACGCACCGACTTTTGCTGAGACCGGCACGGGGGCCCTGGAGCCTCCCCCTCTCCGGGAACAGCGCTGTGGGGCGGTGGGCGCACGCCCTGTGCTGGTCTCCACACTTGCGTGCGTGCCCAACTGCGTCTCGCTTTCAAATTCAAAGATAAAATGGTTAAGAATTCCTGGCTGACAGCAGAGCTCTGAACCAACTGGGGGCCCCCCTGAGCGTGGCTCAAGCCCCCTTTTGGAAGATGGGCTGCAAGTTGGGGTGCTGGGGGACACTCCGTGGTGCCCCTGCCTCCTGAGCCCAGTGGACACCCGGGGAGGAGGGGTCAGGAGCCCTGCTTCCCGCCGTCGTCTCTGGTGCTGTCTGATCCGTCTCCCCACCCACCAGGTGCCAGCTGTGGCGTGAGGCGGCCCCCTGGTGCACGGAGACGGGCTCCGCCCTGGGCCAGCCCAAGGATGCAGAGCTTCAGCACCGTCTCCTTCAGAAGCCTAGAGCCAAACCCAGCTCTGGCCGGAGGCGGAGGTCAGGGCTGGGGGGCCCTGCATGCGGGGCAAGCTTCCCAGGGCAGGAAGGCTCAGCGTTGGGGCGCATGGGCTCAGGGGTCAGCCTGTCCGGGCCGACACCTTGGTCCAGTCCCCCTGGCTGGGATGTCTTAGCCACCTGCTTCTGTGTCTCCAGCAGTGCCTGCCTCGTGGATGGGGGCGTTGAGGACAGCACTAGGCACGCGAAGCAGGTGCAGGCCACGTGGGCGGCCACCGTGATTCCGCTGAGACCATCCCTCTTAAAGGGCCGCCGACCTGCCGACAGGCTCGGCACCTCTGGCCACAAAGCTGGTCATCAGTTAAAGAGGTGTGATCTCCAGGCTCGTTCTCCCCAGACCCACAGAATAAGCAGAACCAGTGGAGACCTCCACCCCCGAGCGGGGAATCCAAGGCTGCCCTCCCGTCCCAGCCCCTCCACTGAGGTGGGGGGGGCCGGCCTCCTGGGCAGGCAGGTGGCCAGCTGGGTCCCACCTTCTCCCAGACTGACCAGATGCGACCTCCCTCCCGGGGGCTGGCAGGCGTGCTCCGGCCCCACAGATGGCGCTGCCCAAGGAGCAGAAACGGGCGAAACCCATCTCCCAGCGACGCGGCGCTTCCTCGGCCCAGTTTCTCGGCTTGGGACCCCAGTCAGTGCCCACTACGAAGTGAAGTGGCTGGAGCGGGACGTGGGGCCGCTGGGCGGCAGGGCAGCCCTCTCGCTCGGCTCTCCGGTGGGAGGCGGGCTCCATCAGCGACATCCCCCTCCACAGAGCATCGCTTCCCGAGCTGGGCTGATGGCCTCACGCTCTGATTATCTAGGATTCCATTTAAAACGGAACTGGAGGAGGGAAGTGGGGAATTGGAGGGAGGCTGCCCAGGAGGTAGCCCTGTCTGAAAGCGAGGAGGGCATTTCCGCTGACCTCTGGCAAGGATGCGGCAGTGTCCCCGGGGCCCCGGCAGAGCCCAGGCCCCGAGCGGCCTGGGTGGGGGTGGGTCCTGCAGGGTGAGCTTGGACGGTGCTGGGAGAGCTGCCCACGGCCACCCTCAAACGATCCGACAGACGCGGCGGCTCCCGCAGCGGACCTCCATCCTCTCCCAGCCTGGAGGCCGGAAGCCCGAGACGGACGGGCTGGCGGGGCCGGTCCCCGGAGGTGCGGAGGGGTCTCTGCCCCAGGCCAGCCTCCCTGCCTGTCGGCCGCCTGTGGAGCCCGGCCGGCAGAAGGACCCCTCCACGCCCTGCCTCCGTTGTCACCGGCCTTCCTTCCCCGAGCCTGTGTCCTGTTCCCTGTCTTGTGAGGACCCCTGTCACACTGGCCTGCCCCGCGGAAACCATCTAAATGGTACATCTGCCACAACCCCGTTTCAAATGGGCTCCCAGCTGGGGTTCTGGGACGTGGGACCTCAGCACGGACTTCCCACGATTCCTCCCACGCAGGCACCTCCCCAGGGGCCGCAGGGGTGGGGCCACGGAGCTGGGCAGGCTGGAGGCGAGGGGCGGGCGCTGTGGGAAGGGGTGCTGGGGACACCTCCCTCCGCCCAGGGAATCAGGACTGAGAGCTCGGATGCCCAGACCCTCGGCGCTGGGGGCCCGGTTCACCCCACTGGCGCTGCCTCGCCTTCTCCAGGGATGGACGCACCGAGGGCCTCGTCTGGCCTGACCCAGACTCCTTGCCCCTTGCTCACCGGTTTGGTCACCAGGAGGTTGCACCTTGTTCTGGAGCTTGCCCTGCTCTCAGCGCCTGGTAATGCTGGTCCCACACATGGCTGCGTTTTTAGGGTGAATTGTCCCAGTCATGGTGGTTTCAGGCGCAAGTGACCAAGAGGAGGGACACATTCAGCAGTGTGCGGCCTTACTGGTGCCTCTGAAATCACACCTCATCTGACCGGTGAGAAATAGCAGAGGTCGGGTGCCCAGGTCTGGTTCGGTGAGATTCGAACCTCTGACTGTTGACAGGGCTCAGTAGGTG
>JADEYB020000018.1:1463566-1473963 GCA_015832495.2 Alces alces
TCCATTAGTCATGTATGGATGTGAGAGATGGACCATAAAGAAGGCTGAGCGCTGAAGAAGTATACCTTTTAACTGTGGTGTTGGAGAAGACTCTTGAGAGTCCCTTGGACTGCAAGGAGATCCAACCAGTCTGTCCTAAAGGCAATCAACCCTGAATAGTCACTGGGAGCTCTGATGCTGAAGCTCCAATACTTGGGCCACCTGATGCAAAGAGCTGACTCACTGGGAAACACCTTGATGCTGGGAAAGATTGAGGGCAGGAGGAGAAGGGGAGACAGAGGATGAGATGGTTGGATGGCATCATCGACTCAGTGGACATGAGTTTGAGCAAATTCCAGGAGATGGTGATGGACGGGAAGCCTGCGGTCTATGGGGTTGCAAAGAGTCGGACAAGACTGAGCAACTGAACAACTCCTGCATTGCAGGCAGATTCCCCACCGTGTGAGCCACCAGGGAATCCCGCGTATTAGTGAAGAACTTGCGAAAACCCACAGGTGTTGACTCACGATAAAATGGCGAGTCCCGGAAAGAGCAGGAGCCCTGCGCGCGCCCCCACCTCCCCCCACAGCCCAGCAGCCTGGCGGCACTGGAGAGGGCGGGCCAGGCTGGTAGCTCCTGAGAAGCCCAATCCTCAAAAGCCTCACTGGCTGTCTCGTCTCCAGCTCCCAGCGTGCCCCCTCCACAGGCCTTCTCGTGACTTGACCTGACTCGGGCCACTTGTTGAAGACCATCTGTGAAGGTAGTTTAGCATCTGTTGGAGAATGGAAGGAACAAAAGGAATCCACTGAACCGAGAGGCATCTTGAGAGTGGAAAGCAAGACACTAGCTCCGCCTGATCAACGGATGCATTTATTATCAGGTAACTTCCTCTCAAGGCGGGATGGGGTCAGGCAGAGAAGGGACTGGGAGGATTCCCGGCTGCTCTCTGCACCCCCGAGGGTCCACTGAAACGGGTTTATAGTGACCCTGGGGCACCTTGACCGCCACGTGGCTGATCTGTGTCAAAGACACGCACACGTGCACAGATAAAATAGAGGGCAAGTGGGTAAGAAGAAGTGTCTTTGCCCTGATTTATTTCATTTATATCGTGGTCCGGGTGCAGGTTGGAAAAGAATTTCCAGACATGAGACAGAATGAGAGGGAAATAGTTTATTAGAATGGGAGACGCTGTTAGAATAGTGAGCCCCCTCAAGGGAGGACCGACGTTCAACAGGGGTCCTTAGTCCGCTTCTATACCCAGGGCACGAGGAGTGGGGTGAGGTCCTGCGGGTCATTTGCTGATGGGATGAGGCTTGTGTCCTGGTGGGGCGAGAGTGGGGCAGATACCCCCTCCCTACGGGGTAGGAGGGGAGACAGGTTGCACTGCTCCATTAATAGTTTCAGCATGGGGGAGGCAAGGGAGTTCAGGCTCTGGTTTTCCGTTCCTGCAAATTTAAGACCCTGCTTGGTTTATCTGCTCTTTCGTCCTTGGCTCACCACAATTTATAAGCACTTTTAAGTAGTCCTTAAAGGCAACAAGCCAAATTTTAGACTTCTACAGTTTCAATAAATAGGTAGAAAATAATGCAAAGAGATAAGCAGAGAAATCGGAAGACAGTGACAGTATCTGGGATCTATGTCTGAGAATCAGCTTTCTCTATTCACATAGAGGGGGCTAGTAGACCATCAAAAGTAAATGGGTCTAGAAATAAGCGTTTTCAATGCTGTTAAAAGTTACAAAGGCAACAACAAAAAAAGCAGATGGATTAGCTTTCCGAATTATCAGAAGGAAAACACACACAGAGAAACTATCCAAGCAGTGAATGACAGAAAACAGTGGAAGCATGAACATAGAAATAGAAGAGGTCAGTAATCAAGCCTGTATCACAACAGAAAATGTACGTAAGATTCATTTGCGAAGAGAGGATTCTCAGATTAAAGATGGAAGCCTAGTTGGTGTGTCGTTTACAAGGTACATCCAGCACAAGGCAGTAGAGAAATCCACGGGCCAAGGCGCACAGACAAATGTAAATAAAAAGAGGGAGCTGGAACGGCCGTGTGAACACCGACAAGCTTGTGATCAACACGGGTAACCCAGGCGGCCGGGGGAGCCGCGTGGCGGACGGTGAACACGGGGCGGCTGTCCGTCACTTCTGTTGTGTAACCAGCACAGAGTGAAACCCACAGCAGGCGGAAAGAAGGGCCGGGGGCACAGAAGTCAAAGTAGCCTCATCTGGGTCCTTGGATTGCGGGGCCCGGAAGAAGGCTTAGGATGAGGGGAGTCTGGGGGGGAGCCCAGGAAGCGGGGAGCCTGGTGCGGGAGCACCTCAGCATCAGCCACCGGTGGGCCTCGGACCTGCCCTCCAGCACCCCCAGGCACCCCTGAATGCATCTGCGGGCTGCCCCCTCCGGGCTGGAGGCCGAGGCAGTATCCTTCAGTGCCCCCCGCCCACAACTGGGGGTTTGCAACTCCCCACAAACACTCCAGGCCTCCCCACGATGCTGAGGAACCCCGGGGTCAGACAGCAGGAGTGGGGTGCGGGGCCATCTCAGTACCGCAGCCCCCGGGGACCACGCCTGCGGGAAGACGTCCCTGGACTACCGAAGGCCTCTGCCTCAGAGAAGACACTGACCTCACTTGGCTCATCCCCGAGGTCAGGTAGGGGCTTCCCAGGTGGTGCTGGTGGTAAAGAACCCACCTGCCAACGCAGGAGACGTAAGGTTCCATCCCTGGGTCAGGAAGACCCCCTGGAGGAGGGCAAGGCACCCACTCCAGTACTCTTGCCTGGAGACTCCCGTGGACAGAGGAGCCTGGTGGACTTCAGTCCACGGGGTCACGAAGAGTCAGGCGCGACTGAAGCGACTTGGCACACTCACAAGGTCAGGCAGTAACAGTGAGCCCGTACGGTTACACATCCCAGCCCTCCGCTGAGGACGGGGCACGGCCCCTCATCAGGTCCTGTGAGCTATGTGTAGAAAGTGGCCGTGTCCTTGGACACTAGAAAAGCTTTCTGCTTCCCCAGGAAGCACCCGGAACAGCTGAGTGCCGGGAGGAAAACAAAAACGAAACATGATGCAACTCAAACCACATGTACCATTAGTATCTCTCCCAGAACCAAGTGATTCATCGTGAATATTTTAAATTCTGACTTAAAAAGATGATTAAATAAATTAGCCACTCAACTAAAAATAGAACAATAATGAAAGGGAAAGCAGGGGGTTTTCCAAAAGGAAAAGAAATGAATGATCCATCAGAGGGAAAAGAGTATAATTAGTAAATAATTTCAAAAGTAGCTTCTTTACAAAAAACCCTACAAAATTTAAAGTATTAAACCTAATTTCAGAAGAGAGATGAAGAGGAAGAGAAACGAAATAAGAAATTAGGGTAGGAAATTGCCAAAAACTGAAGGCAGGTTATATTTATATTTTTTTTCCTCAGCTACATATAATTTGAAAAGGCTAGAATAAATAAGTGGTTATACAAGAATAAACAGATCTAGAAATATAGTATCTATCCATCTATCCCTCAATTTATCTATATATAGAGACAGAGTCCAACATTTACCTGTGGATGAGTCTATCTACATTGATCGAGTATCATAAACAAAACTGGGGAAGTTGGCCTCTAGCTGAAGTCATTCAGTCGTGTCCAGCTCTTTGCAACCCCATGGACTGTAGCCCACCAGGCCCCTCCATCCATGGGATTTTCTCGGCAAGAGTACTGGAGTGGGTTGCCCATGCCAAAACAATTCTTTATTGAATTCTATCAAGATGTCAGAGAATAAATATGAAGTTATTTAAATTTTTGGAGATCTTTTTCTTTTAGATGTTTAGTTGAACCTAAAACGTGATTCGCGTGTGTGTGCACCCCCCACCCCACCCACACACACGCGAGGCTAGAAATGTATCTAGTTCGTAAACATAGGTGCAAAAACTCTGCCTACTGTATTCATAAGTAGAATCAAGCGAGTCTCAGAAAGATAAGTACACTATGATTGATGTAGTTCTTTCCAGGAACCAGAAATGATTCAGTATTTGGAACTGAATTACAGATTAGATCCAAAACATACCCAATAGAAATGGTTAATGATTTAAAAAGCATTCTTGAGACAGCTGCTTAAAATATTTAAAGGATCAGAATTCCTTTCCTCCAAAAAGCAGCTGAAGAACATACATGGGAATGTTCTTTAAACATTTTCAGTAAAGGAAGCCAAAGTACAAGTAGCCAATACACATAAAACAAAATTTCCAGATCACATGAATTAAAAAAAAAAAAAGCCAACGAATAGGCCAGTGGTCCAGTATCCTCCTGGTAGGGTCCGCCCTGTTGAGGAGGGCAGAGCAGGACAAGCCCTCATCCCCTTGGCGGCCAGGTGACCTGTGCACCCTCTCGGCACAAGTCCGAGCCTCTTGAAAGCGGCAAAACGCACAACGCACTTTCCGTCTGTCCCAGCGCCTCCGCGTTTAGAATGCAACTCTGCACAATTGCATGCACGTGAGAGCGAAGATGTATCGCAAAGATTTCCATTTTTTTAATAATTACAAGTGCCTGGAACCAACATAAGTGCCTCTCATTATGGGAATGAGGAAATAATTTATGGAATATCATGGAGCGATTTTAAAAATGGATTAGAATATCTCCAAACTATGTTGCTAAATGAGAAAAAGCAAAATGCAAAGCAGGGTGTACATAATGCTCCTATTAGGTTTTAAAGAGGGCGATTTATGGGCAAACACTCACAGTAATACAGAAACATCCTGCAGACCAGGGCAGGTGAGGGGCTGCCTGGGAGAATCCGCAGGACTGTTAGCAGGCGTGGCCTCTGGGAAGCTTAAGGACACCTCAGGTGCAAAACCAGTGGCTTCTATTTACACAGCCTTTGAATTGGTTTGATATGTTAACCGTGATGAAGTATTGCTTTTTCCAACAAAACATATATGCATGCATGCTCAGTTCCTTCCATCGTGCCCAACTCTTTGTGACCTGTGGACTGTAATCTGCCAGGCTCCTCTGTCCATGGGATCCTCCAGGCAAGAATACTGGAGTGGGTTGCCATGCCCTCTTCCAGGGGATCTTCCCGACCCAGGGATCAAACCCATGTCTTCTGCATCTCTTGAATTGCAGGCAGATTCTTTACCTACTGAGCCACCTGGGAAGCCCTAAGACATATGCATTTATGCATAAAGCATATATGCATATTCATATATATTCATGTGCGTACATGAGAGTATAATACTCATACATATACATATAGGTATGGGTCTCCAGGAGTGTCGTCTAAGAGCCGGGAGCAGGGAGCCCAGCCCAGATGTGGTTCCCACGGGCTCACCTTTGGGCCCTGTGTTCGAGTCTCTCATCGCAAGAGTGAGGATGATATGCAGCACCTGCCTCAGAGGCTCTGGTGAGGACGGGCTTGACACATGCCAGGCGATGCACACAATGGCTTCTACGGGGGTGTCGGGGGCTGCCATTCTGGGCCCGTTTCTTACCCGTGTCCTGCTCTTGGACACTGCATCCCAAGTCCCGAGTGTGTGGCCGGAGATGGACACATGTCGTGCCCAGTAAGTGCTGCCGTGGGGGGACAGTGGGGCTCGAGACCCCGGCTGGGGGGTTAGGAAAGCCTGATAAACGCCTGTTCACCTCTCAAGATGTCGGAAAGCATGCTGGCTTACACACGAGTTAACTTGAATTTGATGCTGACTAAAATAGTCTGCTTACGGCCCAGCAGACATATATTGCACATCTGTTTTCATTATTAGAGAAATGGCCACACTGGCTGAAAGTAAAGAATGTCCAAGTTAAAAGTAAAGATTCAAGGCTTCCCTCCCGGGGACACCAATGCCCGTCCTCCCTCAGTGATGAGACTCACTTCCCAGGTGCAGTTCGTGGGGTCGCAGAGTCAGACACGACCGAGTGGCTGAGCCGAGCTGATCAAGGAGAGGAGACTGTTGGTGCTCATTCGCATCCGGCTCTTTGAGACCCCGTGGACTGTGGCCCGCCAGGCTCCTCCATCCTTGGGATTCTCCAGGCAAGAACACTGGAGTGGGCTGCCATTCCCTTCTCCAGGGGATCTTCCAGACCCAGGGATCGAACCCAGGTCTTCTGCATTGCAGGCAGATTCTTTACCATCTGAGCCACATTTGTTGATTATTTTTGTTGATGAGCCTTATGGTACTAGAAAGAGAGAAAGGACAGAAGAAATCAAACAAATAAAACAAAGACACGTTGGTGGCCAGGTTAGGTCTGCCCACTTCAGGGATATAAAAATGATAGAAAGCATTGAACAACCTTGTGCCTTGGGGCAAGTTTATTAACAATAAATACACGGGTGAGACAGAGAGAGGGTCCGTGAACATTTCCACTCTTACACGCACCCTCGAATTATGACTAAGATGCCCCTACAATAGATGAGGAGCGGGTGGGCAATTCAGTAAACCAGGCAGGGACAACTGGGTAGCCACATGGGAAGATAAAATTTTATCTCTCTCCCAAGCCACGCACAAAAATGAGTTCCAGATGGCATAAAGACCTAAACTTTAAAATCCTAGAAGAAAATGTGTTTTCTTATTCTTATTCATATTCTTATTTCTTAAATAAGACACAAAAGCACAAAACCTAGAAGAAATGAATAATGTATTTCATGACATCAAAATTTAAAACTTTATAGAGCAGAATCACTATAAATAATAAAGTAGGAGGGGGTTTTTATCCAATGAAATCAATAACAATTTTTATTGGGAATACACAAACAACTCATATAAAGCATCAGGGGGAAAAGTAATAAAAAATAAAAAGGAAGATATAAATATGCAGTTCAGAAGAGGGGGGACTCTAATGCCCAACAAACATGTGAGGACAATTTAATGTCATTCATATTTAAAGTGGCCAGATAACCTTGGAGACTTCAGATTTATAACCAGACAATCGCAGGTACGGGCGAGGACGTGCTCACAGTGGAGGCTCATGGGCCGCTGATGAGCAACACAGAAGCTGAGCGCCACCCCACCCGCCACCTCTAAGGCACCTCAGCCCCATGCTGGGGAGACAGGGATGTTCAGGCAGCATCATTAATTACAGCAAATCTGCAGGAACAACCAACGGGCCCATCGACAGGAAAATGGATAAATAAGCTGGAACGTAACAAAAGGGAAAGTTTACAGCTGTTTAAATGAATAAACCGTGCGTGGGTACCTCGAGGAGGAAAGATCTCACAATATTGTGGGAACTGAAGACGCAAACTGCAAAATCCTACATGTATCGTGTGTTGTAGGCGTGTGTGCTAAGACACTTCCATCATGTGTGACTCTATGTGACCCCACGGACTGCAGTCCGCCAGGCTCCTTTGTCCCTGGGATTCTCCAAGCAAGAAAACTGGAGTGGGTTACCATGGCCCTCTCCAGGGGATCCTTCTTACACAGCGATCCAACCCCCGTCCCGTACGTCTCCTGCATTGGCAGGTGAGTTCTTCACCACTCCCACCGCCTGGGAAGGCCATATATGGTGTGTTACTTTTTGCATAAATGGTAGAACAGAAGCTGTGTGTGTGACTTTGTTCATAGCCACAGTTGTGTGTGGAAAAGCCATAGGAAAAAAAAGAGGATAGACACAAGGTTCACTCTAGGGAAAAATGCTGGAGGTGCACAAAGGTGAGAATAGGACAGTTCAAATCCCGCTGGGCTTACCTAGGACAGTTCACTTACTATTTCTATACTGACTTTCTGCTTTTAGGCCATTTTAGATTTACAGAAAAACTGAGCAAATGCGACAGTGGGTTCCGCACACGCACACCCAGCCCTCTCCCGCTTTCAGGGGACCGTGCCCAGGTTATTAGCTGTATCTGTGCAGTGCATTTGTTAAGTGAATGAGCCAGGATTTGTTAAGCTAACGAACCAGGACTGACACCCTATTGTTGACGCAAGTCCACAGTTGACATCCAGGGGATCACCCTCGGTGTATCTTCCATGGGTTTGGACAAATGGACAATGGCATGTACCCACCATTAACAGTATCCTGCAGAGAAGCTTTACTGCCCGAAAAATCCTCTAATCTCCCCCCATTAACTGCTCCCCTGCTTGCCTCAAACCTCTTATAAACGCTGATCCTTCTACTGTCTCCATAGTGGCGCCTTTTCTAGAATGTCATAGAGTTAGAATCACACCATCTGTAGCCTTGTCAGACTGGCTTCTTTCCCTTCAGTTCAGTCGCTCAGTCGTGTCCGACTCTTTGTGACCCCATGGACTGTGGCACGCCAGGCCTCCCTGTCCATCACCAACTCCTGGAGTTTACTCAAACTCATGTCCATCGAGTCGGTGATGCCGTCCAACCATCTCATCCTGTCTTACTCTTTCACTTACTGATACGCATTTAAGGATCCTCTATAGCTTTTCATGGCTTAGTAGCTCATTTCTTTTCAGGGCTTAATAATATTCTATTGTCTGGCTGAACCACATTTTTCATCCATCACCCACCGCAGGACACCTTGGTTGCTCCCAGTTCTGGGTCACGATGAATAGGCTGCTGTCCATGGTCGCCTCCAAGAACTTGTCCAAGCAACTGTGGAGAGGTTCCGCCAGAGTGCGGCCCCGGCAGCCGCCGCCCAGGCAGGCGGCTCTCTGGATTCGCCGGCGTCTCTGATGTCAGGAGGTGAGCTCCCTGCCACCTCAATCCTCCGGTGGCCCAAGAAGTCACTGACTTTCAGTTAGCCCAGCGCTTCTCTTGCAGGGATGGATGTGAGGGCTTCTGAGTTATTTACAGGGCACGGCTCCATCCGAAGGGCCTTGTCTGAGCCTCCCTGATTTCCATTCTCAGTCTCGGCTCCAGTACGAGACCTGCTGACCTGAGATGCTTCACGCTCAAAGGTCCTCCAGTGAGTCCGCGTTCAGCAGACTTCCTGCGTGCCTGCCCGATACCCCCACGAGTGAAATGCATCAGCTCAGCGCCTCCTCAGCCCCAGCATCTCAGAGCTCCTCCCGGCCCAGCCACAGTGCTCGTGGCTCAGGAGGGCCGGCTCTGCCTGGGGCGCCCGGCATCCTCTGGGGCACTTCCGCAGACTCCCGGGCCCCGGGGCTGCGCACAAGCGTGGCCTGTATTTGAACCTCACTTTCTTTGTCTCTCCTCTTCACATGAATATTTATCGCGAGGAAGGCCCAGCCAGCACACCAGCGGCCCCATTCACGGAATCCATCAACAACTCCTTTGTGAGACCTGACCTGGGGACGGAGGATTGAGAGGGAATGAATGTGTTTCGTTTTCTGAATCACAAGGACTGTGAGCAACAATATTCAATGGGCTTTTGTTCTTCTATTTCTGTAGGACCCAGAACTTTGGGAGGGCAAAGTGATGGTGAATTGGTTGCACGATTAAACGCCGCCGTCATTGGGAAGGGGGGCTCGGGGGCGGCTGCGCTGTGCTCCCGGGACTCTGAGACGCTGCAGCCCTGCGGGAGAAGCTGCCTGTGCAAAGCTGGGGCCCCGCGGTCCCCCTGCCGTAGCACAGCCTTAGGGGTCAGCACACCTGCCCCCGACCCCGGGGCCTTGGGGGAGGGCCCGAGTGCCAGAGACCCTTCCAGCCTGGACTCAGGACTCGTGCCCAAGCCTCCATCTGTTCACTGTCCAAACAAGTGCTCATCCAGCCAGTCTGGGGGGAGAGGCATTTCAGACAGTCGTCAGAAGTCCTGCAAAGCAGCAGGGGCGCTGCGAAGCCCCCTTTCAGCTGGGCCCCCGACGTCACACAGGGCTCCCTGACCTCCGAGGCCCCAGGGTCCATACGCCACGGGGTCCAGAGCCCCCACACCCTACCCTCCAGGGGCCAGGCGTTTCCCCTCCAGCCTCTTCATCCAGCCAGCAGGAGGGAGCCCCCCACCCGTTCATGGCTCAGGGCTATGCCTTCTTTCCCAGGAAGCCCACCTCCCTGGAAGCTGCTTCCCCAGCTCCACTGTGTTTCCTCATCCACAGCCCTTCAGAGAGGAGATTTCAGCAGAGACCCGCTGTGTGTGTGCGAGTGCATCTGTCTGTCACACACACACAAGGACACAGGTCACCCACTCCTCCTATAACACTCTGCAGCCTCAAAGCCTCTTGGCCAGAAGGGTCCCAGGTGTCCTGGGCCGCGTCTTTCTCGCCAGGGGGTGGGCGCGCCTCCCCAGGAACCAAAGCCCTGGGCAGCGAGGCCGCATGCAGGGCTGGGAGGCTGGGCTCCGGCCGGGATGTGCGCTGGCCACCGCGGGTATAGCTGGGAGTGGATGTCCAGCTGGCTCCGGGAGCCCCAGCGCCCCGAAGACGCAGACGCCTGTGTGACGAGCCGTGTCTCTGCGAGAGCCAAGCCAACGGGGCCGGGAGAGCTGCGGGCAGAAGCCTCCACCCCAGGTCCTCCCCAAGCCTTCCAAGATGGGGTTGGCTCTGGGCCACAGTGCTGGTCC
>JADEYB020000018.1:1475074-1528382 GCA_015832495.2 Alces alces
GTTTTTTCAATGATCCAGCAGATGTTGGCAGTTTGATCTCTGGTTCCTCTGCCTTTTCTAAAACCAGCTTGAACATCTGGAAGTTCTCAGCTCACATATTGATGACGCCTGGCTTGGAGAATTTTGAGCATTACTTTACAAGTGTGTGAGATGAGTGCAACTGTGCGGTAGTTTGATCGTTCTTTGGCATTGCCTTTCTTAGGGATTGGAATGAAAACGGACTTACAGGGACTTAAGTCCCGTGGGGTGAAGAAGTGGATTTCTGTCATCAGCTGCACTGGAAGCCAGGTCACAGCTGAAACATCCCGCAGGGCCCGGGGTGGGTCTCCAGGCAGACAGCAGACGGGCTTCCCCGCGTGACCGCGGCTGTGGTCCACGCAGCTTCTGAGGCGGCTTTAGGGCAAGATGGACGCTTTGGCACGACAGGTCCTGACGGCAAGGTGGCCGTGTTCACTCAGGAAACAGCTCCTCTCAGGACACCCGTGACTCCTCCACGTCCACTCTGGCGGCCTCTGCTCCAACACCCTCTGACATCACCTGTGACCAGAGCTGCCAGCTGTGGCCACCTCCCCTGACCGGCCAGCGCCCCCTCCCAGCCGCCACGGGCAGAGGGCCCTTCCCTGGTGGGAGACCGGAGAGGCCTGGGGGCGTCGCCCACACCCACCTCCAGGACCATCCACATCGGGGGGCTTTGATGCACAATTCAAGCTCCAAAGTCCTCTGTAAGGTCAGGCTGGGGCCAGGCTGCCCCCAAGCCATGCCCGGACACGTGTGCAACCCAGGTACCCGTCCAGCTTCCTCACGAGAATATCCAGACCCTCCAAGTCCGCCCATCCAAGCTGAAGTCTCATCTCACCCCACACTGGAGCTTCCTTGACGTCGCCCATCTGAGAAGCCACACCGTCCACTTGGGCGTCCTGACTCTTGGGGGAATCACTGCTCCCATCCCATGCTACGGTTTCTCAGCCGGCGCGCATCCCTGGATGTGAGAGGCCTGCCTTTCCTTTTCCTTGGCGTCCTTCACTCTTCTCAATCCACAGCCGACCCTGTCTCTTCCTTCTCCTTACCGCTGTCGGCTGGAGAAGCCACAGCCCCATCGGTGGGCTTCCTGTCTTCCGGACTTTGCTGGTGGGCCCTCTGGTGCAGGCTGCGTGTGCCTCTGTCCTCCATGCCTCCAGGGAGTCTCAGAGTCTGAGGCATCCCTGGGCTTGGGGCTACCACCTGGGCAGGACCACAGAGTTTCTCCCATCAGGAGGCGCCTGCTAGCCTGTCTTCATTCTTTCTTTGAGGTCAGCGTTACTGATGCTCAGCCCTGAGATGCACTGGTTCTCTGGGAGACGACGGTGGTACCCGTTTTCCTCTATTAGCCAGACACGCTTTGTAAGGAGGGGTGTCCTCACATTCATACGCGTGATGCTGGCTCAGGTAAGGGTTTACTCTCGAGGGATCGAGGCTGGGCTCTTCCACAGGATGTACCTAATATTCAAGAAAATGGCTTTCTCTCTGCTGTCCACTGAGATTTCTTTCCACACCGTCACCGGATGTGTGGGAGGGACCTCGATCGATTGCAGGTCTTACCAGCTGGAGGCATGGCTGTGTCGTCTGGGTCAGCGGTGGCCTCGTCCAGCCCCGGCGGCCCCTGAGCCCTGCAGACCTGGACTCTTTCTGTCTGAGTGTCAGCTTCAGCCTGGGGAGCCAGGCTCACCTTGCAGGCTGCCCCCGAAGGCTCTGACTCCTCCCCGCAGGGCCACGGGTCCCAGCTGCCGGGGGTGCTTTCGGCCTTCACACTTCTCCGACGTCCTTTACGTGAGCTGGGGGAAATGCAGAGTCTCTGCTGCTCCCTGCCGCCTCCAGCCCCCGGAGGGCAGCTTCACTTCCTTTCCATCACTCGACATCAACGATAGAGGCCGCTGCTGCGTCCTGAGCGTTCCCTCCTCGGGAGAAAGGTGTCCTGTGAGTGAGGACTCGGCCCTGTTCAGCGTGACCTCCTGATCTATGCACGGAGCACGTCCAGTGACGCTTACTAACCAAACAAGAGCGTGCTTACTGAGTGTTTACTCTGTCTAAGCTATGCACACACACACACGCACAT
This sequence comes from Alces alces, assembly GCA_015832495.2. Classification (NCBI taxonomy): domain Eukaryota; kingdom Metazoa; phylum Chordata; class Mammalia; order Artiodactyla; family Cervidae; genus Alces; species Alces alces. The sequence continues at coordinate 1,477,167 of JADEYB020000018.1, forward strand.
GCACACACATGCACACGCGTGTGCACACTCGCATTTACAATTCCCAGCAATATTATAAGATAGGTCTTGTCATTTAACCCCATTTTAGAAAGGAGGACGCCACTGCTTAAAGAGGTAGCAACTTGCCCAAGATCAAACATCCAGGCTCGCCGCCAGTTGCTGGCTCCGGGCTGCATCCCATGGACGTGCTGAACCACAGGGGCACCAGGTCACCCCTCAGAGCCCAGGGTCGTCCTCACGGTGGCACCTCAGGAGGGAGGCGGGATGGATGTCGTAGGCAGGGCACCAGCCCACTTCTGTGGCCGCATCCATCACGCTCAGAGGGAAGGTGGGAGGGGCCGCAGGGAAACCCACGGAAATGAACAGGTGATTCTTGTCTGGAAATGAACAGGTGACCGACGATGTGTGAGTTTTATCGTCATTAGTTTGTTTTGAAATGGAAACATCAGATAAAAATAATTTTAGGCAGGCCACCTCAGCATCAAAAGCCATCCACCCTGTACCTCCACCCTGGCGGGGTGGGGGAATTAGCATCCATGGGCCCCTGTTGTAGCTCAAGGGCAGGAAAGAGACCCTTCTGCCCGTTTCTAGAATAGCCTTGGCTCCCGGCTGTCGCTTCCCGTGGGCTCAGCGCGGCGTTCCTGCGCACTTGTGGTGAGCATAAAGCCCGCTGGTGAGGAGGCCCAGCCCCGTCGGTCAGACACGGGCCTCAGAGCCTTAGCCACCGTTGTCGGGCACCATGAGAAATGCCAACTAGAGAGACAACTCCAGTCTCAGCTGTTTGAACTGAAACAGGAGACGGGAGTGGACGGAAGTGCACTGGGGATGCCCCTCACTGATTGCTTCGCTGCATTTTGTACCCAGGAGCCCAGCAATGAGCCCAGCTTCTGAGGGTGGCGACCAGGATGAGGAAGGACTCGGGGCTCCGACGTGAGGAGCTGGACACAGCTGGGGAGTCTGGTGGCGCCCGGTCGACCAGCAGTTCTCAGGGAATGCTGACTCAGTCGAGCGCACGTCTCTGTGACCCAGGGATGCCCAGGCCAGCAGGTCAGAGGCGAGAGTCCAGCAGCCACTTAGCGATGGACCCTCCCGGGTTGACTGATGCCTCTGCATGCCCGGCAAGAGGGAGGAAAAGGGGTAGCAAAGGAGCCATAACTGTTGATGGTGGAAAACACATCTCCATAGATGAGAGGTGTCTACGCCAGCCTCTGTCCAGGGAAGGGGAACCTGGTCTGGGTTTACAAAAGAACTATCAGAGTGAAAATAACTCTGAAGAAGAAGAGCAAATTTTCAGGACTTGCACCACCTGTTCTCAAGACTCACTGCAAAGCAGCAAGCAGAAACAACATGGTAAAGATAGACACATAGATCAGGGGCACTGAATAGACTGTCCAGAAATTGACCCACAGAAATATGGCAAATTGATTTTTTGACAAGGATGCTAAGAAAATTCGTTGGGAAAGGACATTGTTTTCAACAAAGGGTCACCAAGAATATATTGTTCTTGTTGTTCAATCACTAAGTCATGTCTGACTCTGCGTGACCCACGGACTGCAGCATGCCAGGCTTCCCTGTCCTTCACTGTCTCATGGAGTTTGCTCAAACTCATGTCCATTAAGTCAGTGATGCTATCCAAACACCTGTCAGCCCCTTCTCCTCCCGCCTTCAATCTTTCCCAGTATCAAGGTCTTTTCCAACGAGTGGGCTCTTCGCATCAAGTGGCCTAAATATTGGAGTTTCAACTTCAGCATCAGTCCTTCCGATGAGTATTCAGGGTTGATTTCCTTTAGGATCGACTGGTTTTATCTCCTTGCAGTCCAGGGGACTCTCAAAAGTCTTCTCCAGGACCACAATTCCACAATTCAAAAGCATCAATATATATCATATCCACATGAATGAGGAATGAAGCTCCATCCCTCACACCATATAGAGAAAGTAACTTGAAATAGATAAAAGGACTAGGCTGAAGTGATAAAACTATGGACTATTTTGAAAAACAAAACAAAACACATGTACTGACCTTGTGTTAAGTAAAGATTTTTTAATAAGGCAGTAAACATGTGAATTATAAAAAAAAATTAATTGTAAATGAGACTTCATCAAAACTAAACCAAGACAATGAAAAGGTAAACCATGAACTGGGAGGGAAAAAAAGTGGCAAAACATATATAAAAGGCTTCTATCATGAATATATACAGAACTCTCACAACTCAATAATATGATGATAAACAAAACATTCAAGAAATGAGCAAATATTTGAACAGATGCTTTACCAGAGAGGATAAACATGTGGTTAATAAGCATATGAAAAAATGCTCAACATCATTAGCCTTTCAGTTCAGTGTTAGCCTTTAGGAGAATGCAAATTAAAACCATAATGAGACACCACTTCACACCCGCCAGGATGGTGAAAATGTAAAAGACGGAACATGCCCAGTGTTGCTGAGGGCGCGGAGCAGGTGGCATCTTCACGTGTTGCTGGCGCGGACACGGAGCAGGGCGGGCGTAAAGGTTCAGCAGGGTTTGCGAAACTCGATGTGCAGTTACTGCCAGACCCGAGAATTCCAATCCCAGGTATTTTTTGAAGCAAAGTGAAAACATATGCCTACTCAAAGACTCGTGCATGAATATTCATGCAGCTCAGCTTTATCTGACTAGCTTAGGAACTGCAAAGAACACAAGTGCCCATCGAGCAGTGCCTGAATGAACAGTTCTCGGTGCGTCTATATGATGGAATACCAGTCAGCAATAAAGCAGAATAAAATAATGATATTTACTGATGCTGCAGAGGGACATGCCTGAGTCTCAGCAGCATTATGCTAAATGAAGGAAGCCAGATGTGAAAGGCCAGTGTTGCATGAGTCAAAACATATAAAAGTCTAGAAATTGAACTGTGTTGGTAGAAAGCAGATCAGCGCTCATGGGGGCCTGGGGTGAAAGGCTGACATGACGGCCAAGGGCACGGCAGAACTTGGGGTTGATAGAGATGCTATATATCTTGATTATGCTGGTGGTGGTGGTGGCAAAATCCACAAGATTTTATAGCTTAAACTGGTATATCTTATCATATGCAAAACATAATGAGGTAAAACAAAAATAAGCCATCAGAAGAGAGAAACAATAACAACCTATACTCATTAATCCAAATAAGACAGGAGTGAGGAGCAAAGAATAACTGGGGCAAATTGAAAACAAACAGGAAGATTTGTTGTGATTGTGGTTGAGTCTCTAGGTCGGGTCCAGCTCTTTGTGACCCCGTGGACCGCATCACGCCGGGGTTCTCTGTCCTCCACTGTCTCCTGGAGTTTGCTCATATTCACGTCCATTGAGTTTATCAGTGGTGGTCCTATCTAACCATCTCATCTTCTGCCCCTCCTTCTTTTGCAGTCAACTCAAAACAAATCAGATAGAATACTCCTTCACCTATAAGTGATCCAAATGCTCCAATTAAAAGTCGGAGAGGGTTGGAGAGGACGAAAGCACAACTCAGCTCTGTGCTGTTTATAAAAGATGCAATTTAAATGCAAATAAGCAGGGAAGTTACAAGGAGAGGCAAGTGAATAAGCTGCAAAGATCTACTGTGACACAAAGGGAAATGTGGCCATTGTTTTGCAACAACTTTAAATGGAGTCTAATCAATAAAAATATTGAATCACTAGGTTGTATACCTGAAACTAATTTGACATTTTAAATCAATTGTATTTCGATTAAAATAAACTTAAAAAAAAAGTAAAGCAGGCATTCCAGTAGTGGAAACCCTGTTGACCATCCGATATCAGACCAGAGGCTGGGACAAGAAACGGGAGCGGGTGAAGGGAGGGCACGATGTGATTCAAGGAAGAAGAATTCATTAAAATATAGGGTCTTTGGCGTGTGTGCTCACACACGAAAATGCGCTTCACATACTTGAAGTGCAAATCCACGGAGCTGGAAGAGAAAATAGAAGCACGGCTGAGGGGGAGCATTAACTGGTCCTGTCTCAGGAATTAACAGATCCGGCAGGGTAAACACAGCAGCAGTAGTTAGTGAGGCAGAGAGGATGGGACCACAGCTCCACCCGCCCAGACCGATGGCGTGGCTAGAACACCAGCAAGCGAAACTAGAGTCCACCTTCTTCGTAGGTGTTCACAGAACTGTCACGGAAACATGCCGTAAATTGAGCCTTATGGTAAATCTCAATAAACTACAAAGGACTGAAATCACGCAGATCAGATTTTTCTTTAGCTTTCTGCTCATTTTTTGATGGTTTATCTAGGTTGGCTGTGCTGACCCTTCCCTGTCCTGCGGCCTCTCCAGCTTCGGGGGCTCCTGTCACCGCAGGCTTAGCTGCTCACAGCTCGTAGGATCTTAGTTCCCCGACCAGGGATCAAACCCGTGTCCCCTGCCTTGGTAGGTCCATTCTTAACCGCTGGACCACCAGGGAAGTCACCCAATTATATTTTCTAAGCACAAGAGGATTAAACTTAAAATTAATTATACGATTGTTATATAAAAATAGCCATATGTGTTGAAACCAAATAACTCACCTTGAAATAATTCATGAGTTAGAGAGGAAAATCCCAAGGGATACTAAAGGAAATTAAGCCCAGTAGTAATGAACACGAAACATAAACAAATCGGGGAGGGGGAGTGTTAATTCTGTGAAAGTGTTAGTCACTTGTGTCTGACTCTTTGCGACTGCATGTACTGTAGCCCACCAGACTCCTCCGTCCATGGAGCTCTCCAGCCAAGAATACTGGAGTGGGTTGCCCTTCCCTTCTCCAGGAGATCTTCCGGGCCAAGATACTGAACCTGGGTCTCCTGCATTGAGGCAGATTCTTTACTGTCTGTACTTAGAGGGAATTCTATAGATTTAAAGTGCAACTTTTAAAAACTGCATTAAAAAATAAAAGGTTTGTAGTGAAAAAAGACAGATTAACAAAGAAAAATTTTCAATTTAAAAAGAAGAAATGTTGAATTCAATTATATGTAATTTTATTTCAAGGAATTACAGAATAAAGCAAATTAAACCAAAAGAACTAGGAGGAAGAAAATATTCAAGATCTCAGCAGCAATGGATGAAATGAAAAAAACAGACAATAGAGAAAATGAACAGAGTCAGAAGGTTATTTGAAAAGATTAGTATAATTGATAAACTCCTACTAATTAATTTAAATGTAACAAAACACAAATTACCCATCAAGAATGAAAGGACTTGGCTGCACAATAAGAGGATGATAGAAAGATAACATGAACAGCTTTCGCCGATACGTTGTACAACTTAGCTAAGGTGGAAAAAAATATGTGAAAGGCACAATTTTTCAAAACTAACAAATGAAATAAAATATGTGAATAAAAACACTTCCAACAACAATAATATGTCTAGAAACTCATGCTGTATTAGAGCCTTCTAACGTCCATTTAAGAAATAATGCCAATTGTGCAGAAACTCTTTAAAAGAGTAAAGAAGGAAACTCTCCCTCACTCAATCTACAAGTCTAGTGCTGATCTGATACTACAGCTTGACACAGATATTTCAAGGATTAGAGACCTCTATTCCTCGTGAAAGCGGAGCAGAAAATTCCAAACAAAACGCTAGCAAATCAAATCCTCTTCTATACCTGGCAATAATACATCATCACCAAGGATTTAAAAATCCATCACAATACTTACAGCTTTAAGAGGAAAAATAAGTGAACTCAACTCCATAGGATGTATTAGTTACAAATTTCAATTATAGTTCTGCACATTAGAAACAAAGAAAGGAAAAGGAAAGATTTTAAATAATATTTCCATTTGAAATTTCATTAAATACATAGCATGAAAAAGTGGAAGTGAAACTGTTAGTCACTCAGTCTCCCATCTCTCTGTGACCCCACGGACTGTAGCCTACCAGACTCCTCTGTCCACGGGATTCTCCAGGCAAGAATACTGGAGTGGGTAGCCTTTCCCTTCTCCAGGGGATCTTTCTGACCCAGAAATTGAACTCAGGTCTCCAGCATTGCAGGCAGATTCTTTACAGTGTGAACCAAAATTTCATTAAATACATAGCATGGTGAGGAATAAATCTAAGGAGAGATGTGGAGGTCTCTATAATAGAAACTGTAAAATGTGATTGACAATAAAGAAGACATAAACGCAGACAGATTTATCTTGTTCACACTGGAAGATGACATTTATAAGATGCGAATTTCCTCCCCAATTTATCTGTGTTCGTGTCTGAGGGCTGCCGTAACGAAGGACCGAAAGACTGAGGGGCTTTAGCAGCAGAAGCGAGCTCCCCAGCCATCTGCAGGCTGGCTGTCCAGAACCCGGGGTGGGCGGGGCGGGTCCCTCGGGCTGTGGGAGGTTCAGCCCGGTCCCCCGCCGGCTCCTGCACCAGCGTTTCCTGACACATGGGTGGTCTTCTTCCCATCTCCGTTGCGTGTGTCTGTCTCGGGTCTGAACTTCCCCTTGGCTGAAGGACACCAGACATGCTGGGCTAGCGGAACCTTCGCTTCCCCTTGCGGATTTTTCTGCCAAGACCCTCTTTCCAAATGAGTTCGGCTCCGCAGGGCAGGACGGGAAGATCCCAGCAGAGGGCGGGCGGGAGGGACGGCCCAGGGGCCCCTGCAGCGGATCAGGGTCGGCGTGGCTGGAAGCCACCGTCCACCCTGTATTCGGAGCGGCGGCGGCTCATGCAGGAACCACAGACGGAGGGGCCGCCCGGCCCCGTGGACTGATGGTCCAGAGAGGGCGGCAGGCCAGGGTACCCTGCCCGGCGGGGTGAGGGCCTCCGTGCCCCCACGTGGGGCCCCCGACAGCTGCCCGCTCTGATTGCCTTTCTCGAGAAGCATGGCCCCACCTGCATCCAGCCCTTTCGGGCCCAGGACCCTCGTTACAGAAGCCGCCCACCTTCACGCCTCTCCTGCCCACTCGCCCCGCCTGGGAACAGCCCCACCGCTGACGCAGAGCCTGCGTCCTCGGCCTTCTGAGAAGGAGACTCCGGCCCCGGCGCCCCAAGGACGGGACTTCCGACAGCCTCCTGGGCCCTCAGCCCCGCCCGGCCCGGGCTTCCGCCGGCACCTCAGTTTGCACTGGCCTCGGAGCTCTGGCCCCGGCTCTGCAATGCCCCCCACCCCCGGGGGCCACGCCTGGCCTCTCAGCCCAGGCGTTCGGAGGGGAGACGCTCCTTCAGCTTCTCTGGGGGGCCGATTCTGAAGGCAGAATGCAGTGGCTGCTGGTCGGCCCAGACCCAGGGCCCCGCAGGTCCCGGCCATGCTGTGCTGTCTCACGGAGTCCTGACCAGTGGGTGCAGGACACGGGCTGCCGTGGGCTCTGGACGCGTGGGCGAGAGGAGGGCGGGGAGGACCCTGGGCTGCGAGTCCCCCTGGGACCACGGGCGTGGACTGTGACAGGCCCAGCAGCAACCTCACCGTGGCAACCGCCCCTCACGCCACCTCAGGGGTCCCGGTGACCACGGCTGGCCCCCAGAGGCTCTGCCTGGACGGCGGGGGGGCTCTGTGAGCTCAGCAGGGGCGAGTCTGGGGTCAGGGGCAGGGCTGGCCTCCCAGGCCCCGCCCCGAGGGGCCTGTCCACCTCCAGGCCTGCTGAGGAAGTGTGCCCTCGACTGTCTCCATCGGTGCGCTTGGTCCCCGGTCTTGGTGGAGGACTCGCAGTCCCACCCGTAGGGAGGTGACGTCACTTCTCAAAGAGCTGGCCCATGTCCCCTGGAGCCCAAGCCCTGTTCCCCCAAGGGGGCTGGACTGCGGCCACCCCCACCTCCACCCCAGGGTCCCCAGTCTCAGGCTTTCCACCTAAAACACATGTCATCTTACCCATGTCTCTGAGCTGCTGAGAGCGTCGGAAACACACAGTGTGGTGGGCTTCCTGGGCTCGGCCTCCCCAAGGCCCGGGCACCCTGGACACTGCGTGTCCTGAGATACCCGGGCACGGGATCAGGGGTCTCATGCTGAGTTCCACTCCGTCACCACGAAGAGGGCCCTGTCTTCCTCTCAGGTGGAGAACGAGGGGTCCCCCCGGTCGGGCAGGAAACTGCCCCATGCGTCCACAACAGTCGTGCCCCCGCTGCCCTCTGCCCCCAGACGGGCTCCATTCCAGAGCATGACAGGCAGAAGGCGTCTCGTTTTCCAACAAGTAATTAAAAATGAACATTGAAGCTGTGCTGGAACGGGGTTAAGAGATAGAGCCCTGGGTCACCAAGGACGTCTGGGTTTTATTTTATTTCCGTGTAAGTCGGCGTCGTCTGCCAACTGCATCTGCCTCTTCATCGGAGGAGGGGGCGGGACGGTGCGCTCTCCCCCGAGTCTCAGGGTTCTCCGGAACGGCTTATGCTCTCCCAGTGGCCAGAGCCACGCGGCTCTGGTCAGAGGAGTCGGGGGGCGGCAGGAGAGGCAGAGAGGGGGCCTTTCCTCCTGCAGAGATGACGCCCCACACGCCCACCGTCTGCCTCCCCAGACGCTGTCACCCCACTCATCTCCTGTCACCACCAAGACGGCCAGTCTTGGGCAGGCGCCTCAGCCCCGCGGCCGGCCCCTCTGTGCTGTGCAGACAGAGGGCGTCTCTGACCTCTCAGGGCCTGACTTGAAGCTGGAGCGCCTCCCTGTCGGGGACTCCGCAGGCTCCCCCAAGTCCCCACCCGCGTCTAGACGTGCGCTGGGCCTTGGGTATACTGTCCGCTATGCCAAGAGCCAGGCAGAAAACAGAGCAGAGCTGGCGGGGGTGGGGGGTGCATGCCTGCTAGTCGTGAACAGCTCGTGCGGCCCCGAGGACTGCACCCCGCCAGGCTCCTCCGTCCATGGGATTTCCCAGGCAAGGACGCGGCAGTGGGCTGCCGTTTCCTCCTGCGGGAGGAATCTTCCTGATTCTAGGATCGAACCTGAGTCTCCTGCCTGGCGGACGCGTTCTTTGCCACTGAGCCACCAGGGAAGCCAAGGCTGCCCGGGGAGGGAGGATTAGCAATCAGCAGGTTGCAGGGGGTGGCCAGCGGGGGCGCCTTCACCGGGAGCTGAAACCTGGGCAGACTGTCTCCCGACCCCCGCCCTGCTGGGTGGGCTGGTGGCGTCCAAAGAGCGGAGTCAGAAAAGGGGAGGAGCAGGCGGCTTGGTGTTCAGGAGACGTGCCCCGTGGCCCTTCAGGGCCTGGGTCCCGAGGCAGCTCGCCTCCGAGCCCAGGCGCCCCCGAGGGTAGCCCCCATGGCTGGGCGGCTGCAGGGGGTGTACGCAGGTGTGGGTTCCTGGCTGCAGGGGCTGCCAGAAGCGGAGGGACCAGGGAGGGGCTCATGGGTGGCCCCTGGCCAGAGCTGGGTCCACAAGTCTGTGTGACGCTGGCCTTGGCCCATCTGGCGAGACGGGGGCCAGCCCAGTGCCACCAAGAGCCCCTGCCCGCACACGGAGGAGCCCTTTGTCACCTGCGGATGGAACTGCCTCAAAGAGCACCGGGTTCCCTGGACAGAGGCTGAGCTGCTGAGGGGACTCACGTGTGTTTCTTATCATCGTGTGTCTCGGAATATGAAGGATTAGGATTCTAACACTGCCTGGGGGGAGGAGCGCACGTCTCCAGTGAGAGAACAGCGTCTCACCCTGCAGACACCCATCCTGCCAATGCCCCCCACTGCCGACGTCCCCCACCCCCGCTCCGCCCACGCCCCTCCCTGCTGACACCCCACTCTGCCGACGCCCACCCTGCCGAGAGGCCGCCACATTAACAGGAAAGGATGCAAACTGAATTCACCGTCATCCTCATTCTCAGGATGGGCTGCAAGGCATGATTTTGGAAGCCAATGTCCCCGCCCTGGGAAGTGGGGCAGACAGGGCGATGGGGAGAGCACAGGTCAACCCTTTGCTAAGGGGATGAGGGGATGAGACAGATGGGGAGTAAGAGGGGCAGACGGAGATGGCCCCACTCGCAGGGACCGGCCCCCACCTCCAGGGCCGGGCGGAAGCGGTGGGCTTGGGGCACCCGGGGAGATGGAAGGGGTGCGGGGAGGCTCAGCCTGCTCTCTGAGCGGGGTCCCGGGGGCCCTGCCCCACCACGTGTCTGCTTCAGGAGAGGCTTCTGGGAGCGGCATCCTGGGCTGAATTCGCACACAAGGCCCGTAGCCCCGTCTTCTGGCCGCGTGTATAGAGAGGAAAGGCCTTGAGGCCCTCTCAGGCCCCGGACGCTCACAGCCCAGACCCCCGGCCGCCGCCCAGTCTCTGCTCGCGGCCCTGCTGGAGTCCCTACAGGGGGCCAAGTGCCTGCCGTCCCACTGGCCCCGGCCCGGCTCCTCCAGGACCCTTGAGAAGGGAAGCCCCCCTGGGTTTGCAGGGCTGGTGGGAAGAGAAAAGGGCTTCAAACGAAACCATCACAGCCGGAAGGCTTGCAGTCCCCGTTACCCTGGCCCCGGATCTGGGTGCTGTCCTACAAACCCCTCTGCAAGAGTACTGCGCCCTCCCTGGGGTCAGCACCTCCCAGGGACCGAGTCCGGTGGGGGACTCACTGTCCTTCGAACCAGGTACCGCGTGAAGGGTCCTGGGAAGGCTAGGCCGGTTCCCAGGCGGCCGCCTCCAGGAACTGCCTCCAGACTGGTTCCAGAAGGACCCCGGGGGCCCGCAGGGGGCCACAGCATCGCCAGGCAGGGGGCAGGACACCCCAGAACCTTCTAGACTCCACTCAGCCCCGCTGCCCGCCCCGAGCCTGGCGGGAGAGGCCAGGCGTGTGACTCCCTCCCAGCCCCATCCTGGACAAGCCCGGTTGTCTACGTTTAAATCCATGCAAAGGCGGCCGTCAGCCTCAGGGGCCCGGGAGGCCGGGCTGCTGGCTGCCTGAAAAGCCATGATGGATTCTACCCCTGCCTTTCTTGCTGCAGAAGACGCCACCCATTCGTTCTGGCTGAGGTGCGTCCACAGGTCTGCGAATATAATAACTTGAGAGGAAATTGAAGTAGTTAGTGCGAAGTGATGGGCATTTGAAGGAGACTCTCACTTGACCTGTGGGACTAATTTTTCAAACACCATTTATTGTCTGACTTGAGCAGACGCGCGTGCATGGGGCCGCCTCGAAGGCTCCATCAGGAGGCAGCTGAGGATTTTGGGGTTTGCCACCTCCCATTCAGCTGGGGGCCCCCTCCCCTCTCTGTGGCACCTGCAGCCGGGGTGTCTCTTTTCCTCCCGGCAACAGTGGCCCCAGGCTCCGCCGGCTCAGACGGTGCGGAGGACGCGGGCACTGGCTGTCGGCTTGCGGTCTGGGCCCAGCTGTCTGGAGTGCAGGACCATACGTGCCGCGGGTTCAACGTCTCTGTTACGAGGACCTTTCCAGACGGCATTGCTTGTTAGGCGGACAGTTAGACGCTGTAGCCCCAGGCAGTCTCAGGTGGGGACATTCATCTTGGAAAGAGTGGGAAACTGACACTTTCCCGTTTCACTGCCGAGGGAGAAAAGTGAGCTCGTCCGTCCGCCCCTGGACGGAAACCTCTGTCCCCTGCCAGCATCCACATCTTCATTAGAAGCAGCGGGGGATGGGGGCTCCTGGACGCCAGGCAGTCGGGGTGTGGGTGAAGTCAGAGGCCTCCTTTAGGGCCTTGGAGCATGAATTTCACCGGCAGCTGTTCCGAGGTCTCGCCGAACCCATCCCCGCCATTCTGGCTCCTGGCTCTTAATCCTCACACATCTCTTGTCATAACCGGTCATTTCAGGGTCTGCCCGACGACCCTGCCACCACGCCAGCCGCTCATTACTTGAGCGCCGTCTCTCCCAGGATCGAGTCCACCGCCCACCCCGCCCTCATCTGTCCTGGGGTGGGCCCTGCTTCTCCCACCCTGCCTGCCCCTCCGCCTTACCCACCGTGGGCCGCCCGTCCTGTGCTCATCCTCAACCCGTCCCTCCCAGCGCCTTCTCCGAGGGGCTGTCCAGAGTGCACAGGTGACTCCCCCGCGGGCCGGGGCTCCACGCACCCTTCTGAATCAGCGGAAGTAACTGGAACCAGCCAGCTGCGCTGGTCGGGGTTGTGGCTTCCAAGGGCCGCGCCCTCCTGCGGGGTTTAAGGTGAGATCCTATATCTGCCTGCACCCCTGATTCTGACTCCACCCGCGTGGCACTTAGCTGTTAGGTTCTAAAGCTCCTTCTAGTAGGAGGATTCTATCAGTGACGTCCACGACTGCCCAGCGGGGCTCCCAGGAGGTGCCCACGGGCCTCTGAGCCCCTGAGGGCCCCCGCACACCAGGCGTCTGATGCTGCCTTCCTGTGCCCCTCCTGACCTCAGCGCCTCCCACGTCCTGTCCCGCCAGGCCCCTCCCAGGTCCTGATAATGCCCAGAAGCCCCTGCTCTCCTCCCGCCTACCCAGAACCCTGTCCCTACTGGGCCTTCCTGGACCCGTGTGGCTGCAGCCAGGAGGGGTCTCCTCATCCACCCGGACCCCCAGGCTCACAGTGGGCATTTCCTGTATCACTGACGGATGGGTCTATGAGGTCTAGTACAAAACCACTGAATTTTGGTCCAAACCAAATGGCTCAGACTCAGGCCTTCCTGACTAGCTGTGAGATTGGGCATCATCTCTCTAGCTTTCCATCCCCCTTTCTATAAACGCTGGGGTGTGGGATGAGGTAGGAGGTGGATGGGCTTCAGGTTGGACATTTACAACCAGCCTCCTGTTTACCCTCCGAAGTGGAAGTGACAACAGAAACAGGGAAAACAGTCAGTCTACGCCTCTTGTAAACATCTCAGAGTAACAGTCATGGCAAGGGCAAAGGGAGGCAAACCTGTCCCAGTAAAGGATTAAGAGATCTCCGCTCCCCGGTTTTCTTTTAGGACAAGGGAGACAGCACACACGTGCAGAAAGGCTCCTTGGGGTCAAAAGTCAGAGGATAATTCCAGGCCATAATGAGTCTTGCTCTTCCCAGAAGCCTTCACTTCGAGATCCATCTTGGCTGAAGGATGGGTGTGCACCCCAGGGGTGGGTCCTGAGACAAAGTAACCGACAAGGGGGCAAAGCAAGATGATTGGCTTGAGGGAAGACAACGGCCCGAAAAACTGCCCTCTTGTGAAGGATTAAACCCCCAAAGGCACGGCTCTCTCTGAGCTCGCCAGCATGCCTTTCCACATGTCCTTTTATTTTCAATAAACTTACTTTACTCTGTACCTTCCGCCTCCTTGCCTGAATTTGCTCTTGACTAGGCAGGCGAGGACTCAGGACTTCAGCCCTCACTGCTGGTCCCTGTGGTCTAGTGTTGAGGACTCCCAGTCCCAGGAACTAAGACCTTGCTTCCAGCTCCTGCTCACTGCTGCTCGCTGCAAGCTGCCGTTTACTGCTGTGCATCCAAAATCAGGGAGATCCATCTTAGTGATTCAGAGAAGCCACTTAGGGTCGGTGGAGCGGGGAGGGTGTGAAGGTCTTTCTGGACAGCAGAGGTGTGTCACTGCCCCAGGGTAAAGCATAGCTGATGCACGGATGGTGGTGAGTGTTTGTCTAGATGGATGGATGAGTGGATGAATGGATGGATAGACGTCTAGGGTGGATGAATAGATGGATGGATGGATGGATGGATGGGTGGATGGATGGATGGATGGATGGATGGATGGGTGGATGGATGGATGGATAGATGGGTGGATGAATGGATGGATAGATGGGTGGATAGATAGATGGATGAATGGGTGGATGGATAGATGGATGGATGGATAGATGGGTGAATGGATGGATGGGTGGATGAATGGATAGATGGATGGATGGTAGGTAGATAGAATGATGGATGGATAGATGGGTGAATGGATGGATGGGTGGATGAATGGATAGACGGATGGATGGTAGGTAGATAGAATGATGGATGAATGATGGATGGATGGATGGACAGAATGAATGATGGATGGACAGATAGACATGTTTTGTGGGCATCCCCACCCAGAACTGGGTCTGGCCCCTCAGTGACAATAGATCACACAGTCAGACAACTGACAGTTACACCTGAGCTGCCCCTGGAGGGAGTGCCTGGGGACCACCAAGGGTGACCCTCTCCCATCCTGTCCCGCTGCCTGAGGCCCAGCTCCTGGAGGTCAGTTCAAGGACAGCTCGGGGAGTGTCCTCTCCTACAGGCCCAGGCCGGGTGTCCAGAAACCCGCTCACCTCGTCTCCGTGCAGCCCAGCCCCTTCCCATCCAGGGAATGGACCGCTCACGCAGAGTGGTGTTGCCACACCTCCAGGGTCACCTGCAGGTCCCCCGTCTCTTGGAGCAGAAGGGATCTCAGAACTGGACGGGAACTCGGCCTCGGCGACACCCATTTCTGTCCCTCAATAATGCTGGGCCTGCTGCACTGTCCTGGGGGATCTTCGTTAGCAAAGGCAGCACGACAGGATCAGCTCCAGGCAGCTGTGACCCCTAAAGTCAGGATTTCAGTGGTGTCTGGAGCACAGGAGGCTGGGTCCTCCACCGGCCTACTTCCCACAGGAGATGCAGCCCCGAAGGCTCCTGTTGCCGTGCACACGGCCGCCAGGTGCCCTGGGCGTAGAGGGTGCATGCGGTCACCACATCTGGGTGGCCACGTCTGTGTCCCTCTCCCGATGTCACAGAGGAAGCAGGGTGTTGCAGGCTTTCCTCTCGATGCCGCCCCCCTGAAATGCCCCTCGTGATGAAAGAGAGCATGACCCCCAGAGAGTCAGACGCAGCAGTAGGACAGGACAGGAGCCCACGCGAGGCAGCGTGGACAGCAGAGGAGATGCACAGGCCCAGGCCAGGCCTCTCCACAGGGACAGCTGCGGGCACAGCCGGGGCCCCGGCAGAGAGCAGGTGGAGGGTGAGCACCGACCTCCAGTGACAGGGACCTGATGCCACAGAGGCAGGAGCAGACCCCGGCGCCGCGTCTCGCCAGCACACCCGCCTGGGTCTCACCGGGAGGTCCCGGTCCCCTTCTGTGCCCTTGGCCCTGTGAGTGGTCAGTGCCTTTGACCTTGTGTGAGGGCCAGGGTGGGAAGGTGCCCATCCCAGCGAGCTGGCTCCGTCAGCCAGGCACACGTGGGTAAGGCAACACTTACAGCAGAGGCACAAAGCAAGTGGCTCCACATCAGAACAGCGCCAGCGTGAGCCCCGTGCAGTTGATGATGTTTTGTACATAAATAAATATAAACACAGATGGGGTTTCCCATGTGGCATGTGAACCTGAATGCCAATGCAGGAGACATCAGAGAGCTGGGCTCGATCCCTGGGCCAGGAAGATCCCCTGCAGGAGGGCATGGCAACCCACTCGTGTTCTTACCTGGAGAATCCCGTGGACAGAGGGGCCTGGCAGACTACGGTCCATATATATGATCACAAAGAGTCAGACACAACTGAAGTGACTTAGCATGCATGCATGTGAACACGGATATCTTTGTGTATCCTTAACAGGAAACAATAATTATAATTAGTACTGAGGGTATATTTTTAATGTAACCCAGGCACTTTATATGAATTATCTTATACCCCAAACTCTAAAATGTTTATTTTAGCTGGGATAAGGAGAAACTTTCAGATTTTCATCTTTCTGTGTTTCTTTTTTGTTTTGGTTTTAAACAGAAGTGAGATCTCCCAGCGGTGTCTCCCCGGGGGTGGGAGAGAGGCCATCCACTCTCCGAAGCCCCGCCCCCACCCCAGCATCTAGGAAGCCCCCCGAGTGGCATTCTGTGTGCTGGGTGGGGAGGGGTCGGTGTCCAGCGTCCTGGGTCGAGGGCAGTGTCCTCAGCTGGTGATGAAACAGAGGGGCTGGCAGGATGACTGCCTGGGGAGAGGAGCTCCAAAAGTCGACGCTGCCCAGCTGTCTCTGAGTTGTTCCTGACTGGGCGCCTGGGGAGGGCAGGGAGGGCCGACCCCACTCACATACGCCACTAATCTGCACTAATCTGCAGCATGCGAAGTCAAGGGGCTTTTCTTTTTGTTTTTTTAACAGCACCAGCTTTTTCAATATACCGTCACCAGGATACCTGCCCCCAGCTCTGCTGGGAGGAGAGACGCAGACTCTGCAAAGCAGAGCGTAAGGCTGAACTGTGGGAAAAGGGGAGACAGGTCCCCAGCACCTCCCAGCAAACAGGCAGGCTGACCAGGGGCCACCCCTCTTCCCGGGGATCCCTGCGTCCAGAGCCCCCGAGGCCGCTCCTGCGTACCGCAGAGGGGACCTAGTGGGGGTGACCAGGCGTTTGTCGTGCAAACCCAGATGCTGGCCTGGGGTAGATGTGGCCTGGGCGAGACGCAGGGGCAGCAGGAGGAGACCAATCAAACCCGCTCCGTGTCCCCCTGGCTTGCAGGCTGGCCCCCTGGAAATAATGCCCACACTGAGAAGTACAAACAAGTTCACCCCGGTCCTCACTGTGCCCTCCAGCTTTCCAGGACAGCCAACCCATGCTGGTTGAGGGGAGCCCACAGCAGTGGCTGCTAGCTCACCACCAACCTCCAGTCTCCCACTTCCTCTTCATCTAGTGGACACTCCCAAGTTTAGATGGGCACATGGCTGCCTAGCAAGGGATGCCCTAGGTGTGGCCATGTGACTATCTTGGCTCCCATGAGCAAAAGGGATGCACACCCCTTTGGGATAAAGATCTTCAAAACAGTGGGCATGTAGCCCCTTTGCCCTGTTCTTTCTTCTAGTCAAAGGAATTGCAGATGTGATGGCAGGACCCAGAGCAGCCACTCTGGGCCCAGAGTCGAAAGCTACCTGTTGAGATGGTAATCACCCCACCAGCCCATCACTTCCTACCTTCTAACTGCTTAGTGAGGACTGTTTGTTACCCCTGATTAGATGGTACAAGTCATATAGGTTGAAGGAGCACGGATCCCTAACAAGTTGGCAGGAACTCAGGTTTCCACTCTGACATGTACTGGGGTCAGGGTGCAGACAGCACCCTCAGGTGGGAGTGCAAAGCCATTTTCACCAGTCCCTGCTCTTGCCTCTCAAGGAGTTTGTGACCCCCCGTTCGGCCCTGAGGAGAGCCAGCTGACTGTGCTGGGAAGGTTTCCTCCCGGTGGTGGTGTGGGGACCAGCGGCTCCTCCTTCACAGCCCCAGGGTCTCAGAGCCCTTTGTTCCAGCCCAGCTCAGGGCACGAGTAGGGGAGAGACTGCAGGACCCAGAGCACAGCTAGCTTGGACCAGAGCGCCCTGTCCTTCTGATGCCCTTCATTTGGTAAGAACTGGCCACGTGTCCCAGGGCCCTGGGGGTGTGGGCACTTGGGGAGCCTCCTAGTCATCATGGTTTTCTCAGGAGAAAGAGGCTCATCTACATCCAGATCAGAACCATCGACATGCCTCCTAAGACTCCACTTGACACAGGTCCACGGAGAAAATGAAGGATCATGTGAGCTTAGGCCCCCAGTCGTGTCCTGACACCCTGTGACCCCACGGGCTGCAGCCCACCTGGCTCCCCTGTCGACAGGATTTGTGACCCCATGAACTGTAGCCCGTCAGTCTCCTCCGTCCATGGGATTCTCCAGGCAAGAATACTGGAGTGTTGCCACTTCCTCCTCCAGGGTCTTCCCGACCCGGGGATCAGACCCACGTCTCCCGCGTCTCCTGCACCAGCAGTCAGGCTCTTTACCTGCTGGGCCACCAGGGAAGCAGAAGGATCATAAACTTTTCCTAAAATAAAAAAGAAAATGTTTGCAGATACAAGAACTGGACAAGAGAGAACTTTCAGATACAAATGAGACAGTTCCCAGGGTGCATGTGAGTCCACGCACCTATGGAGGGTGGTGACCACCCATGCGGAGTCATGGGAACCGTGGAATCAAAGAGAACCGCGGAATCAAAGAGAAATGTGGAATGAAAGAGAACCGTGGACTCAAAGAGAACTGCGGAATCAAAGAGAACCGTGGACTCAAAGAGAACCACGGAATGAAAGAGAACCGCGGAATCAAAGAGAAATGTGGAATGAAAGAGAAACGTGGACTCAAAGAGAACCATGGAATGAAAGAGAACCGTGGAATCAAAGAGAACCGCGGACTCAAAGAGAATTGAGAACCGTGGACTCAAAGAGAACCGCGGACTCAAAGAGAACCGTGGACTCAAAGAGAACCACGGAATGAAAGAGAACCGCAGAATCAAAGAGAAATGTGGAATCAAAGAGAAACGTGGACTCAAAGAGAACCGCGGAATGAAAGAGAACCGCGGAATGAAAGAGAACCGCGGACTCAAAGAGAATCATGGAATCAAAGAGAACCGTGGAATGAAAGAGAACCGTGGAATGAAAGAGAATTGAGAACCGTGGACTCAAAGAGAACCATGGAATCAAAGAGAACCGTGGGATGAAAGAGAACCGTGGAATCAAAGAGAACCGCGGAATCAAAGAGAACCGCGGAATCAAAGAGAACTGCAGAATCAAAGAGAACCGTGGAATGAAAGAGAACCGCGGAATCAAAGAGAACTGAGAACCGTGGACTCAAAGAGAACCGTGGACTCAAAGAGAACCGAGAACCGTGGACTCAAAGAGAACCGCAGACTCAAAGAGAACCGCGGAATCAAAGAGAACCGAGAACCGTGGACTCAAAGAGAACCAAGAACTGTGGACTCAAAGAGAACCGCAGACTCAAAGAGAACCGCGGAATCAAAGAGAACCGAGAACCGTGGACTCAAAGAGAACCGAGAACCGTGGACTCAAAGAGAACCGCGGACTCAAAGAGAACCGTGGACTCAAAGAGAACTGTGAACTCAAAGAGAACCGAGAACGGTGGACTCAAAGAGAACCACGGACTCAAAGAGAACCGTGGAATCAAAGAGAAACGTGGAATCAAAGAGAACCGAGAACCGTGGAATGGGAATATATTGGCACTTCTGTCATGTGAAATCTAAAAAAAAAGAAATTCTTGACTTTGAACAAAAGAGAAAATTACATAATGGTTATTATTAGATTAATGGCTGTTCCCACACCCAATTAGTGAATGTTGAACACATATTTAAAAAGCAATTAGGAGGATCCCCATGATAATGCAGTCTGGCTCTGCCCAGGTACTGAACTTGAACCTGGGGGCCCGCAGCCTGCGCCCGCCCCCGTCCTGACCCCCTGCTCCATGGGGACACCCTTCAGAGCCCCCACAGCAGAGCGGGGGGCTGCCCCACCCAGGGCTGCCTTGTGTTCCCTTGGCCACCCATCCCCCCAGCACAGCTGAGCCCCAGCAGCCCCCCAGGGCCTTCTGCACTTCTCCGCCCTCCTGGGGCTCCGGCCTCGCTGCTGGCCCCGCCCCTGCCTGTGACCTTGGGTGGGTCATCTCAGGGACAACGCGGGCCATTCAGCCCTCCAGCTTGATTCGCGAACGCTCCATAAACGGGAGCCTAAGGGCTGCACGTCCTGCCTTCCGACCTGGCCTTGGGCTCTGGCGAGTCTAAGTCTCAGCTTGGCTCTGGGACGGGGGACAACTCAGGCTGATCCGAGGTGACGCCTGTGGGGCGGGGAGCCCATGCCCGGTGATGAGTGAGCTTCCGTGTCGCAGCTCCTCCGGCTGACGCGCAAATGTCCGTGAACTCGGGGCTTTCGGGTGGTTTTCCTCTCACGGTCAGGGGCCCAGAGTCTGGAAGCAATGTGCCTACAGGGCCATGCTCCCTCCTGGCTCTGGGCCAGGACCCTTCCTTGTGTCAACTTAAAAGACAGTCACAACCTAAAAGTTGGGAGTTGTGTTTTATTTGGTGGAAAATTTTTGGACTTCAAGCCTGGGAGACAGCATCTCAAAGTAACCTTGAGAAATTGCTCTTAGGAGGTTGGCGGGGGGTGGGGGGAGGTGGGGGAGGCGGGGAGAAGAGTGGGTTACATAGAAGTTTTACAACAAAGGGCAGGTAGTCTAAACATATTGTTAGTTAAAGGAAACCACGTATTTCAGGTTAAGGAATTTAGCCCTTCTCTGTGAATGGGAGGACACAGGGTCTGGGCTCCCTGAAATCAATCCTTTCGTATGCATCTCAGCTCTCTGGGCCAGCATCCTGGTTGTGTTCACACCCCGAGCGCCCTTGGGCTCACTGCAAGGAGTGGTTGCAACCCCGTGGCTGTTAGAACACAGGTAGTTTTCCCCTTCCCGAGTGCCCTGAAGGGCTGGGATCGCAGATGACTGTGACAGCTTGTTTACTGATATGAAGGAAACGCTCCCTTTCTCACCGGGTCCTCCCAAGGCTGCTGGTGGCTCCCGGGGCCGGACTTGCGGCCGCCTCGCCTGCCTCCACCTCCGCCTTCATGTGGCCCCCTTCCTGCTGTGTATCTGAGTCTCAAAATCTCCCTTTTTTCTTCTTATAAAGACTCCTCTCATTGGAGTTAGGGCTTACCGTAAGCCCCGGGTGAACTCATCCTGATGCTTAATTACACCTGTGAAGGCCCTTCATCCAAATCACATCACAGTCAACACTCTCAAAGGTTAGGGCCTGGGCGTAGCTTCTGGGGCCACCACTGAGCCCACCTTCCCCTCAGGTGCGGGCCCCTACAAGCAGGTGCACACCCAGCCTCTGCTTTTGAGAGTAGAAAATGCCGCCTCCCTTCTCCCCTTCTCTCTGTGTTCCAACAGTGGAGGCCGCCCCTCACCCCAGAAACCTGCCCGGGCCCCCAGATCTTTTCTCTCATCTCAGAGCTCCCCACGGCCGTGCCCGCCGCTGCACTAGCTGCCCCATGCCTCCTCCCTGGCAGGTCTGCCCTCCTCGACCCGGGCCAGGGTCCCCACCACACAGGACGTCTAGCCTCAAGGCTCAGAAGTACAAGCGGAGTCAAAACCAGACCCGCAAAGGAGCGGGGTGTAAGGACAGCGGTGCGGTCTGCAGCAGGAAGGGGAGACACGGGAAGTCTGCGGCCTCCACGGGGCGCAAACCGCAGCTGGGAGCATCTGGGGAGAGACTGACCAGGGCCCATTAGCCCGCTCTGCTCCGACAGCTTGATTGAATGAGGTTTTAGGTTTGGCTTCGCTGGTTATTGTAGTTTTTCCCATTATTTCATTGTGCAAATTCCTCGTAGAGTCAGCAGAATCTGGAGGTAAACTGAGCAGCTACTGTGAAGTGTGAAAAATTACCCTCAACGAACACAGTCAAACTATTTGCTTATGGGATCAGCGTGTGGAAATGAGGCCTTGGGGCTGGCAGACTGGCCGCTGGCAGGCCGGCCGGGAGCGGTCACCTTCCCGGAGCCGAGTCGCGGCTCCCTGACTCCAGCGGCGGGCGGGATGTCCTGGCTCCCATAGGGCGAACGCCGCATCATCTACGCGGTCTTGCCAGCCCCATTCACTGTGCCCCTGACAACAGCTCCGGGGGCGGGCAGGGCAAGGCGGGTGGAAAGCACGTCTGTGGTGTGTACTCATCCACCGGGCAATTATTGACTCCTGCCGCCTCCCTGGGCTCCCCCCGTGGGGCCTTAAATCTGGGCAGGCTGAGAACAGGAGCAGGCCTCTGGAGGCCGCGTTTGCTGTGCTGAGTGGACGCTCAGGTGCCTGCTAGGCCTGCTCTGGACGACCCCAGCGCAGTCCCTGTCCTCCCTGGGTCAGTGGTCCTCCCCCGGCTACGTGGCAGAATCCCCGAGGGCCGTGCCTGCCATCACCACTGACCGACGTCAGGGCCGGCTGGATCGGGACGCGCAGCTGGAGCCTCGGTGTCCGTGTCCTTCCCGCACCCCTGGGGCTTCAGGAGCAGCCGCGGCTGAGACCCGTCCTCCTGAGCGGGGTGCTGGCTCAGTCTTAGAGGAGGCTGGGGGCCCCTCTCCCATTAGAGCACGTGCCTGGATGGGGAGAGGAAGGCCTTGCACACACAGAGGCTTCCCTGACCGGCATGGGGGCTGCCCCGACGGGCACATGTCGCTTCAGTATAGTCAGTGCTTGAAGAGGGAGGGGTGAGCTGGTGGAAGGAAGGATGGACAGATGACGGATGAGTGGATGGGTGGGTGGAAGGATGGATCGGTGGGTGGGTGGGTGGGTGAATGGGTGGATGGATGGATAGATGATAGGTGAGTGAATGGGTGGGTTGATAAGTGGATGGACAAGTGGATGGGTAGGTGGATGGATGAGTGAATGGATAGATGAATGGATGGATGGGTTGATGAATGCATGAGTGGATGGATGGGTGGATGAGTGGATGGGTGGGTGGATGGATGGACAAGTGGATGCGTGGGTGGGTGGATGAATGGGTGGATAGATGGGTGAATGGATAGGCAGATGGATGGAAGGATGGATGATGGAGGATGGGAAATAAATGATAGTCACCCTTTGCTAGAGGACTGTTGAGAAGCATAAGACAGAATTCCTTACCTTACAATACATTATAAAACCTTAGCTTTTAAGAATCTGTGAAAGCAATGGCTTACAGAGGCAGCAGGGGACATGGTGGTTGGTTTGGGGAGCAGGGAGGCTGATAACCACTGAGCAGGCATGTGCTCTTGGCCCGGGGCCTGGACCGACCCACAGAAACCCCCTCCCATCTCCCTCACCCTGACCACTGTCCCCACCCCTGCCCCCACTGTCCTGCTGAAGACCCCACACTCACAGATGCTTGACTGCTGGCTCAAGCTTCTGCAGCTAGGAGATGGAGGGACTGGACCCGAGGTTATCCATGCCTGGGTGCAGGACCAGCGTTCTGAACACAGGGGACAAGGGCCAGGGCTTGGCGGGTGTGAGGAGGATGCAGAGAAAAGGTGAGACCCTCTGGGCTCCACAGCACTAGGGGAGGTGGCGTCTGAGAAGGGTAAGCAACCCCGCCCGGTGGAAATGAGGCAGAGACACGCAGGCGCCGCGCCCCGCCCCGCCCCCGAGTCCTGGCCGGGGCTCCTCGGGGCTTCTTAAATAAATGTGGTTATGTTATACATCATTTTAATACACATTTCTTGCCTTATGCTTTTTTGCTAGTGACTTATGACTTACTGTGTATATTTATTTTAGACTATGGAAAAGGTGTTAGACAAAAAGCAAATTTGAGCAATTTCGTCATTCAGGTTCAAAATGGGTTGTAGAGCAGCAGAGACAGCTCTCAACATCAGCAACACGCTTGGCCCGGGAAATGCTAGTGCCGGGGTGGCTCAGGAAGTTTTGCGAAGGAGAGGAGAGTCTTGATGAGGAGCACGGAGGCCAGCCGGCGGAAGCTGACGATGAGTGGTTGAGAGCCGTCTTCAAGGCCGATTCCCTTACAGCTGCACGGGAAGTTGGCCATGCTGTGGTTGAAGAGGTGAAAAAGCCAAGTGGGTGCCTCGTGAGCCAACCGAAAGCCAAAACATCATCGTTTTGAAGTATCATCTTCTCTTACTCTGCAAAACAACAAAAAACCATTTCCCGATCAGATCGTGATGTGCAACAAAATGTGGATTTTATGACAATGGGTGGCAATGAGCTCAGTGGTTGGACAGAGAAGAAGCTCCAGGTGCTTCCCAAAGCCAGACTCACACCAGAAAAGGTCATGGCCCCTGTTCGGTGGTCTGCTGCCCGTCTGATCCCCTGCAGCTTTCTGACTCCCAGGGAAACTGTTACATCTGAGAAGTGTGCTCAGTAAGGACGAGATGCATTCAAAACTGCAACACCTACAGCAGGCGTTGGTCAGCAGAGGGGGCCCAGTTCCTCCCCACGAGGGTGCCTGACCCCATTGCACAACCAATGCTTCAGAAGTTGAACGAATTGGGCTACGAAGTTTTGCCTCATCCACCATATTCACCTGACCTCCCGCCGACTGACTACCACTTCTTCAAGCAACTCAACAACTTTTTTGCAGGGAAAACACCTCCACAACCAGCAGAAAGCAGAAAATGCTTTCCTAGAGTTTATCAGATCTCGAGGCACAGATTTGTACACTACAGGAATAAACTAACTTATTTCTCATTGGGAAGAATGTGTTGATTGTAACGGTTTCTATTTTGATTAATAAAGGTATGTTTGAGTCTAGTTATAATGATTTCAAATTCACGGTCTGAAACCACAGGTAGGCTTGCACCAACGTAGATAGAAGAGCTGGCAGACCAAGCCCAGCTCCACTCTGACCCTCGGTCTCGTCTGCAAAGCAGAAATGACACCAACTCTCCGTGCAGCAATCCCCTCGGAAAGTGGACCCTTTCCTGGAAGGGGTCGGAATATGCACTCCCTCTCCTCCCAGGACCCCTGGCTCGCTCCTGGACCAGCATTAGAGAGGAAGGGAGGATTTAGGGCAAGGAAACTGCCCTGTAGGTTACAGTTCTGCATAATGTCGGTATACATTTGTCCAAATCCATAGGACGTCCAATACCAGGTGTGAACTGTGATGTAAGCCGTGGGCTTTGGGTGATGGTGACGTGTCAGTGGAGGCTCACCAGCTGTAAGAAATATCCCATCTGGAGGTGGATGCTGATCGTGGGGGAGGCTGGGCATGCAGGTGGAGGCGTACACGGGAAATGTGTGTACCTTCCACTCGATTTTACCTTAAACCTAAAACTGCTCTAAAAAGTAAAGTCTTAATTACAAAAAAGGGGATGAAGGGGAGGAGGAGGAGGGAGGCTAGCAGGGCAGGTGGGTGGACCCTCCTGAGCCTCTCCCGCTCCAGGAGGCAGCGAGGCAAGTTGCCCGTAGGGGTGAAGCCCCACAGCAGAGACCCAGCCCGGGGAGCCAGGAGGGGGCGCACACTGGGCTCCTGTCCCCCAGCCAGCCGCGCCAGCTGGTCCCCGAGACCACCGGCGACATTGCCAGGCTGAGCTGTTGAAATAAGCTCCTGGCGTTTGTACGTCAATCCCCAGGCTGAGAATGCCAACATGGGTTTGATCCTGAGTGTGGTTTCTGCAGCATTGATAATGACTGCGTAAATCTGCAAAGTATGTATCTTTGATCTGGCATAATTAAATGCTGAGTTATTTGCAAATGAAATGTTTAAAACCAGCAAAGCTGCTGCAGCGTCCCAAGGCTGAATCTCTGGAAGCAGGTCTTGGCGGAGCATCGTCTCCACCTGCCCCTCCTCCGTGACGGCTGGTGGAGGAACAGGAGCGCAGACGGGAGCCCCGAGGCCCCGCTCTGGGGGTGCGTCACCCCGAGCTTTGGCAAGGGAGCTTGCTTGCCTTGGCGGGGGCGGCGGCAGGCGGCTCAGCTGGCTCCCCAGAGACGCTCCGGGCAGCAGGTGCTCAGGGGACGGGAGTGAAGTGCCGCTAAGGTGATGCTTGGAGCACCCTTGCTGGGATGAAGTGTTGTGACTGCAAAGAGGATAAAGAAGTGATGGGCTCCTTACAATCCTTCCTCCTCCTGTCCCTTCCACAGAGGGAGGGCCGGGAGCTGGGTGGAGCCGGGGCTGGCGGGGGACGTGATGGGTCAGGGCCTGGGCAGGTCAAGGGTCCAGGTCCATCCTCCTGTCTCCCTGAGCAGTGTTTGCAGATGGAGGGTACCCGTGTGTGTGTGTGTGTGTGTGTGTGTGTGTGTGTGTCTGTGTCTGTGAGAGACATGCTGTGTGTGCAGGCTTTGTGTGAATCTGTGCAGGTGAGTATCTGTGTGCAGATGTGTGTGTGTGTGTGTCTGTGAGCAGGTCAGTGTGTGTTCAGGGAACTGGCCCCAGGAAGCCTGATCGCACCTGTCCAGGTGACACGTTATTTTTGGCTCCATCATCCAGCAGTCACTCCCCTGTGAGCATGAGCTCCCAGCCAGACTCTATAGGCAGAGCCCACAGGTGCCGACAGTCAGCGGAGGCTGACCGTGGGCTGTCTGTGGTGTGATAGGGCTGTGTCAGTGACAAAGGTCCTCCTTCAGCGACATCACTGGAGCATTAAAGGTGAAAAATTATGGTACTGATATTGGCCTTAAAAGCCATACTAATAATAAAAACAGTAACTGCAGCAGAGTTAACTACAACAGAGTTAAGACTAATGCAGCCATTGGCAAATCCAGGTAAATGGTATCTGTGTATTGATTGTACTGTTCTTGCAACTTTTCACTAAGTGAGAAGCATTTTCAATATTAAAATAGTAAGCGGTGAAAATGATTTCACAGAGAAACAAGACAGGTGGAAGCTGGACATGGTTTTCATGTCAAGGACATGTTTGTGACCACACAGAACAGAATAACAGAGTCAGAATCCACAAACAATGAGTGACTGGCCCAGTAATTGACACAACCAGAAGAAAGACATTAGCAGATACACAGGGTTTAAATAATCCAATTAGAGGGCTTGCAGTGGAAGACATATGTACTATTTTACACCAAGACACGCAGACTACAAACCCCTTTGGATACGCCAGAAACAGCATGTGCGCAAGCATTAACCGTGAAGCAGACTAGTGCTGCAGAATCCGTGCTGTACAGATTGTCCTTTTGGCCAAAGAATAATAAAATTAGAAACTGTTGATTTTGAAGTATCATTGAAACCTAAACAACATGGAACTCAGTAAATGTGGGTAAAAACACAATCGGGTTGAAATGACAAAGAGTTTCTAATGAAACTTTGCATTCCCTTCTGGAGCATGGCTAAAGCATAATTAGGAATTTGATTTTAAGTATGGTTATCACGGCGCTTCCTGGGGGCTCCCTGGTGAAGGATCTGCCTGCCAGTGCAGGAGACATGGGTTCCGTCCCTGACTCAGGAAGATCCCAAGTGCCGTGGAGCAACTAAGCCTGCGGAACACAACTATGGGGCCTGCGCTCTAGAGCCTGGGGGTGGAAACGACTGAAGCCCGGGGGCCCTAGAGCATGCTCCTCAACAAGAGAAGCCCCCGCCGTGAGACGCCGCCCGCTGTGACTCAAGAGCAGCCCCTGCTCGCCGTAACTAGAGAAAGGACAAGGCAGCAACAAAGACCCAGCACAACCAAAAATAAATGAAATTAAAACAAATAAATTAATTAATTGATATGCAGACTGGGGGAACCGAAGCTAAGTCTTCAAGTCAGGAGGTTAGGAAAAAACCAAAGCAAGTGTCCCTCCCTTCCTTGGCCTTAAAGGAAAGAAGGGGCTGACAAGACAAAGCCCGGCCATCAGGAGCACTGATCCAAGCAAGAGGAAACAGCAAAGGCTGGATGTCTGCAAGAGCTTATAACGCAGGGAACTGTGGTCAAGACTAGAGATGAGAGAAAGGGGAGAAGCAACAGATTCAGAATAAGAGGGGTGGCTAAAAACATCCCAAGGAGCTTTTCCGTTCTCCTCGCTTCTTGCTGCTCAAAGGTCCTGCTCTCCACACCTTGTCACCACGCCACGCAAAACCGAGGAAATCTAGAGCCTTCTGCTCACGGCCGGGCGAAAGGACGCCAGGCCTGTCAAGATCAGGAAAAGTAAGGATGATGCGACATTTAAAGTTCGACGCAGCAGATGCCTTTACACCTTGGTCATCACAGACCAAGAGGAGGCAGAGGTGCTGACATGGTCCCTGCCTCCCAGTTTGGCAGAGAAAGACCTGAAATGAACCATGTACACTGATTTGAACTGTATTAAAATATTTTAAATTCTCAAAAAAAACAAAACACAAAGAAGGTAACATGATATTTCTCCAAAAAGCTCTGTGTTAATGAGTTGGAAAACATAGATAAAACATATATGTTTTTGGAAAATCTGAAAATGCCAAACTTGAACCAAGGGGAAAGGAAGATTTGACTAGGAGAGGGGTCATTAAATTCACCCCAAGGGGAGGCTCCAGGCCTAGCATGGCAGTCAGGTGTTAATATCCACAGTGAAGGGCATCTTCACCCTTCCCAGGAAAATAAGCTAACAGCCAACTTTGGAGCTTAACTTGGTTTCCAGACTGGACAATTGCATTGTGAGGTAATACAATTTTAAGCCTGTTTTATTTATAACCATAGATGCAAAAGTCATAAACAAATCATTACTGAAATTCATGTCCATATTGGAAAAAACTGTCTAATATGATTATGATTTTCCCTTGAATGTGAGCATGTCTCAAGACTAGAAAATCTAACCATGAGATTCCACCAATTCAATGGATTAAAAGATAAGATTTATGTGAATACAAGGAGAGATGTAGAAAAATGTTTAGCGTTAAAAAACAAACAAACAAAAAAACCAAAAACCCCAAACTGCTCAGATTAAAAAAAAAATCTATCAGAAGATTAGTAACAAAGGGAATTCTCTTGGTTAAGACCATATAATAAAAACCTATAGTAAATACTCTGCTTAAAAGAAATTGAAAATGGATTTCCAGTTAAATCAGACTAAAGAGAAAGTTTGCTCATTAGCATAACCACTGCTTGGGGCATCAGAGAACTTGGCCATGGACAATGTGTGTGAAATAAAGTGGTTCTTATAGAGAGATGATCATATACATGGAAATTCAAACAGAAACAGAGATGAAAGCCTGGCACTAATCAAAGGACTTGGAAGGCTTCTCAGATGCAAGGTCAGCTTAGCATCACTTAGTGGGACCTCAGTGGGAGCAACACCCAACTACAATGTTGATCCTAAAAAGAAGTATAATTTACTAAAATGACAACCCATTTTAGATAAACTGGTCCAACAAAGAACACACAAGATCTTTTTGAAGGGTTTTTTTTTTTTTTAAAGATTTCACTGAAGTGTATAAAATACACCCAACATGATCTCATTCAAAATTTCATGTGGCTTATTTGGAGATGAGATTCTACAAAATGGTTCAAAGTCATTCCAAAATACACATGAAATCTGCACAACTCTTATAAACTCTAGTCGACTCTCATAAAAGAACTGCCAGCACAGGCAACTTGCCTAAGGGGTATTATGACTTATTGCAAAGTTACACAAATAATTTAATGGACAAAAGTTGAGTGGTTGGACAGAGGAATGAGCAGCTGAGGCCGGGAAGAGAGATCGGTCGGGTCTGGATGTGGGTGGGCCCCTGGCATGAGGTAGAAGTGTGGACTGATGGCTGACGACCGCCCGAAAAGCTCTCAGCCATGGGAAATGTCCAGCAGGTGCTGAAATGAGAAAGACAGGAAATGCTGAGTAAGGCTAAGCAGCAAAGAGACCTTTCCTACAGGATGGATGAGATTGCAAATTGGGACAAAGACCTTAAAAAAAGTAATAAAGCCTACAAAGGCTATAGTTAGGGCCAGCCCATGACTCAGCAACTCCAGACCTAGAGATACAGTCAGCAGAAATGCATGCATTGGAAACAGGAAAAGATGTCGATCCTTTATATTTTGCCTCAGGGTCCCATATGGCTGCTGGTGCTCCACCCATCACATTAACTTTCCCAGAAGGAAGGGACTTTCCATAATCCTACAGTACACTCTATTACCACTTTATTGACCAGAACCCAGTCACCTGGCCTTGACTGTCTGCAAAGTAGGCTGGGAGTGTAGCCCCATAAAGGAGTGCAGGGCAATCCTACATAAAACCACAAATCTATGGAAAGGTGTCCAGTTGCTCAGTCATGTCATTCTCTTTGTGACCCCATGGACTGCAGCATGCCAGGTTTTCCTGTTCTTCACCATCTCCTGTAGTTTGTTCAGCTTCAGCATCAGTCCTTCCAATGAACATTCAGGGCTGATTTCCTTTAGGATGGCCTGGTTGGATCTCCTTGCAGTTCAAGGGACTTTCAAGAGTCTTCTCCAACACCACAGTTTGAAGGCATTAATTCTTAGGCGCCTTCTCCCTCCAGCCCTTCCTTCCTGCCTCCCAGGCACGCTTATGTCCACTTGTCCAAAATGCTCTGTCCTCTCAATGCCCTTGAAGTTGCAAGTTGATCCTGCTTCCTGGAAAGACTTATCGCCCAACATTCCTTTTGTGAACTCCTACTTTACCCTCAACACCCACCTCACAGAGCCCTTAATTATTCCTTAATTATTCCTCTGCATACACAGCTGTCCCCCAACTAGAATGGGACCTTCTCAGGGGCAGGTACCATTGGGTCTGAATCCCTCCTGTGGGGCACACAGTGGATACAGTCTGATATTGGTTGAATTAATAAATGTTTACTTTCTAAAGTTTAAGCCTTCCTTTTTTGGCAGGGAAGTTCTGGCTTTGATGTCAGGGGGTTGAAATGAATTTCACGTTTCCTGTGAATTAGTTCCCTTGGTTCCCAGCAAGAGCCCCCTCCTTTCCAGGACACCCCTGTCCACTCCGCTTACTGCGTCCTGGTGGGGCTTCTCGGGGTGGGGCTGGTCTCCTGGGAGTGAGGACAAACCCGCCTGCTTCCTAATGGGTCACCCATACCTCTCTAGCATCTTCCAGGGAAATCACCCCTAATATCAAAAACAAAGCCCAGCCCTGGTGACTGAGGGAGCTGGCTCCCAGGGGCTCCTAGGCGGTGGGCTCTCTCCTGAGACCCCGGGTACATCCGGCCAGGTTGCCTCTGCAGGGGTTGCAGCTTGTGGGGCTACGGCACCTGAAACCAGGAGAGTCGAGATTGAGGCATGTGCTCTAAGTGGGAAATGCACCCCGGATTTCAAAGACACTACAAAAAAGCTGGACTAGATCATGCATCAGTTTTTAAATTGGCTACATATTGAAATGATAATATTGGATAATTGGAGTTGAAATGATAATAATTGGATAATTAGATTAAATGAAAGAGATGATTAAAATATAAATATTTCACCTGTTTTCCCTCGCTGAGTGTGACCAGCAGAAATTTTTAAATTATACAGTTGGCTGGTAGTCCGGTCCCCTGAGACGGCGTGGGTCTCCTGGGCGGGGCAAGGCCCGTGGTGTCAGATTCATGGGGGCTCTCAGCTCTCACACACAGACCCCACAGCTTCTGATGCACCCGGGTGACAAAGGGACCGGTGACCTGTCCCAATCATCTCCCATCTCCGGGGAAAGACACGGAGGGAGCTTCCTTAAAGTCCTTGGACACAGAGGCGCGTACACCCCAGAAAGTCTGCAAGCTGACCCTGCAGGTGCTGTCTGAGCCCCAGGAATGTCAGAGAGGGGGGCTCCTCCAGGAGGAAGGGCCCCACAGAACTGCAAATCCAGCTTGGGCTGCCTCCAAGACAGAAGCTTTGTGCTCCAACCTCGTGGCGCCGGCATCAAAGCTCACGGTCAGCTGGATGGAAGGAATAGGAGGATGTGTGCCTTACAGACCCTGGTGCCTGCCATGACGGCCCGCCGTGGCCTGGTCCTGCTGAGTCACAGTTTTGGGGGTGCACGTGCTGCCCCCACACTTACGCAGCCTTGGTCTTCCCAAGGTCTGGTCTGCACACTTGGGCCCCACTTTCCTGGCCTCAGATAAGGTCTCTCCATCCCTGCTCTGCACCCCAGCTCTTACAAGCTCCAGCCCAGAAAGGACCCCGTGCTCTGCCTGTCGCAGCCCATGGAAGGAAGTAGAAGTCGCAGCCCGTGGAAGAGGGGAAGGAACTCCTCTTCTTCAGAGCTGGCCGAGCAGTCTGGGCTGAGTAGAGAACCATCAGGGGCTCAGGGAGCAGGACATGTCCCTTCACAGTCGCCCAGATCCTCCAGCCGGGGAGGCAGAAGGACTGGACCATGCCTGGCTTGCGGTTTGGGTTTAATTAAACTGTGGTGAGAGCCCAGGTCATTTTCTGATGACCTTTACCTGATAGCAATTTCTCCAGCGGCTTCTATAAGATAGCCACGGTGGTTGCCTGAGTTTCTGCGTCCACCCCTGCAGAGCCGACTCTTGGTGCCTGGAGACTTAGATGGTTCTGGCTTTGACAATGGACCTACTGGGTTTGGAGCTGGCATCCAGTAACCATGGGCTCCCCTGATGGCTCAGATGGTAAGGAATCCACCTGCAACGCAAGAGACCTGAGTTTGATCCCTGGGTCAGGAAGTCCCCCTGGAGGAGGAAATGGCAACCACTCCAGTATTCTTGCCTGGAAAATTCCATGGACAGAGGAGCCTGGCGGGCTATAGTCCATGGGGTGGCAAAGAGTCAGATGTGACTGAGCGATTAACACTTTCACTTTCCAGTAACCCTGGAGACTTTCGTCTTGGGACCACTTCCTGTCTGTAGAGTGGACTTCTAGCAGCATCTCCTGGCAGGGCTCGGAGGACTCAGCCACGTGGTGCCCACACGCCCCTGGGAACAGATGCAGACAGATAGAGGCCGGTTCTTCTTCCCACTGATGCTTGAGAAACAGACCCAGGGGGCCAGGCCTCCCACTCCCGATGTCAGGAATGACTGTGGGAAAGGCAGGCTGGCCGTCTGTAGATGCTTCCAGAGAGAGGATGTTGTCTGAGCCCATGAAAGAAAATGAAGACCCAAAATCACCTCTGAAGTTAGGCGAACAGTAACAGAGAAAGCAAATTAATGGTTTAAGGAAATGTTTAAAAATAGAAAACTAATAACTATTAATTTTAAAATAAATTAATTAGGCAAGCTTGAAAGAATGCCACTTTTTCCTGAACTGTCAGCGATGAGGAGCTAAGAGTGCCTCGCAGATGACACTATAAATTTCACTTATATTCTAGTGATTAAACCAAAGTGATTTATTGGAGTCTTATGAGGGCATTTTCCCTCTGTAACTTAAAACACAGACTGTATCAAAAGCCCCCACTTACTGCCATTATTCCAACATTGGTTATATTCTATTCTCTTATTTTGTGATTTATAACTTTGTTTTTCTCGAGATTCTAATCTTAACACTGTTGGTGTGCTGTGTGTGTTAAGTCGCCTCCGTTGTATCCAATTCTTCACGACCCCGTGGACTGTAGCCCGCCAAGCTCCTCTGTCCATGGGATTCTCCAG
The DNA here is from genome assembly GCA_015832495.2 of Alces alces. NCBI lineage: Eukaryota > Metazoa > Chordata > Mammalia > Artiodactyla > Cervidae > Alces > Alces alces. The sequence continues at coordinate 1,509,648 of JADEYB020000018.1, forward strand.
GCAAGAACACAGGAGCGGGTTGCCATGCCCTCCTCCAGGGCACACACAAAGAACTTAGGAAAAAAGACATTAATACGAGAAACAATGACAGGTTGGAGAGGTGTTCTATTTGAGTGTGCACGAGTGTGTGGGTGTGCACCTGGGTTGGGTGGTCTCTGCTGGCCAGATCTGCCCGGAAGGATGAGGAAGTTAGCCCCTCCCCGCCCTGCCCCCAGCACCTCCCTGGCTCCTATAGTCACGTCACTTACACTCACGCTGCTTTTGTAAGGTCCAGCGTCGCCAAGTTTGGTACACCTCTGCACTGAAACACACTTTAATCCGTACACCGTTGGCGTTTGTACCAAGTGTTCTTCCTCCATCGACTCGTTGGCTGTGGCCCAGCCATCACCTGGACCAAATGCCTCCCTGAGACATCTCATGTCTCCCGAGCTTTGGTTTAGGGGGGACTTAATTCACTCTGAGCCCACAGAATCCTTTCTCACATGTCCGCCTTCGTATACAGAGAAACCTGGCTTCAGATCGGCAGCGCTCATTCCCCACTGACCCCCGCGGCGTCGCCCCTGTGTCTCATGAGGTCAGGGTTGTCAGAGCATGCCTGAGGCACACGCACCCCAGCCTGACTCCCAGCAGGCTCGCTCCTGTGCCTACAGGGGGGAGCAGGGGTGGGGACGTGCCTAGCCCAGCGACAGCGAGACGCAGGGCCTGAGCCGCAACCTCTCAGCTCGTCCATCCCTTGGGTTGGAGCCCACCTCTCTCCTGGTGAGATTTCATCCCAAAGTAGGTGTTTCCAGCAGAAGGCAGAATCCATTGTGTACTTTATTTTTTTTCTTTATTTTTATTAGTCGGAGGCTAATTACTTCACAGTATTGTAGCGGTTTTTGCCATACATTGACATGAATCAGCCATGGATTTCCATGTGCTCCCCATCCTGAACCCCCTCCCTCTGGGTCTTCCTAGTGCACTTTAGAATGACTGCATTGCCTTTACAGTTCAGGGAAGCTTTACTTTTCCTGCCAAGAACCACACTGCCTTTTTCCTGGAAAGCATCCCAAGCAGACAGAGCAACCACACCCTGTCCCTGGAGCCAGCGTGCTCCCCGAGGAACCGGACTGTCCTAGCTCACCCCGAGGGCGACGAGGCCACCAGGAGGCGTCCTGCCCTCGTCGTTCTGGGTCAGCAGCGCATTCCCTTCTGACGGATGAGCCGGTTCTGTGCCTGTTGTTATCTTCGAGGGCATTTTTTCACGTCACGTATTCCGGGTTGCCTACATGTGGTCCCCGGACCCTTAGCTCTTCCAGGCGTTCAGCCCCCACCTAACTGTGCGCTTTCTGCTCAGTTCTGTCCAAGCAGATCTCAGCCACGTCCTGTATCAACAGCTTAGTTTTCATTCGCGTCTCTTCTATTCGTCGCGGCTCTAATGAATATTCTGGTTTGCAAATCGTGGCACTTCTGCCTTGGTTTTTCTTCCGAGCTCGGAAATCTTCATATTTTCCTATAATTTTCTAATCATCTCATCTTGAGCTCATGTCCTGTGGAAACAGTGTTCTAATTAAGCTTTTAACTAATTTCACAGAAAGCTTCTCTGCGTGGGCTATTCTTTCCTCCAGTTCGCTTTTATAAATGTTTCTATTGTATTTCTTTTCTCATGTTGCCAATTTCTTTCTCTTTCTCCTCCTTCTTCGTCTTTGCCAGTAAGTCCATGCGGTTGCCAGACTGTTCTTTTCTCCTCTGATCCTTCCGGAAAGGCAGGCCTCCCTGGACAATTTGTTCTTGGACAGTGTAGGGGACTTTCCTTGACCCCAGCTCACCGGAAGCCCGTTTGCTTTTCCTTCTGGGAAAAGTGGGTGGTGAAGGGCAATCCTCACACAGGCAGCTGCAGTCAGGAGGGGGTCCGCGATGCAGCCTCCCCGCTGAGGTTTCTAACTAAACTCCAGCCGCAAAGGTGAGTGCTAGTCCCTCAGGCGTGTCCGACTCTTTGCAACCCCAGGCTCCTCTGTCTGCGGAGTTCTCCAGGCAAGAACACAGGAGTGGGTAGCCACACCCGTCTCCAGGGATGCCCCCACGCCAGGGGTGAAACCCAGGTCCCCGTCATTGCAGGCAGACTCTTTCCCTTCTGAGCCCCCGGTGCAGCCTGCTCCCCCAGCTACTTGGTATTTATTCGGTCTCTGTGAGGAAATCCCTCCCCTGTTCAGCACTGCCGCTTGGAAAATAGTGAGTCCTCAGTGGCCCGTCTGCTCCGCTGGCATCCTCCATGGAAGGCTCAGCGTTTCTGTTCTCAACGGCTTTTTAAAATTCATGTTTGATAGGAGGATAGTTACTTACACTGTTGTGGTGGCTTCTGCCCTACATCAACGTGAATCAGCTTTAAGTGTACATGGACCCCTCCCTCCCACCTCCCACCCCTCTTGGTTGTCACAGAGCACCAGGTTTGAGCTCCCTGCATCACTGCAAATTCCCTCTGGCTGCTTGTTTTACAGGTGGTAATGTACACGTCTCCATGCTGCTCTCTCAGTTCATTCCACCCTCTCCTTCAGCGGCGGTGTCCACAGGTCTGTTCTCTGCATCTCCATTTGTTGTCATTCAGTCGCCCAGTCGTGTCCGACTCTTTGTGACCCCATGAACTGCAGCACGCCAGGCCTCCCTGTCCATCACCAACTCCTGGAGTTGACTCAAACTCATGTCGGTGATGCCATCCAGCCATCTCATCCTCTGTCGTCCCCTTCTCCTCCTGCCCTCAATCTTTTCCAGCATCAGGGTCTTTTCCAGTGAGTCAGTTCTTCATATCAGTGGCCAGAGTATTGGAGCTTCAGCATCAGTGCTTCCAGTGAGATCAGGGTTGATCTCCTTTAGGATGGACTGGTTGGATCTCCTTGCAGTCCAAGGGACTCCCGAGAGTCCTCTCCAACACAACAGTTCAAAAGCATCAATTCTTTAGTGCCCAGGCTTTTTTATGGTCCAACTAGCACATCCATACATGACCACTGGAGAAACCACAGCTTTGACTAGATGGTACCCTCCCAGGAAGGTGTGGAGCTCAGGGCAGGTGGGAACATCTGCATGTGGTCCACACCCGAGGATGCAGAGACCCGTGAGGTCACTCAGAGAGGGCCTAGGAGAGGGAAGGACGAGGTGGTCTCGTCACCTTGGAGGGCCTCCGTCACCCAGGGGCTGGCAGGAGAGGAGGGGCAGCCAGGGGCAGAAGGAGCCCAGGGGGCCGTTTGGAGGGAGGGCAAGAGGTAGGGAGGAGGGAGCTGGGGGCAGGGTGGGGGCTGGGGTCGTGGCTGCGGACGGAGGAGCAGGCAGAGAGGGTCCCGCGTCCGCTGCTCACGGACACAGACATGCATCCGAGCCGAGGCTCCTCCCCAGGAGTGTGCGCTGGAACATTCTAGAAGCTCCCGGGTCACCCGCTCCGCTCACTGTCAGGAGCACTCGGAGGGGGCCTTTGTCCTGTGCAAAAACACGCTATTCTTTGTCGTCCTTGAACCCTTCAGTCCTTGGGACACTGGGGATGTGACCTCAATGTCATAGTGGGTCTGGGGCCAGGTAACACAGAATCTCATGTCCTCTTTCTCACCGGCTCTTGACCATACACGTGTGCTTTATTTCTCCTCTCGGCCAAGTCACTCACTTAAAATCTATATTTCAGGGACTTCCCTGGCGGTCCAGTGGCTAAGATATTGTGCTCCCAATGCAGGGTCAGGGAACTGTATCCCCCATGCCAAAACTAAGACCCAGTACAGCAAAGTAAATATTAAAGAACAAGCGGACTGTATCTCATTTGTCTTCAATTGATCCATCACACACACACACACACACACACACACACACACACACAAGTCCCCTAACTTATTTTACCAACGCTCATTATGACCCCCATCAGCCCTGACCTCAAAGCAATCGCAGCTGCGACCAGTGTCACGTGGGGGCGGAGGGGCCCCCGGTCGTTGCGGACGACTCACTCGGGGACTTGGCTCTGCCCGGAGCCCACAGGCCGTCCTCCAACCTCGGGGCCACCAGACGGAGACCGGCCGCAGCCAGGGCTCAGCCTGGGCCTCCAGCTCCCTCCCACCGACCCCGTGCAGCCCACCCGGCCACGTGCGGCTTCGTCCCACCTCATCCGGGAGTGTCAGAAGGGCACACTCTGTAAGCCCCCGGGGGCAGGGCGGGGGGCCGAGCACCCAGCCTGTTCCTGCCACCCGCCTTTCTGACTCACGGCTCTGCTTCTGGGGGCCTCTGTGCCTGGCCCGTCTCTACAGCAAGCGGTGTCCAAGGAGGGGAGTTTCACCCCCATTCAGCCAGAAGACCCTCCTCCTCTGAGTCTGAGCTGGAGGCCCAGCCCTCCGTCCAGGTTGGAAGCTGCAATGGGGTCCGTGTGGGGTCGGGACCAGCCCTGGGGTGTGGGTGGGGAGATGCCAGCCCACCCACAAGGCGGCCGGGAGGTCACGGCCGGCGGGTTCTGGGCCTTCTGCGGACTCCATCGCGGGCGTGAATACAGTTAATGGTCACCAAGCCTCTAATTCCCTTGTTTTATGATATTAAAACCTGTAATTTAATAGAATTTGGCCCAGCAAGAAGTGCCCACCTAACACCCACTGTGATTCTTGGTCACTTGCAAGGCTGGCAGGGCTCGGGTCACCTCCTTGAGACTATGCCGCCCGCTCCTCCCGCTCAGCGGGTCCAGGCCAGGGGCAGGGGAGGTGCCGATGGGGAGGGGGCAGAGATGGGGGCTGCAGGGCAGCAAGGGGAGCTCCGCGGGGCCCCGGGGGTCTCAGGACCAGGCTGTTGGGTCCTTCGGTGCTCACGTGGAGTTGCATCTCCCAGGAGCTGCTGAAACCCCGCATGATGCTGTGAGGGTCTCGGCACAAACCAGGCCTGTCCCTGGGGATTGACACAGCCCCCCCCCAAGAGAGAAAGCAGGGGAGGACGCAGAGCCTCCAGGCTGAGCTGTGGCTTGAGAGGCCACCTTGCCTGCCTCCCTCCCCAGGGTCAGCGGGAACCTCCCTCTCATGCACACCCCCTGCAGTTGCGGCCTCCCTGTCTCTCTGGTGCCCCGAGGGGCCGTGTGCTCTTGGGGATGACCACTGGGTGTGAGCAGGCAGCTGCTGAGCGCTGAACCCCATTTCTGGCCGTGAAGAGCCAGGTCCTCCGAAGAACCTGGGTACGGTTGTCTCTGGGCTGACCCGAGTCCTGATCCAGGGCCCATAGACACAGGGCCAGGCTCCGCTGGGTGCTCAAAGCTCCCATAACCCCCTGCAGCCGTGATGGGAAGACGGGTGCTTGGTGAGACCCCCACGGCCCCACCTGCCCCACGGGCTCTGGTTCCCACTGGACGAACCTCTGGGGCCGCACGGAGGCCCTTGGCTTCATGGCGGCACTGGGGAGGGCTGCTCCTGCAGTGAGCGCCTAACAGGAAGCTAACCGGTCACGCGTTCTGGGCCCCGTCTGAGGCGGGAGCAGGAAGGGAGGTGATCTCGGGTGTCAGGATGCTTGGGGCACGAGCCCAGGCACCCAGCCACTCAGGGCCTTTCGCTGCACAGGTCTGGGGTCAGCATGCCCTCCGCCCACAGCAGGGACCCAGCTCCTCAAAACACCCTCCTCCCCACTGCCTTCCCCAGGCCCCCGGGGGGCGGCGGGCTCCATGCTCACCAGGAGGTCATGAGCGGTGGTCCCTTATGGTCCGGGACGCCCTCCAGGACCGGCCGTGGGGCACATGGAGCCAGGCTTTGTAGGCCCAGCGGGCATGTGTCTTGGAGGTGACTTCCTGCCCGTGCTCCTCTCCTCTGCCTTTCAGAGAAGCCACAGGACACCGCCCGGCCAGCAGGAGGGCGCTGCCTGGGGGGTGACCTGGGGTGGGTGATGGGGTGGGTGACTCAGGGTGGGTGATCCAGGGTGGATGACAGGGTGGGTGACCTGGGGGTGGGTGACGCAATGGGTGGCCCGGGGGTGGGTGACCCGGGGTGGGGTCTCTCCTGGTGCTGTCCCCTGGGAGGAGGGAGGAGTGGGCCTGGGGGACCATGAGGGTCCGTGGTGAAGGGTCTCTGGTCATCTTGTTGGGCAGCTTGGTCAGGGGGCCCATGACGCCCACTCACACAGGCCCTCCATGACCCTCCCTCCAGGCGTCCGGGCACCATAACACCAGGACAAAGGCATAGATCTGTGCTGAGAGAGAGGTGAGATCTATCGACAGAGACTTTTGCATCAATCCTGCAGGAAGCAAGGTCGGGGGCCTCCCGGTGGGGGCTGCAAATCAACTGTTTGCCTGAGGCGGGGGTCAGTACCTGCTCCTTCCAGGCCTCACTCAGTGGCCTGGCCTCCACTGTCCACACTCAAGATTAACCCAGTCAGCAAGGCAGGGAGGTCAGTGAGCCAGTGAAAAAGCCCTGGTCACAGGGGCTGAGGACTCGGGGGCCCAGGACACGGGCCACGTGGGCCCTGGGTTGCGGTGAGCCTGAGGCCAAGCACACAGCAGCTCTGGGCCCGGCTGACGCCGCCTCTCCAACTCAAAGGAGCCCCTTTGGTGAGCAGATGGCCTGCCCGCTGCCCTACACTCACGGTCCACGGCAGAGCAGGCTGATGGACCGCAGGGCCGCGTGGCCCAGCCCCAGAGCACGGCCCGGTCTGAGGGTGACCCTTCCCACGCGCCTCTCTTTATGCCAGCCCCTCCTGGAAAGTGGACGTGGGGCTGCAGCTGGAAAGACCGCCCCCAGGGCCTCCGCCTCCTCCTCTCTTCCGACTGTCCCGGGGGAGGGCGCCCGGGGAAGGACTGGGGCAGGGAGCCCCCCCGCACCCCTGTGGCCCCCCGTCACCCTCTAGACAGACAGAGCTTGGCCGGACGGAAGCAGCGGTCCATCCTGAACGCTCTGCCGCGTCCTGGGGTCTTGGACGGGTGCACTGGGGTCCGGTGGCCCCACACAGCCTCGGGGTCCATCAATGTGCCCGGAGACCATGTTTCCCAGACCAGGTGAGTCTTACCGCAATGTTCCCCGCAGATCCATCTCGATGACAGGTGACCAGGGGCTGGCGGGAGCACATGTACGCGGCAGGGGAATCACCACGCTCTCCCTGGCTAGGCGACACTCTCAGCGTGCCGCAGGCCTTAGGCCCACTGGATGGGAGCCCAGCCCACGAGGGCGGGCAGGTGAGGCTGCAGGGGGCGGGGGGTGCCCGGCCGTGGACTCTGGGGACAGGAGCCCACTGTCCCCTGAGGGGGCCCTGTGAGCTCAGGTGCTGCGTGAACGTGGATGAGGGAACGTCATCAGATCCTCGCAGGGACGGGCTCACCTTGGCCGAGAGCAGAGATGCGGAGATTCACGGGAGAGATACACGCTCTGACTCAGCAGGCAGAGCGTTTTAACCCGACCCACCGCCTTTGCTCAGCAGTTTCTGACCAACACACTCGCTCTATGCCCACCTCCCCCAGGGCACCCTCCCGGCTGGGGGCTTTGAGGAGGGGCTGCTTGGATGGCAGGAACAAGGAGACGGGGAGACAGCCAGGGTCCCGGGGGCTGGAGGTAAGCTCGATGGGAGTGAGTTAACACAATGGGAGCGACAGCTTACAGTGAACAATGTCAGGTTCGTGATCTCTGAAGAAGATTTAGCTTCGGGACCAGGGAACAAGGCTTGATCACTCAAGAGCCTTTGTGCGGCAGAGTTTTATTAAAGTAAGACAACGGACAGAGGAAGCTTCTGATACAGACATCAGCAGGGGGATGCAGTGCCCCCGTCCCTCGTCCTAGAAAGGGAGCTAGATACTTCTTAACTGGCTATTGCAATAAATCAAAAGAATGTCTCAAGGTTGTAAAGATCTTCCCAGACCCACTCCCATAGTACACACTTTAAGATAACAGGATTAGTCAGAAAGTTTTCAGGAAGAAACATGTCCTCAAGCAGGATACATTGTTGTTACATAATCCTTACTTAAGAATGTAGAAAAAGACGTTTGTCCTTTCCTCCTCCTTGAGAACCCCAGACCCCTCTCTCCTCCTCGGGGACCCCGGACTTCTTATCGACCGGCCTTGGCGTTGACTCTCCCAGGAGTTGGTGACCCTGAAGGTCCCAGGGGGCCTGGGCTGGGCGGGAGCGGGGCCGGGACAAGGTGGGGAGGGGCTCGGCCCTAAGGAAAGAGGGAGCGGCTGTGTGGACGGGACCCACACAGAGGAAGGGGCGCCTCTGCTGGCTGCAGTGATGTTTTAAAAAAGTTTCGTTTGCATATAGTTGATTTACGAAGTGCGTTAGTTTCCGGCATCCAGCAGAGACTCAGCTACACACGCATCCACTCTTTCCTAGCTTCTTTTCCCATGTGGGTCATCACAGAGTTTGAGGGGCATCCCCTGCTGGACAGCGGGTCCCTATTAGCTGTCTGCCTCCCATCTAGCGGGGTGTGTGTGTGAGTTCCAGCCTCCGCAGGTGGAAGAGACGCTTGTCTGCCCAGCAGCGCCAGAAGCGCTGGTTTGACACAGGGGAGAAAGCTGAGGAAGCGACCCCAGGGAAACAGGACAAGAGTAGCCCCTGGGGCAGGAACTCTGATCCCCTGTTACCTACACGGGGTGGGGCCTGGAGGCCCAGAAAGCAGGAGATCCAGTCGTGATGGGGGGACGCCAGGCAGAGGGCCACAGGCCTGGGCAGCAGGGCCTGCAGATACCAGGGAGAGGACGGGGAGTGGAGGGTGTCAGAGGGGAGAGCGGGGAGGGACGGACTTGGAAGGGAGGGAGCAGGAAGACCCTCGGGAAACTGAGTTGTGTTCAGAGTGCCCTGCCTCAGCGGCATGTGGTCACCTCCCGGCGAATGAGACCCACTCCATACGAGAGACAAGGGGGCTACCGACGACCGGGAGGGTCAGGGCTCCGAGGCTGCAGGACCCCCGGCCTGGGAGACAGCCGCGCGTGTCCAGGATGGGCAGAGGGGCTGGAGAGCGGTGGGGAGAGGCCGCCCACGGAGGGGTGGACGTGGACGCAGCGTGGCCCTGCCTGGCCCACCCATGGGGAGACACACAGCGGAGCCCCTGGGGGTCTCCCAGGACCAGCTCCTCCCACCCCGACCTCAGGGAGGGGGAAGAGCTGTAGTCATGGAAACCACTCCCTCGTCTGAATTTCAGAGCCAGGAATATTTGAGTCAATCAAGAAATTCAATTATCGGAGTGACATTTTGTCACGCGCGGCTCTGCTGCCCTGCTTCCCATTTTCCGGGAGATAATTGGTGTATTTGCAACAAAACTGCAATTCAATATTTATCAGCTGCTGCTTTTCAATAAAGGGATGCTCTGTTCACCGCCCTCCTTAGGATGTCATTTCCACTCAAACCTGCTGACGCGTGGGCCCTGGTTCTGGCACGTCCCGGGGACTGAGAGATGGGGGGCGAGGACAGGGGCACAGAGGCTCAGGCCACGGGGGTCTGTGTCCACAGCGGGGGCAGGCAGCCCCAGCTCAGCCCCCCAGAAAGGCCAGTGTCCGGTGGGGGCCCGGGGCCCCCAGCCCAGCTCCCACCGCGTCACCTGTGTCCCCGTGACAGAGGAGAAGCTGTCTGCCGACCCACAGGGGCAGAGAGGAGCTGCGGCCAGCAGGGGCGGGGGCTCCGGAGGGGTCAGGGCCCAGCTCCGGGGGCGGCCTCGGGACCGCAGGCCACAGTCCTGAGCACAGACGCGGCGGCGGCTGGGACTCGGGTCTCACATGCTGTCCCTGCTCGGGAGCAGCCACGGGAGGGTTGGGCGCAGGACCCCTGGGGTCCGTTCACGACCACGCAGATGCCCCAGGCGCCGTCCTGCACGTGTGCAGCCCTGGCTGTGGCCATCAGTTCTCTAGCTGTAAAGTTTGATAAAATAGTAATAAGTGAACACCGTGAGGTCCCCGGGGCTTTCTCCTCCCTCCTGTTCCCCTCCCCTGGGGTGGGAGCCCCCTCGAGGCACCCCACCCCGTCCACCGCTCCCTCAGGCCCTGCTGTTCCCCGCTGCGGATGGATGTGTCAGATGACAGCAAATCCAGACCTGAAGGAGGAGAGACGTGATGTCCAAGTCTGTTATCCTGGGGGAGAGTCGCTCCCATCTCAGGCTCCCTGAGGCCCCAGTACCGCAGGAAGAGGCTTGCCCCGCCTGGGGAGGGGAGCGGGCTGACAGCAGGTGGGGGCCCCGACTCTGAGGGGCTGTCCCCACTTCAGTAGCTGTGCGGGACCAGAGGGTCAGCCCCATGAGGGCTGGTGTGGCTGGGTGATCCTGGCTGCCCTGTTCCTGCCCTGCCTCCTCAGGCCAGGGGCCCCGTCGTTCTGCCGGGACCTCAGGTTTAGGACAAGAAAACAGAGTCCGTGCCCCATCGGCCCCGGGTCCCAGACCGCCCCCTGGGCAGCGGCCAGTCTCCCAGGGTCTCTGGGAGTCCCTCCCGAGTCGGCGTCCAGCAGGCTGGGCAGTGGGCAGAGGCCGTGGCTGCTGCTGTGACATGGGGGAAGCAGTGAGCGGTGGGGGGGCCAGGCAGGGAGCCCCCCACTCCCCCGTGTTAAGTCCCCAGGGCTGAGGCCAGGACCAGCCCCAGCATCCAGCCCAAGGGGCTCCCAGGGCTTGGTGGGGAACGCACGGCGGATCAGGGTCAGACGTCGAGCGCCTCACAGCCCTTGTGCAGGTCTAGTCTATGGTCTCACAGCCTTCTCGCCTGCAAAGCAGCTTTTGTGCTCTGTCGACCCCCAGCTCCTCCCACCCGGGTGGGGCCCGCCGTGGAAGCCCCATTGCGGACGTGGGCACACGGCTCGGCGCTGTGGCCCCCGGGGCTGTGCTGGGGGCTCCGCGGGGGCCCCGGGACTGCTCTGCAGGGGGAGGGGCTGCCCCCCGCGGAGACTTGGAGAAAGCTGGGGCAGGGTCAGGACGCTTCCTCTTACGGCCTTTTCTGCACAGGCAGGATGCAGAAAGTGGAGAGCAAATGGATTCAGAGATTATCTACTTTTATTTAAAAAAAAAAAACACTTTAATTTTACAAACTCCACTGGTGTGCTGAAGCTGGCAGGGATCCTGGGCTCCGTTCAGGAAAAGAAAGGCCTGGAGGCTGGGAGCAGTGTCTTCTGGCAGGTGGCGGCGCTAAGTGCCCAGAGGGCGCGTGGCTCACCGGAGGGCAAGGGCTCTCCAAACGCCCAACAGCTCCTCTGCGGTCCTGCGGGGCGAGAGCTGGTTCAGTGCCACCAGGCCTGGAGGCAAGCGTGTGAGTCTGTGTGCCCGGTGGGCGGGGTGGCTCTGCAGGAATGCTTCCTGAGAGGGCCGCCCCCTCGCAGCCTCCAGGGAGGGAGAGGTCCCCTCTCTACAGGGTTTGACCTTGTCCTTTCAGAACTCCCTCCTTTTCCACCCCTGCCCTTGTTCATTCACTCAAATTCTGTAGGCTGCCCTGCTGGGGTCTGAACGTTCGAGTCCCTCCTGAATGTGTATGTTGAGATCCTCGGCCCAGCATGATGGTGTTGGGAGGTGATGGCGTCAGGAGGGTGGGGCTCCGGGAATGAAATTAGTGCCCTTAGGGAGACCCCAGCGAGCCCCTCACCCCCACCACCTGCGGACCTGGCAGGGAGGTGCCAGCGGGGGCCAGGAGGAACCCACCCCTCCGGCACCTCGAGCTCCCGGCCTCCAGAGCTGTGGGAGGTCAGGTCCTGCCGCTTGTAGGCCCCCAGCCTCACAAGCGTTCAGTCACTCTCGTCCCTGGGAGAGAGCAGAGGCCCCAAACCCTACACAGGCCGGGATCCAGGGCTGGGGCTGGGGGCAGAGAGGGCAGAGACAGGGGCAATGGGCTAGGGAGTGTCCGCCAATGCCAGCAACTGCCAGACGGCCAGCACGACTCGTCACTCCAGAGGCAGCGCCAGGCCAGTCCTTGGGGGCCAACGGCTGGGCCCAGCAGGAGGGGGGGTCCCCATTCTCCTCCATCACTTCGTGAAGAGAGCAGCCGGAAACACATCTCCAAGCTCAAGGATTTGCCCCAGAGGTTGCATTGCCCAGACCAGACAGCTCCAGATGAGACTGCGGAGGGGACAGCCCCCAGGGAGGCCTTGCTGGTGATGGGGGAGGAAGGGGCCGTCCCAGCTTTGGGGGCCCCGCCCCCTGACCCAGTCTGTCCACCTTCTCCCGCCCTGCAGGGGGCCGACCGTCCAACCTTGGGGACCTCAGTGACAGGCCCCCAGGGTGTAGCCAGAGGCTCCCTTCAGATACAGGGCTCACTCAGTGGGGGACGGGTGGGGTGGGGCTGGGGAGGGGCAGCGGCTCAGAGCAGGACCCGGCAGAAAGGGGGCCAGAGGGGTGGACGGGGCAGCGGCTGCCGCAGGGGTGAAGAGGGGGGTGATGGGGGGACCTGCACCAGCGGCTTCCCTGGAAGGCGGGGCTGCGAGCGGAACGGCGGAGCTGGCCTCTCTGCTTGTGCTGACGCTGGGGGCTTACCGCTGAGAACAGAGGGCGGGAGGTGCCCGGCAGGAGGCGGCGCCTGGGGCGTCTCCCAGTCGCCCTGACTCCATCCGCGGGGAGTCGGAGCGGGGCCGCCAGCCCCCACGGCACAGCCCTCTCCACCCAGGGTGGCGGGCAGCGGACTCCCTTCCCATCGCCACGAGGGGCCCAGCCCCTGGGAACAGAGCCCAGGATCCAGGCACCGTTTCTAGCTGGTCACTGGGCTCTGGCAGCAGAGGCTGTGAGGCCCTGGAGACCGCTCACCCCCCTGGGAAAACCAGGCAGGAATCAGGGCTGCTCGGGGACCAGGGCAGGGAAGGGTGTGGACAGGGGAGGGGGGCGCAGAGGCCCTGAGTCTGTGACCACTTCCATGAGCTTCGCCATCCGAGGGTGAAGACGGAGGCCACAGTCTCCCTCCGTCTGCCCCCCATCTGGAGGTGCGAGTTTGCTGGAGGAGTTTCCGTGGGTGCAGGGACCCCGAGACATCACAGCCAGGACCCCTACCGCCCTTCGGGCCCTCAGGGCACCGCCACCCCCACTGCCTCCCCTCCTGGTGGTGGGTGATGCTGGCACTGAGGCTGCCCACCGGAGCCAGCCTCCCGCCGCGCCGCGGCAACGGTGCCCCCGCGCTGGGCCCCAGGCCCAGCCTGACGCCCCAGGAGACCTCTGCCCACAGAACGTGAAGTCAGGGCCTGGGAGGCCCAAGCCTGCTGGGCCTGAGTCCCAGGCCACGTCCAGGAGCAACCCCCTGGGAACGGCCAGACCGAAGCCCCACACCAGGACCCCGGGCTCCAGAAGGATGTGAGAGGAGGCGGCATCCTGAAGGCTCTGGTCTCGAAGTCCTGAGGTGGGCTGAGCAAGCGACAAAGCCCTCCTTCCAGCTGAGGGGACGGGGTGGCCGGGGCTCATTTTGTTGTTTTAAGTTCCTAACTCGTGTCTGACTGCGACCCCAAGGACGGCAGCACGCCAGGCTTCCCTGTCTTTCACTATCTCCCGGGGTTTGCTCAAACCCATGGCCATGGAGTCGGTGATGCCATCCAACCATCTCATCCTCTGTGGTCCCCTTCTCCTCCTGCCTTCAATCTTTCCCAGCATCAGGGTCTTTCCCAGTGAGTTGGCTCTTCGCATCAGCATCAGGTGGCCAAAGTATTGGAGCTTCAGTTTCAGCATCAGTCCCTCAAATGAATATTCATTTACAGGAGATAAAGGAGGTGAGCCTCCAAGGATTAAATATAACAGGAAATGCACCAGGCCGGTGTGAGAGCAACTTTAAGACATTCATGAATTTAAAAAAAGTAAATTTACTCAAATGCAAATAAACTTAGCCTCACAAAGATGCTGATTCTGTTCATTTATAAATTTAGCACAATCACACATACAAAATACTAATGGGTTGCTTTCTCTGGGATTAGCTGGGGAATATTTAAATGTCATATGGGGGAAAATATAAGCAGAAGCAACCGGGAAAGACGTGTGGGTGGGGGCTGGCTAGCTCTGGCAAAATCACAGTGCCTGTGAAGCCTCCACTTTGATCAGCATGGCCCTGGAGTGAGGGGACAGACAGACAGATGGATGGACAGATGGAGGGGCAGAGTGGGAAGTGCAGAAAGAGATAGACAGTGCTGGGTGGGAGGGCATGGCCCATGACGGGCGGGACAAGGGTGGCGAGACCAGGAGAGACCCCTGAACTGCACGTGCTGCCCCAGGGGGTGGGGCGGGGCACGGCATTGGCAAAGCCCTTCACAGGCTCACCCCCAAACCAAGCAAGTCCCAGATAGATCGCTGAGAACAGGACGCCAGGAAAGAAAAAGCAAGTGGAACTCAGAAGAGCAGAGCAGGGCAGGGCAGCCGCTCCAAGGCCTGGTCCCCTGATGCACTGGACGGATCCCACGTCCCGGGTTCCCCCTGCCCTCGGTGGTGCCTAATAACACAGCCAGGAGACAGGAGACAGGCCGCAGCCGGGGGACTCGGCTCCTGCCTCGTTCTGAATAACCCCAAGGAAAAGTTCTCGGAAAGGATGTGCGGGTTCTGATAATCGGCCAATACGCTTGTCCTTCCACAAAGGCATGGGAGTAGGGGAGGGCTCCGAGAAAGACCAAATCTCCTCTTTTAAAGTAATATCCTTGTTTGTGGAGTGGAATGAATATCTCGTTCATAGCATTTGCTATTGTGTATCTGTCTCTCTCAATCTGGCTGCAGGAGGTGACCTCCAAATAGAGCTAATTGAATCTGCAGAAATCACCCTGCAATTGACTTTCCCAAAACTGATATTAGATGAAATCTCTATTCCAATGAGCCTGCCTGTCATTAACTATTCCCCGTGAAAGGCCTAATGTACAACGTTTAAAAATCTTCCCTAATGTTGTCAGATTTCATAAATGCGCTCTTTTATTAAGGAATTAGTAGCGAGGGCTGAGGGCCTCTGATGAACAGGCGGATCTCGGGATCTTGCCCTGGACAGACAGGCTCCTGGGGACGGAGGCTGAGAGCGGTGGGCAGCAGAGATGCTGATGCCAGCTGCCCAGGGATCAGGAGAGGTGTGGGGACCCCAAGAGGGCAGAGGGATGGGGCTGGATCCTTGCTGAGCTGGCTCGGGGCCCCCAGGGGCCCAGGGAAGACGTGATGGCCGGGTTCAGCCGGTCCACCTGCCCCCAGCTCTGGGCTGGAGCTGCGCCACGTGACCACGTGACCACGGACATGTCCGCGTGTTAGGAGTGTTTCTCCTTCCTACATACGTGTGCTCCAGGTCTGGCGGGGAGGTCGACCTCTGACCCCAGCACACAAACCCGCGCAGCGCTCTCTGGGTTGGGACCGGGAGCCAAAGTCAGCGCTCTACCCTCCCCCTTCCCTCCCCCTCCCCGTCTCTGAGCTTGGTCCCCACGTCTGCAAAGGGCACCATGCCAGCCCGCCTCCTGGGCATGCTGGAATTCCCGGAGGC
This sequence comes from Alces alces, assembly GCA_015832495.2. Taxonomy (NCBI): domain Eukaryota; kingdom Metazoa; phylum Chordata; class Mammalia; order Artiodactyla; family Cervidae; genus Alces; species Alces alces. The sequence goes on from JADEYB020000018.1 coordinate 1,524,977, forward strand.
CACGTGGTAGGGGCCAGCCCACCGCAGGCACACGTCAAGGGCTTCCCGCCCGTGACCTCGGTTTAATACTTTGACTAGCGCTTTCACCTCCCATATCCGTAAGGTGAGTAGTGGAGGGTGGGCTTGTCCAGAGTCCTGTAGCTCATCAGAGCCTGCTGGGGGCTGGGGGTGCCCAGGCCAGCCACTGGTTCCCAGTTCAACCAAGAGCTACATCTGCTTTCTCCTTGGAAAACATGCAGGCAAGAGAGGAATGGGGTGAAACATTCAAAGTGTTGAGAGAAAAGGCAACAACCGAAAGTTCTGAAACCTGAGTAATTATCCCTCCTTCAAAACTGAAGATGCATAGAGCCTTTCTCAGATAAGCAGTTTGAAGGCGCTCGTGTGAGCACATGTGCCTTGTGAGAAATGCTAGGGAAGTTCTTTAGAGAGGAAGAACGCTATAGTTCAGAGACTCAGATCTAGCTAAAGCAAGGAAGAGTGGAAAAGGACTAATTGACGGTAAAATGAAAATTTATTTTCTTATTCTTAGTTGAAGTGATTGCAGTTTGTTACAAATAATGCTGACAGTGTATTTGATCATATATTCTTATGCATATGTCTTATGTACATATCCCTGGAGAAGGGAATGTTTACCTACTCCAGTATTCTTGCCTGGAGAATTCTATGGACAGAGGAGCCTGGGGTTGCATAGAATCAGACACGACAGAGCAACTAACACACACACATATGGACACATATCTATATGGTTCTATAAAAAATGAATGTCAGAGTAATACAAATGACAAGAGGGAGGAATTAGAATTATTTGGCTATTACTAGGCATTTAAACCACCTTTTAAGTGGTAGAGTATATACTGAACGTGTTCTTGGATCTGTTGTAAATGTATGCTGCAAACTCTAGGCAATCAGTTAAAAAAAAAAGGTACAAAAGAAATACAACTGATATGCTAAGAAAGGAAATTATATAAAAAAGCTCAATTAAAACCACAAAAGGCAGATAAAGAGTGGAAGATAAAAATAGGAAGAAAGAACAAAGGCAGCAGATAGAAAACAGGTTTGGTTTTGTAGAAGCCGAAAGATTATTCTAAAATGTATGCAAAAATTCAGAGTCAAAAATAGATGATACAATCTTGAAAAGGAGCAAGGTGGCCAGACTTCTCCATTGCATTCTCGTGTGTCCTGTGTGCTAGCGTTCAGGGCTGATGTTGTGGGAGTGAATGACTCAGTGCTACGTAATTCGGGACGGGAGTGGAACTGGTGAATGGGTCTGGAGGGTTTCAGAGCAGGAGCAGGTCCTGTGCAATCTGCTCTTCAGTACCTGAGGCTCCTCCGATAAAACTAAATTCAGACGCATCTCCGCTTGTGTGCTTGCTCAGTCGTGTCTGACTCTTTGTGACACCGTGGATTATAGCCCACCAGGCTCCTCTGTCCGTGGGATTTTTTCAGGTGAAAATATTGGAGTGGGTTGCCATTTCCTTCTCCAGGGGATATTCCCGACTCAGGGATCAAACCCTCATCTCCTGTGTCTCCTGCCTTGCAGGAAGATTCTTTACCCACTGAACCATGTGAAAGCCCAAGATGCACCTTATGAATTAGGTATTATTCTTTGTATTAGAGGGTTTACAAATGGTGATCACTCAAACTTGTCACCATAACTGTAAATAGTTGCAAAAATGTGATTTTCATGATATTTCAGATATTGAAACAAAACTACCACCGTCATCACTTCTTATTTTTGCAACAGAATCTAAACATATAGCAATGGACATCAGGCATATATTTTTTAAAGACTTCAGTAAATGCTGGTTTTAAGTTGAAAGCACTTAATTTTTACCTTCCTCTCATATTTCTATTCTAGTCCTCCATTAAATCATAAACTAATATATTTTATACATTCAGGTTTTTGGTCACCCTATCATAATTCCCTATCATAACATGAATAAACATGTATATAAATTTATATTTTAAATATCCAGGTGTCATTGGGCTCTAAATGCTAAATTTTCTTCTAGGTTGAGTTATTATTACCATTATTTTCACAACACTAGATTAAAAGCACATGAAAGTAGCATACATACTGACAAACGATTAGCAAATATGAAAAGCTTTTTTAAATGCATCTCATCCCCACGTTTAAATCACACTCTCTTAGATGACTGCTGGAACGAAGCAGCGTTCACTTTTTCCCCCTATTTTTAATTTTTAAAATTTAATCTAAAGCACTGTGAACATGCTTATATAAATCAGATGAGGATGAAGGGAACTTTCTCATTCAATGAACATCATTTGGTTGCAGTTGGACGTTGAGCTCTGTGCTGGTGAGCACGCTGTGTGTGGTACCCACACGTCCCCTGCCAAGGCGCGCACCCCCTGTGTGATGTCGACACGGGTTCAAGCTCCCTTCCTTGGAAAAGCTGCCGGCCTGGGGCTCTGGGACTCTGAGGCTGGGACACACAGGGGATACGTACCCTCTCCCACCACGAGGGTGACTGACACCCCAAATCCAGAAAACGACAGGCGTCAGGAGTGTGTGGAGGCTTCAGACTGAAATGGAATAGGACCCTGTATCGTCCTTGTCCCCCACTGGAAAACAAGTAACCAAAGATTAAGTTTTTGGTCTTCTTTTTAATAGTTGTCTGATTGATGCTGAGGTTTCTGATCTACCCTTTTACGGGTTAAACATTTAAAACCAAATGGCGGGGGGCTTCCGTGGTGGCTCCGTGATAAAGAATTTGCCAGCCAGTGCAAGAGACATGGGTTTTGCTCTTGGTCCGGGAAGATTCCACACTCCACGGACCAGCTAAACCCGTGGGCCAGAGCTGCTGAGCCCCTGCCCGGAGCCTGTGTTCCGGAAGGAGAGGAATCACAGCAATGAGATGCCCAGGCCCCGAGACCAGACAGCTGGCACCGCTCGCCGCAACGAGGGAAAGCCCAAGCGGCAGCGGAGACCCAGCACAGCCAAAAACCAGCCAATAAATAAAGTTCAAAAACACCCAAACGGGCTCTGGGGTCAGCGTCTCACCCCGAGTTGCCCCGTGAGCTGGGGTGCGCGTCTGCCGCCCCATTCCATTCACGGAGCAGCCAGCCTCAGTGTTCCGTGCTTTGGGAGCTGAGCTGGTCGGCACAGCTTTACCTGGGAATCTGCCCACCTGGGAGAAGCACCTGGGCCTCTTTTCTCGTCGTGTCTGGTTTGCAAACCGCGCAGCTGGGTGAGTGAAGATCCAGCTGAGGACGGAGCCCACCACCTTCCCCCGTGACCTCGGGCGACCCCGTGCCCCACTCCTTTCACTGCCTCCATAGCCAGGGACGGAGGTGCGTGACATTGTACAGGAGGCAGGGATCGAGACCATCCCCAAGAAAAAGAAAGGCGAAAAGGCAAAATGGCTGTCTGAGGAGGCCTTACAAA
>JADEYB020000018.1:1532761-1585292 GCA_015832495.2 Alces alces
GCCCTCACCCTAGTCCTCCCTGGCCCTCACCCTAGTCCTCCCCCGGCCCTCACCCTAGTCCTCCCCTGCCCTCACCCTAGTCCTCCCTGGCCCTCACCCTAGTCCTCCCCTGCCCTCACCCTAGTCCTCCCCTGGTCTACACCCTAGTCCTCCCCTGCCCTCACCCTAGTCCTCCCCCGGCCCTCACCCTAGTCCTCCCCTGGTCTACACCCTAGTCCTCCCCTGGCCCTCACCCTCACCCTGGCCCTCCCCTGGTGCACAGCCCAGCCCCGCCTGGAGCCTGGGGCATCTGCCCATCTCTCTTGGCCCCCACCCCAGGCAGCCCCTGCACCCGTCAGGCCTGCATCGACCACCAACACCCGCTGCTGGACCCAAGGCCTGGCGTGTCTCGGTTTCTGCTTTCTCCGGCAGCCTGTCTCCCGCCTCTGGATCCTGCCCATTGAATGACCTCCAGGCAGGACCTGCCCCCCTCAAGCTGCCGCATCCCCCACCTGATTTCTGCAGTCTCCCCTCGCCCCCATCTATCCTTGGCACAGAGGCCAGTCAGCCTGCAGCTTGCCCTGCTCAAGGCCTGGGATGTCCTCGGTGTGGCCCCAGGCCCTGCCTGACCCACTACCGCCTGTCCCTCTGCTGTCCGGCCACGCTGCCCTTCTCGCCGCCCGTGGGACCCCGCCCAGAGCCTCGGCACCCTCACCCTGGGCCCTTGGTCTTGGCCCTTTCTTCCCACCTTGATACAAGACTTGCTCTTGCTTTTCCTTTGGGACTTTTCTCAAAAGTCACCTCCTCAGAGAGGCCCCCCAGGACTGCAGTGTCTAAGCCAGCCCCGTGCCTCCTCACCGCTTCCCGGATTTCTACTTCTTTCCAGCGCCTGGCCTCCTAGTCCTTGCTTGTCGGTCCCTTGCTGGTCCCCCCGCTTCCTCTCTACCCTACGAGTTGCCGAGCGCAAGGGTGCGTCTGCCCTAACCCCACCCCCACTCCCGGGAGCCTTTGCAGGTGGGGGCTGCCTGCACAGGTCAGAGTGGCTGATCTGAGTCCCTACCCGCCTTGGGCCGCACCAGGCACACTCGCTCTTCAAATCACATTGGGAAAGCTGAGTCAGGCGCTGCCCTGACTCCACGGGGAATCCTTCGAGGATCCGGAGGCCGCAGCCACCTGCACCCCTGGCCCAGGAGGCAAGGGGGCCCAGGTGAGGCGGGTGCCCCGGCGCCAAGGACACGTCTGCATCACGTGGCTTCGCCGACGGCAGCTTCAAAGCCCCACAGCACACGCGTCGGGGATGCCAGCTCCACGCCTGGCTGTGATTGCTCTGTGCGCCGGTCCCCTCTGCCTGACATGCCTTCCGCCCACTCAGCTCATCATTAACTGATAGTTCGCTGCTCGGATATAATATTTCTAATGTGTAATGCAATTTACAGAGTGTAGAAAGTGCTTACAGTACAAAGCTGTGACTCGGGGTCATGGACCTATATGGAAATTGCTGCGGGAGCGGCTGGGGAGACTGAGGGAGCAGACCGTCCCGGGGAGACGCGAGGACCGTCCCGATGGCCGTCTGTCTGTGCAGGAGGCGTGTTTGTAAATCAGGAGGAAAGGGAGATCAGTGCATTGGCATCTTTCCTCTCTCGGAAGCCTGTTACACACACTTTATTCAATGCAAGCTCTGCTTGTCCCCCATCGTCAGGGGGAGGCATATGGGTCGGGACCTACCAGTAATTTTAATCTCCTGAAAGCACATTTCTATGCTAATTTTTAATTACAATTAGTGCCAGTGTCAGCGGTTAGCTTGGCTGACTGACTTCATGGTTTGCCAGTGTTGAACCTCTGCTTGGAGACTCACCGTGAGGGGTGGGGTCCCTGGGAAAGGACGGCGAGGATCCTGAGCCAGGGGACGTTGGGCTCCTGGCGGGGGTGCCTCGTGGGAGGCCTGGCTGTGCGAGTCATCTCACGCTGCCTCCATGGGCTCCGCCGGCCACCCCCCGGCCCCCGGCCAGCGCACACGGCCGGACCTCTGGACTTCTCAGAACAGCCCAGCTGCGGGGAGAAGGCGTCCCAGGAAGGAGTGAGGCCCATGGGCTCTGACCAGCAGGGGAGCGGCACGGGCTGGCCTGCAGGGTGGGGAGAAACGCAAGCTGCCTGTGCGGGGCCAGGGTGTGCGGTCGTTTGTCTCCTGACCTCAGAAGAGCCTGACAGTGACGGATCAGCCTGGGCTCTGCCAGCCCCGCGCCCCAGGAAGCCTCCGGTGGGCAGGAGAGCTCTTCCGTGGGGGGCCTGGGCTCCAGGGGAGCAAGGAGGGGCAGGGAGGCTGCACCCAAAGCCTTGTGGGGTGTGGGAGAGGGCGGAGGGGCTCTGAGGCTGGGGGAGGAGAGCCAGCCCAGAGGCGGTGGGGGCCCCTCAGGCTGCCCCCGACCCCCAGGGCGCAGCACCCCCAGGCCAGAGGGCCTTGTCCCCTCCCGTATCCCCTCTGGAGTCCGCAGGGCCCCTTCGTAATGGAAGCTGACAGAATGCAAATGAGTTGCTAAAGGAACCAGCAAAAGTGGCAATTTTTCTCATTTAATCTTCAGATGAGCTGTCTGTCTCCAGGAGCAATCTCATTAGAATTCGGAGACTAATTTTGTCCATCAACATGAGATTATTGGTGTGAGGGAGGTTTGGGGGGTGTCCTCCCAGTGAGGCCCGGACACAGAGCTCGGAGCTGCCCCGCGGGCCCACCCCGCCTCTCCGGGTTGTGCTGTCTATGCTGGGAGGGGCCCCCCAGGCCTGCGGGCAGGCCGCACCGAGCCGTCCGGAGAGGAGGGGTCTGCCGTCCCCGCTGCCGGCTGGACGTTCCTTGCGCGCAGAGAGCTTCAGCCCTGCAGTTCCCTGAGGAGGTCGCACACCCAGAACCCGCTGCCTCCAGGCCCACCCCCCACGCCCGCCGCCGAGAGGAGCTAATGCAGGGGCTCCAAGGAGAGATCGCCGCCCAGAAGGGGGGTGTCCACGCAGAGCAGTGCTTCCCTGCCCCCATCCCACCCCTGAGGGCCCTGAAGGACGGCGCCAGCCCATCTCACAGGCTGAAACGCTGACGAGACAGGAGCGGCAGCACTGGGCTCTCAGCCCTGTGACCCAGCCAGGGTTCGAGCCCGGGTCTACTTGCCTCCAAACTCCACGCACGGGTCTCCCTCCTGGCAGGAACAGCCAGGAGGCGGCTGAGCAAAGCCAGCAGCTGCCCTCAGACCCATAGGTGTGGGCGGGCAGAGCCCGGAGCAGAGCGCAAGCGGACTTCAGGAGTCCCCCTTAACCAACAAGAGCTGGGCTGTGTCCACCCAGAGTCACAGTGACCAGCCCCACCCACCCGACCGGAGGAGGCCGCCCCTCACCGGCCGATCTGGGGTGGGGTCTCCACCTGCGCTGAGATGCCCGCTCCCAAGGGGGTCTGTGGGCAGAGGGAGACGTTCCCCGGGGAGTCACGTTGAAATCTAGGGATGCGAGGGGTGAGGACCCACTGAGTCGTGGGAGCACCGTGCCCCCCGAGGCTCCAGGGTTAAAGGTCAGGAAACAGGAGGGCCCTGGGAGGGATATCAGTGCTGACCCCAGGCCTCCTATGTGCCTGAGACAGACTCTGGCTCTGGGAATCAAGCCCCTCTGTCCCCGCACTCCCTTCAGGGAGGGCACCCCTATCACCCCAACTCGACACCAGGGAAGCTGCATCTCGAAGGGTGTGCGGAGCTGCCCAGGGTCACGGGGAGGGGACTGCAGCGCCAGGGAGGGCTGGGCTGGGGGCCGAGAACCCACCCGTCAGCGCTGTCCTCGGCCGCTTCCTAGGTGAGACGCTGTCCCATGAAACCAGGGAAGGACGCAGGAGTGTGGAGCTGGACAGAGACACGTTGCCCCCGCGCCTACTGGGACACCTCCTGAAACACAGGGCCTTGAGCTCGTCTCAAATGAGCAAGAGAGAAGGACTGTGAAAAATCCAGTTACTTTCGTGAGGATAAAGGGTAAAGGTGAGCTGATGGAGGGGCTGGCAAGGACCCCCCGCTGGAAACTGGCCTCTGGATGCATGCAGACTGGAGCCTAATGCAACAGACAAGCCGACCAAAACTAAGACAATGACGGATCTGTGAAGGCAAACAGAAGCAAAAATAGAAAACCTCAGGAATGAGCTTGCTAAGCAGGAAGCCGGTAGAGAGGGCAGGAAAGCCTAGAAACAACTTTTTAAAGAAAAAGCAGCATCATTTCAGAAATGAGCATCAGCCCATTTGTACATAAGGGTGAGCAGACAGCACGGATGCTGCGGTCAGGCCAGTGGGAGAAAAGGAGGAAAAACGGGAAAATGAACTAGAAAGTAAGGGTTCTAAAGAAAGTTATAGTCACAGAATAGACGTAAAGAAGGCCCAAGATGCATGTGGATGGAACCCCCAAACTGGGTGGGGTGGTGATGGAGCAGTGTTCACCCTCCCCTGAAGGGAATCTCTCCTGAAATAAAGGAGTCTGTGCAAAGGGCCAATCTGTCAGAACGGCCCACCCTGAGCATGTTCTAGTAGATCCTGGTCTTTAAGGATTTAAACATCTGCTGGGGCTTTGTAGGCAAAAGGGAAAGCTGTCTTTGTGAGTAGGGTGATTAAAGCTATTTGTGAGCAGGTCACTAGCACCCAATCGGGGCAGCTTCCAGACGGAAGCGGGGATGTTATGTAGACTGCACTGGGTGGACAGTGCATGCAAACCGGGACACACGGTCACCTGAGATCAGGACGGGCTTGTTGCCAGGATCCCGGACAGCGGACTTTGCGCCAGAAGAAAACCAAAAAGGATGTGAGATACTCGAAGAAAGAAAATGCAGGTGGGGATCGTAGATGCTAACTGGCCTTCAAGTATCAAGATCGCCCAAGGGGCAGTCTGCCTCCCCGGCCCCTTCCCAGGAAATCCGCCTGGGAGGGGCCTTCAGACGCCCAGGACGTCACAGAAGCATAGGTCAAGAGCTCAGGCTGGGCATGTCACTGCGGAACCAGCAGCAAACGGCAAGGCCCTCCCAGCCATGGTCTGTATGGCAACAGAGTTATTTCAAAAGGGACACAGTCCCCAGTACTTTGGAAACAAATGCGGAGAGGAGAAGTTGTTCAGTCACCAAGGCGTGTCTGACTCTTTGGGATCCTATGGACTGTGGGCTGCAGGCTCCTCTGTCCACGGGATCCTCCAGGCAAGAACACTGGAGTGGGTTCCCATTTCCTTCGCCACGGCATCTTCCCGACCCAGGGATCGAACCCACGTCTTCTGCACTGGCAGGCAGGTTCTTCACCACTGAGCCACCTGGGAAGCCCAGAAAGAGGGGAACCTGACTGTAAATCAAGTTAACGATGCAGCCGTGCAGAGAAAGCCGCAGAAAGTGTGGTGGGTTCGTGATGTTGAGCTGATCCGAATGTCGTGGGGGAAAATCCACACGGTCCACATATGTGGAAAGAAGACCTAAGCCTGACCACACATGCAAACCGAGACTCTCCGAGTGAGCGGGTGGCGTTGCCTTAGGGCGAGAAGAGGCAGTGAAAGCCGGAGTGGCGGGACCCTGGCTGCCCCGACACCGGGCGGGTCTCCTCCCACTTGCACTTATGTTGTTGGTGCAACATAGCGGAGCCCCCTTGGGGCTGACGGATGATCCTCCATGTTCCACTCTCGGTCACTATATTGGGTGTCTCCTCGAACACCGTGCTCCCGCCCCACCCAGAAACCCCCCAGGATTGCACGTGTCACGGCAGCTGCAGACTCCTGGATCCCAGGGTCACAGTCAGGACAGCAGTTGGAAGCAGGAATCCCCAGAAAATGTTAGCACTTTGACACTCCTTTGCTCTTACAACATCACCCCAGAATAGGTCAGGCGGAACTTGGCAAAAACAGGAAGGACAGACTGATCAACCAGGGGAGATGGAGGCTTAGATGAATGTTAGGAGCTCGCAGGAGCAAAGACCAAAAGGGAGAAGGATCCTTAGGATGCCATCGCGGGCTCCCTTGTCCTGATGAACAGAAGTCAGATGGAGTGCTAAACCTTGGACCGCAGAACACGCTTGAAATGGGACAGAGGAAACTGCACACCCTGCTGTGAGTTAGAGTTGCTACACCCTCCAAACGTGGTGTTGAGGGAAAGAAGCCATCCCCTTAGACACCAACAGTGTGGCTCCACGTTATAAAGCTCAAACTGGAGTAAGGCCCGAGTTCCCCCTTTAGGACGGTATTTGCAGGTGGCACAACTGTGCAGGCACGGGGTGGGCATGGCTGACGTCAGGAGACCTCTGGGTGAGGGGGCCTGGAGCCTGGATGGGTCGTTGCAGGGAGCAGAGTGCCCGGCCTTCACCTGGGGGCAGGCACAGCCGTCAGCCCGACCCCAATTCTTACACGTGTGGATGCGTGCTGTCCCCCTCACACGCGTGCACAAGAAACACACGTTTCCCAGTTGGCATTGGAGCCGTAAAGAGTGGGAGTGGAGTAAATGAAAGTTGGACTCGAGAAGGTTGCCCAGAAGGCAGAGACGAGATGACAGCAATCACAGAGAAAAGAGACGGAGACCGCCCGAGGCAGCAGTCCCGGGCTGGGTCAGGTGAAGACCCGACCCGTCCACACCCGGCTGGTGGAAGGTCCCGCCACTGCCGCGTTTGGTGTCTAAGGCCACAGGGCTGCGGGTTCTGGCCCTGGGCTTTCCCGCTAGGTGTCCGGGATCTCCGGTCCCTCGGGGTCCCAGACCCCAGCTGGTGGCAGAGGAGAACTCGCATCCACCTGTGCTCCAGCCGACACAGGAGGCTTAGCCGCTTCCCGCCCCTCTGGTTCCCAGGGCAGGGCAGGGCAGCAGGAGAGGAGAAAGGGCAGGGGCCGCGGGCCGGGCCTGAGCCGGGCCACAGTCCACACCTCTGAGAGCTCGGAGCCGGGGCGGCGCCTCACCATCCGGGAACGCCCGCAGCTGCCCGGCCCGAGGCCCCTGCCCTGGGGGGAGGGAACGGAATGGAACAAGCTCCCCCTCGCCTATCTGCCCACCCACCGCGGCTCCAGATCCCAGAGGGGCCTGTGTTACCGAAGCCACCTCTGTGCTCCCCGGCGGCTCACGTGTGGTCCGGACCCTGCTGAAGCGAGGGGATGACCCCAGGGCCCCTCCGGAGCACCTTTCCTGAGCCCTCCCAGCGGGTGGCCCTCAGCCCCTTCCACGTGAGTCCAGCGCCTGGAGGGTCCTGACCCCCACTCAGAACACCCTGGACACAGAGGGGGTCGGCAGTGAATCCAGTCTTCTGAGTCCAGGCCTGCTTCCCGACTTCGCTAAGAGAAACGCAGCCCCGTGCGCCGACGCCTCACATCTCGGCCTGCTCAGCCGCCCTGGCCCAGGCCCTGGTCGGGGGGCCTCCCTGACCTGCAAGGGGCCTCTGCACACAGCTGGGATGGAAGACAGGGGGGCTGGCCAGCAGGCCACCGTGCGGTATGCTGAAGGTCAGTTTCACCCAGCTTTCTCGAGATCACTGAGACACGAAAGACAGAAGTTGGAACAAAACAGGAGCAAACGGAACAGGAGAGCCCTGGCACGGGCGGGCTGGTTTGTCCGCCGCTCCCAGGCTTTGCAGACCCTGCTCCTGACGCCCATCAAGGAGCTCGCCGGCCCATCTGGGGGCTCGTTTTCCTGCTCTGACTCAACGAGGCACGTCTCCCAGTCTTCAGGCTGTGGTTGAGAGCCTGGAGGGATGCTAATGGAGCTCTCGAGGAGAAGATAATCTTCTAATGGTCTCCAAGAGGCCGCCCTGGAAACCGGACTTAATACACACACCTGAGGAGTTAAAGCCCTGCTTATCCTCGGCTGAGAACGTTTGATTAGAAGGTTTTGTGACGGGTGCTGGAGGGAGGCCCAGCAGGCCTGATCCGGCCTTTTGTGGAGGAGGACGTGGTTGTTGGCTTGGGGGCTGTGGGCAGCTCTTGGGGTCCGGGCCCTCCAGGAGCTGGGGGTGAGGGAACTGGGGTCCCAGTAAGGGCTCCTTGGGGAAGGACAAGATGCCTGGAACAAGTTGCAGTGGACGTGCCCTCCAGGCGGCACCCCCCCACCCCCGCCTCTGAATGGCTCCCACTCAGGCCCATCTCACCCGGGCCCTGCCGGTCACTCCCATCCACCCCGGCTAGGCGGCATCCCGAACCTGGCCCTGTGCTTGGAGGCTGCAGGCTGACCAGCTCTAAGACACGGGCTCGGGGGCAGACGGCCCTCGCCGGTCACTGGGACCCTCAGAGGCTCAGGCACGGTCTGGGCATCCCACTGACACCCACCCCGGTGCCTCGACCTCCTGGGAAGTTGTTTTTTTGACCCGAGCTGGGGGCAGGGCCCTGTGAGTGACCCAGCCACAGGAGCTGAGAATCCGGTGAGGACAGCTCCCAGGAGGAGGGGGCGCAGGGGAGGCCGTGGGGCTGGAGGGGGTGTCCGGTCTCCTTCCCGCCTGCATCTGTTCTCCAGGCGTGGAGGCCCCAGGGCACAGGGGTCCAGACAGGATGACCCAGCGTCCACAGAGGCTCCCAGATTGGCCTTGGGGAGGACTTTAGGGACAGTCAGCCAGGGAGCCAGCAGAGGGAGGCGGCGAGTGCCGCAGGGGGGCTGGAGGAGGAGAGGGGCAGACGGGAGCTAAGGGTTCTGGCCGAGCTGGATTTTAACCAGAGACGCTGGCTCGTGGGGGGCTTGCAGGGTTTCTCTGTCCCCAGGCCTCCAGCTGTCCCCTGCCAACGCTGCCCTGAGCACCCTCACCGTGTCCCTGGGTCTCTGGGCACCCCCCACCCAGGGACCCAGCCTGCTCCTCCTCTCGAGAGCCCCCACCCCAGCCGCCTGGAGGCCGGTCTGCAGCTGGTCCGAATGCCCTTGGCCCCTGGGCAGACGCAGCACACGGCGGAGAACCACGGTCATCCGTCTCCTCAATGAGCCCATCCGTCACGCGCGGGCCGGTGTTGTCCACCCACTTGGCGAGCGGTCTGTTCCTGCTGGACGAGCCCCAGCCAGGCCCCGGGGTCCGGGGCGCTTTGCAGGCCTGTGGAGTGGGGCTCGGTCACGGCTGTTACCTAGGGAAGCGGTCTCTCTGGGCCCCTCAGCTTGCAGCAGGCCATGGGGTTTCTGGAGGAGCCCAAGGAGGGTCTGCTGGGTCGTTTGTCCAGAAACAAGGGGGTCTGATGGGTGGTCACACCCTCTGGACACCTGGGAGGGAGCAGCTGCCATCTCCCCATTGTGCTGGCCTGGACTTCAGCTGACCTGTCTGGAGCAGATGGGGACAGTTGCCTGGTTACCAGCCGTGGATGGGGTCTGGTCCTACTGGGAACAGAGCGAGCGAGGTCCCTCGGTCCCATGCGGCTGCCCCATAGCTGAGCGCCTTGGAGACACCGTCCACCCTCCTGGTTCATCCAGAACCTTCTGAAGGGCACAGTGGCATGCCTGCCACCCGCCTCTCGGTCACCCCGGGTGCCTGCTCCCGGGTTGCTGAGGTGCTGGACTGGCAGCCCACGTGAAGGGCTGTGTCCCTCGCTGCGCAGTGAGCGGCTCCAGGCCACGGGCTGTAGGTGGAGGCCCGGGGACATGCTTGGGTGGGCTTCTGTCCCCAGGGGCTCCCAGGTACCCGCCAGGCAGCTCTGCAGGGAGCCCTCACCTGGCCCTGGGCTGGTAGACCCGGAAGGAGAAGGAAGGCATGACCGGGGCAGGGCTGAGTGGTGTGGTCGCAGCCGAAGGAGCCCTCCCTGGGGGCAACAGGGGTGGGCAGACGAGGAAGACCCCGCCCTGCATCACCAGGCCCCATGCCCCACACAGTAGCCCTCCCCCGCGTCCTCTCCTGAGGACAGCCTGGCCATCCCTGGGCGGGGGGGGGGGCCGGCAGGGAGGCGCACACAGGCAGAGCTCTTAATAAAAAGAGGGGAGTCAGGACTCAAAGACATGGGTGTGAGCAGAGGCCTACGTGGATGCACTGGGTCACCTGGAGGGGCCCAGACCCGCTTTGGGTCCTGGCTCTGCTCAGATGTCTTCTGGGGCCTGTGATCCATGGAGCAGGACACCCCAGGCAGCGGTCTCAACCCGGGTCGTCCAGGCTATCCCCCAGTTCCTGACTCCAGCAGAGCCCGTGACGTTGTCCCAGGCTCCCTGGAAGCCCATGCGCACTTCACCAGTGCCCAGAGTCCTCCCAGCACCACGGTAGGCCTGCCTCCTCATGCCCTGGTCCCTGTAAAACTGCCCTGTGAACGTCCTCCAAACTGTGTCCACTCCGATCCCCCGATCCTTTACCTGGGGGCACATCCCACACGGTCTCCCAGCCCCATTAGGGTGCACCCCCCGTCCCGCAGCTCCTTGGGCGTAAATTCTCTCTTGAGAGTCCCTTGGATAGAAAGGAGACCAAGGCAGTCAATCCTAAAGGAAATCAACCCTGAATATTCATCAGAAGGACTGATGCTGAAGCCAAAGCTTCAATCCTTTGGCCACCTGATGTGAAGAGCTGACATGTTGGAAAAGACTCTGATGCTGCGAAGAGAAGGGGGTGACAGAGGATGAGATGGTTGCATGGCATCACCGACTCAATGGACATGAGTTTGAGCAAACTCCAGGAGACGGTGATGGGCAGGGAAGCCTGGTTTGCTGCAGTCCATGGGGTGCGAAGAGTTGGACACGACTTAGCGGCTGAGGAACAGTGACCCAGCGGCAGGCGCGCTGCCCACAGCTGAGCTCTCACAGCCTCTCAGGTGGAGGGGGGAATGCGGACCCGCAGTTGTCCGGCCGCGCCTGTGTTCTGGCGGGGGCAGCCTGCTCCCGCCGGGGCTGGGGATCGGGGCCCCTGCGACCCCCTGCCCCACCTGCTCTCCCCGCCAGGCGCCCGGGGCACCAGCCCGCCCCCTCCGTCCTAGCAGGCCAGCCCCGCTGGCCCATCTCAGGGTCCCTGCACCTCTGAAGCCTGGATCCCTGTCCGGGGCACCTGCAGGTGACGTCCAGTGCTGACGGGGAGCCCCACCTCTCCGGCCCCCGCAGGCCCCTCGGGTTCCGCCCTTGCTTGGCTGCAGGCTCTGATCCATACCCAGCCCACCTGCCCGCCGTCCCTTCCCACGGTTCCCTGACCTCCGGAGGCGGACTGAGGCTGCTGCTTTCTCTGCCGGCAGCCTGAACCCAGGGCCTGAATCCGCCCAGCACTCTCCTCTGAATCCCAAGTAGAGCCTCACCAGACGTAACACAGCCATCTGCACGCGGCTGGCAGCTGTGGAGAACCGATTACCAGGGTCTGGCGGGAGAGAAAAGAGCCCGGCGTGCTCCCTAACGGTATTAGGGACGCTGGGAAGAGGTGTTTCCTGTCCCACGGGCGGTATGAGCCCTGTGGTCACACTCGCCGCCTCTGCTCTGCTCAGGGTCCCCTGGGACCTGCAGGGCCAGGCCGTCAGCACCAGCCTCATCCCTGATGATGCTCTGTCCCCTGAATCGCATCTCCAGGTTCAGGTCCAGAGACCTGCAGACCAGGGCACACAGACTCCAGTCCTCCCAGCTCTCAGAGGCATCCTCCCAGCTTGGCCTGCCTGGGACCGTTCTTGGTCCCCCAGCCCCTAAACCCATTCAGTCCTCCTGGAAGCCTTGGGCATGCTTCCTCCAAAACCACTCACCCCTCTCCTCCCTTCATCCCTGCCTCCATCTCCCTCCTCAAGCCCCTACTTGCTGTCCCTTGGGGGCTGCCGTGGCCCCCTGCTCACCCCTTGCTGCTTCTCTGGGCCCCACAGTCTGGCCATTTGCAAGAACAACCCTTTTCAAACTCTGCAGTGTCATCTGATAAATGCAACCCCCGGCTAAGCCCATCCACATCCCGCCTTCCCGCCTCACTGGGAGCTGACCCGCCTGCCCCAGAGCTCCTCACGCCCCACCCCTGGTGCCCTGGGGCCATCAGCGCTCTGGTGCCCACCCAGACCCGCTGCCAGGGGGACGCGCCCTCCTGTGGCTCCTGCCCACCCCTCGGACTAAGCGCCCGCGTTGCCGAAGGCGAGGCTCCCTGACCCTCTGTCACTGCGCCAGCGCTGGTCCCTCGTCCATGAAGCCAGGTGGTCAGTCCCCGCGGCCCCCACTCACTGCCCGTCCCGCCCTCCTCGTGGACGCAATGGGCTCCGTGTTCCCTGGGTTCTCAGCGCTGTGGACAGCACCTCCACCTGAGCCGGGAAGGGGCCCATCTGAAAGGGGGACGTGTGGGAGCGGGGAGGGCAGGACAGAGGGGCGGTAGTGGGCCCCGCGGCACACGCTTCCTGCGGGACCGCCCTCTGGGGCGAGGGGACGGAGCGCCTCACTTCTAAGTGCCAGTGTTTCTCCATGTGGTTTCACGTGGCCCTCGGGTAGCTCATCTCAGAGCAAACCAGTCCGGACACCAGCGTCCAGACGCCAGCGTCCACCCCGAGCTTCGAAGGCGAGCGGGTCCCTGTGAGCCCCAGCCTTCTCCCCGGCCCAGCCCCGCTCAGGTGACAGACATGCCAGGTGAGCCTCCGTGTGCGAGTGAGCGGCTCTGCCCACGGGAGGGACGAGCACACGTTTACGGTCCAGCCACAGCGTACAGCCAGACGCTGGGGGTCGTGGACGGGTGGACGGGGGGACACGAGCTGCAGTGGCGAAGACCCCTCGGAAAGTTCTCGGGTGGGAACCCCAGGGGCAGGGTTCAAAGCCCTGAGTCACAGATCCGGCTTCTTCCTGACAAGGGCAAAAACCACACCCACTGTGGAATTAACACAGCAATCAAGCCAGCAGGCAGGCGCGTCCTGCAGAACCCAGCTCCCACGAGGCCCGAGCAACGTTCAGCTCAGCTCCCACGGCCCCTGGCCCCTTCCCTGTGGCCAGATTCAGGAATCTGGTGGGTCAGGGGTCTTTCCTGACAGGACGGTCGTCTGGGCAGCTCTGGGTGGAATGTGGGGACGTGCACCCCTGCTGATGGAGGCAGGGGTGTGACCGGTCCCCCCCCAGGCAGCCAGGATCTCAGAGCCACTGCACTCGCGCCCACCCCACCCAGCTCCACCGCTGTGCCCACGGGATGGCGGGGATTCCGCTGCAGGTCACGTGACTCCCCTCAGCCCCCTGGGCAGACGGTGGGCGTGGCCTGCACGAAGCCCCTCCCACCAGCCCTGGGACAGCATCGCTTGTCCTTGGTCATCATGAGCAACGACCACGCTGCCCTCATGGAGGGTCTGGGCTTCACCAAGACAGTGCTGGGCAGCCCTGGCCCCACGGCCTGGGATGAGATCGGCTGGCTGGTTGTTCCTGAGGCTCTGCCCTGCGTGTCCACTGAGGAGGAAGGTGCTGGTCAGGGTATCAGTCCCGGGACCCCACTCAGGGTCCCACCAGGAGCTTAAGGAAATGGCACGGCAGCCGCCAGGGAGCGAAGGAAGGCCTTCAATTTCATCTTCAAAGCATAAGGGGTGGGTCCACGAGAGCAGCAAGGATGGGGGACCCAGAAGCCCAAAGAGAGGCCCCTGGGGCTCCCCTCAGGCTGCCGGCCCTCTCCAGGGACTGAGGTCACTCCTTCCCCTTGGACAGGCAACTCTGCCTGCGGGAAGAACAGACACACAGACTGAAATGTAGACGACAGACAGATGGCCCAGCTGCGGAGAAGAGCCCGTAGAAGCCGGCGGGGCCGGTACAGGGATGGAGCCTGGGTCTGCACGGAGTGCAGGAGGGTGGCGTCTCCAGGCGGCTCCGTCACTCCTCATCACTTGTCATCAGCATCCCCTGAATGTCAGCGTGTTTCCTGATGAGAAGATGAACCACTCGCCCGATTTCCTGGCGCTCCTCGAAGGCGACAGTCAGATGCCCTGCACAGGCTCAGACTTCAGGGGGTCTTAGTAATGCACAGCTGCATGGGCTCCCACTCGTGGGCTCGGGGACCAGACTGAGTGCCCCTCCCAGCCCTGCCCCGTGGACGCTGACCGGCCCAGGACATGGACTGGAGACTTCGGTCTTCCTCCTCTTGCCTCATGAAGTCAGGCTCCAGCTCATTGGCCTCGGAGACAGGGAAGGGGGCTCCTTCTCTCCACCAGAGGTGAAGGCTCAAAACATTCCAGAAGCAAGAGCCAAGGGAAGTGAGCCCGAAACTCTACAGCAAAGTCCCCTCAAGGTACCGACTGATTCCCCAGCTACGTGCGCCCAGGTGGGAGGCTGAGAACACAAACAGAATCCAGTAGCTGAGACAGCTAGGAAGGTAGGTGTCACTTCGGCAGCTCCGCACCCAGGGAGGGAACCACAGAGGGTTCCTGGGCTTCCGTGGAAGAGGGACCCCAGAGAGCATCTGCTGGCCGTCATGAGATCCCAGAAGTCTGTCCCCTGGGAGACAGGGTGAAGAAGAAAAAGGGGGCAGTCCCTACAGGAGGAGAGAAAGGGAGGGGGGAAAAGAAGGAAGGAGGGAGACAGGGAGGGACCACATGGAGTCTGAAGGTCAAGGGCAGGTCAAGGGACATGGGGCATCTGAAAGAGCCCCTGTCGTCAAAGCTGGAACCATTTGAGCATCAAGACGCGTGGTCTGGGAGACACCCAAACATTTGAAATAAACCTCCATGAGTTCAGACTGATACAGATGATTGAGCAGATATGTAAGCAGGAGAGAAGAGACCTGTCTGGGCACAGCCATCGTAGGGTTTGCAAACCCCTGGACCTCGAGGAGCTGGGGCAGGACCCCCACCCCGGGAGTGTGGGCTGCGCCCGGTGGCTTCCGTCCGAGGAGGGCAGGGGCCTGGGGGGGGACAGGACCCCTCAGCCAGGTGACGAGGCCGGCATCACGGCGATCAGTCACGGTGGCAGCACGCACCCTGGGTCCTCTCCTTCCAGGATGACAGGAGAGCCCATCAGACAAGCCCCGCCTGCCCCGACGCCCAGACGGCCAAGGTCACAGAGGCAGGTAGGCTGCAGGGGCTGTCCCCGCTGCAGGGGGCGCTCAAGGAGACAGGAGGACTTTGGGTCGCCTGGGGTCCTGGGGAAAAAGGGCGTTAGATAAAAACCGAGGAATTCAGATACAAAGTGAGGAACTGGGAGGAATGCTTGGACTTCAGCTAATGCTAGTGTATGAATACTGCTTTATTTGCGGTAATGAGTAAATAAGCATGCTAAGGTGGATGTCAACTGGAGACCCTCGGGGTGGGAGTGTGGGAACTCTGAAAATCTAAAACTGGTCTGAAAAATGACATTTACAAAAATCAAAGCAGAGCTCCACCAGGAGGCACCGCTGGCTGTCGAGCCCCTCCCACTCCGTCTGGGCAGCCCACCCCGGCCCCGCCCAGGGCCCCCGCCCCGTCCCCACAGTCCCCCTCCTGCTTCCCCTGCCCCGACCTGCGCCTTCCAGCCGTCCCCCACCCGCCCTTGTCAGGAAGCCAGACTGCTTCCCACTGCATCTGTTACAGATGTAGTTGTGGTTCCAGCCTTTCCCGGTCAGTTCTGAGCTCCTGACCATGGGGTCCCGCTTCTCTGGAGCCTGGTCCTTGGCCCCCACTCTCTCCCCTGGGGGGCCCATCCCGAGGTCTCCTGGCTTCAGTGGCTTTGCTCAGTGGTCCCATCCATCTGGAGCCCCTACCCCCTCACTAACGCGGGCGAACCCCTCCTCACACTCCAGGCGCCTCCCCCACTACGTTGGAAAACCTGCCGAGCTCCCAGGCCAGAAGCGTGTGGGGTGAGTCCCCAGTGGCTCTGAGAGCCGTGGGGGTCACAGCCTCCCTTCTCCCTTGCGCAGGCGTCCCTCAGAGAGAACTCAGGGAGGGGCCGGGACCAGGACCCCGGGGCGAGGCTGCTGCCCAGCAAGGGTGGGCCTGGGGATGCACGGCCCCCACGGGAGCTGGTGGCCTCCCAGGCGTCCTCGCTGGGAAGTGGGGCCCAGGACGCCCACCCACAAGGAGTTAGGGAGAGTCATCAAAGCAGCCCACCTCCAGAGACCCTACAGATGGTGCCCAGCTCCCGACAGACCCTCCCCACCGTGTCTCTGTCTGGAATGAGGCTACCACCATTAGGTCGGTCCCATCCACAGAGACAGCGTAAGTTCCATCCTGTCTGCGGCCCCGGGAGAGGGCAGAGGGGAGAGACCATCCCCCGCCCCTCCTCCCGGCTATGACCCACCCACCCCACCACGCCCCCGCCCCGGGCTCCAAGGCCTTGACTGCAGCCCTGGCCTCCCGCTGGAAGCCTGGCCAGCTCCAGTCACACCAGGGTCCCCTCAAGGCCCTCCACCCCAGCCCACCAGGATGCCGCTTCTCTTCAAAGCTCCCTGCTCCCTCTCCAGGCCTCCTCCTGCGCTCATCACAGCCCCCTCCCAGGGTGACGGCAGGAGCCCCGACCTGCTCCCCGACATCGTGGGGGAGGGTTCCCCGGGCACCTCCCAGCACTTCCTGCCCAGGGACACCTGACCCCCGCTCCCTCTGTCCCCGGGTGACCAGTCCCGGCCTCAGGGCCTTTGGACGGCTCTTGCCTTGCCTGACCCCTTGGCCCAGGTGCCCGTGAGTCCGGGACAAGCAGTGGTCACAGGTAGTGGTAGGAGGCTCGCCTGCCGTCCTCAGAAGGATGCTCAGCAGCAGCGGCCCCTGCGGGAAGCACCTCCGGCCTGAGCTGGCCAAGGCCAGGGAGGGTCCGGCACCCCCACCCTTGGGAGGGGCTCTGCCCTCTGAGGATGGGACGCGAGGGGTCCATCCTCCTCAGTAGCCCCAGCAGTGCCCCCCAGCCTGCGTCAGATCCAGGAGGCCCCTGGCCACCCCAGCTCCCGGCTCCAGGGGCCGCCCTCGGGCCTGGATGGTCCTCACAGGAGCGAGAATCATCAGGAGGTCCCCACCCCAAGGCGGGGGAGGAGGCTAGAGCATCTTACCCCCTTACCTCGCTGTGCCCGGGGGAGGCGGCCTGTGGTTTCCTGAGCCCCAGGCTCAGCAGCCCCCAGGCCTGTTGGCCCCCTCCCCTCCCCTCCCCCCCACCCTCTGCCATTCCCCACCCCTACCCCCTACATCCTGCGAGTCAGGCCTCTGCTGGAGCTGGGATGCTATTAAGCATTGCTAAATGTACACTCTTGAGAGTCCCTTGGACTGCAAGGAGATCCAACCAGTCCATCCTAAAGGAGATCAGTCCTGGGTGCTCATTGGAAGGACTGATACTGAAGCTGAAACCCCAATACTTTGGCCACCTGATGTGAAGGGCTGACTCATTTGAAAAAACCCTGATGCTGGGAAAGATTGAGGGCAAGAAGAGAAGGGGACGACAGAGGATAAGATGATTGGATGGCATCACCGACTCAATGGACATGAGTTTGAGTAAACTCCGGGAGTTGGGGATGGACAGGGAGGCCTGGTGTGCTGCGGTTCATGGGGTCGCAAAGAGTCGGACACGACTGAGCGACTGAACTGAGCTGAAATGTACACTGGCCACGTAGGTTGTTACTGGGCCTCGGAGGCAGGTGCCAGAGAGGGGTCCCCCTCCCAGAGGACGCATGGGGACTGTCCACTCTCCCGCACTTGATGGGAGAGCTTTCTACACTCGGCTCACCTTTAGCTCGCAGGGGAGGCCAGGCCCGACATGCGGCCACGAAAAATCCCCACCCGGCCCTTCTTGCCTGAGGACACGTCTCCTGCACTCGTGAATAATCAGCAGAGCCGCTCCCACCACAATCAACCAAGATGGACAGCCGGGCGCTTCCACCGGAGTGACCCGCTCCCTGCCAGCCCTGAGATCGGACAGAAGCCCCAGGCCCGGCAGAGCCCCCTGGGCACCAGCGGGCAGGCTCCTCGGGGTCCAGCCCTCCAGCCCTGCCTCCAGGGAGTGGAAGCCTCCAGAGCACCCAGCGTCCCCAGGGCATGGCTGGGCAGGAAGGCCAGGGGATGAAGGCAGGGCCCGGACTGAGAGCCTCCAGCGGGAAGGGACGCTGGCTGGGCGCTGACATGGCCGGGGTCCTCGGTCCTAGGGGTAGGGGCCACCAATCTGATGGCCTTTCAACTCAGCTGCCTGCCCAGAACCAGGGGTTGGACGGCGTGACTGGCCGACCACAGGGACGAACCCTGGTGGGTAAGCGCCCGTGGTGGGGGCCCCAGGGCTCAACAGAGGCCTCAACACCCCAGGCCATGCGTCTGATGATGGGGGACCCCAAGCCCTGACTTCGTGGCACCCGCAGCGGCAGCAGGCAGGCTTCTCCAGCAGCAGGCCCTGCAGGACGGCTGAGGTTGCAGGGGACGGGACGGGTCAGCGCCAGAGCCGGGCCTGCCCTCTACCCCTGTGGCCGTAAACACACTGTCCTCGGACACTCCATAAGTTTTATGGACCGACAATGCCTCTCATCGCCTGATGATTATTTTTTTAATTTTGGCATTAATCATCCAAGGTCCCGCTACATATTTTATGAAACGTTCTATCTCCCATTTAATGAGCTCTATGCGACTAATCAGAAAATAAAACGTAAAATGTAGAATGATTTAGCTGGTGGGATGGAGTAGGAAGGGGAGCCAGTTAAGTTGAGGAGGGCTACTCCGAGCAGAGTTGACCTTGGGATGGTTGGGGGGGCGGGGGTCATTCCGAGGGGGGTTTGGAGAGGCCTGAGGCAGGGCAGGGGTCCTGATGGTCAGAAGCCGGCCTGGGCCCAGTCTCCGCACGGCTCACCTCTAGGACTGGGGGGTCCCCTTGACCTGGGGGGCAAGGCAGGGCCCCAGGGGCAGGGCATGTCTGAGACTTTTTGCCTGGGAACCATTCCCTCGCCGACCCACCCCCAGTGGAGGAGGCCAGGCAGCTGGGAAGCATTGGCCACTACGCCTGTCGGTTACAGTGGATTTAGCTTTTAAAGGCTCCAGAGCTGAGCCCCCAGAGCCCAGGTTCGTTAGCCTGAAGCAGAGTCCCTGTTAACATGCAAATCTCTCTGAGCTGAGGCCTCGCCAAGTTGCTGTCATCCGCCCTCGGACCACGACGCGGAGCCCAGGGCATTGGGGGGAGGGCGGGGCAGTCTGTGGGGGGGCTGGGGGTGCACGGAGCTGGCAGAGCTGGCAGGGGCGTCTTTGACCCGTGGCTGGACGCCCTTTGAAGCTGGAGGACTGGACCCCCCTGAGGCTGGAGGACTGGACCCCCCTGAAGCAGGAGGACTGGATCCCCCTGAAGCAGGAGGACTGGACCCCTCTGAAGCTGGAGGGCTGGACCCCCCTGAAGCTGGAGGACTGGACCCCTCTGAAGCTGGAGGACCGGCCCTGCCTGGGATGGTGCCTAACCCGCCCTCCCCCTGCCCAGGGACCAGGTCTTTGAGCCCCTGATGGAGGAGGCAGGCTGGCATTTTTTAAAGGCTCCATAAATGTTAAGGACTTATTTACATAAAAGACCAATAAACATATGAAAAGATGTTCAAACTCAATAGTCATCAAAGGCATGCAAATGCAAGCGACAAAGCCATTGATACCGTTTATTGTTTAGCAAACTGGCAGAGATTAGAGAGGAGGTCACCCCTGGTGTGGGCGGCCTGTGGGAAAGGGGCCTTCTCCAGGTTGGTGGGCTTCTGAAGGGGTCCCAGTTTCCCAAGAGGGATCTGGCCGTGGGCAGCAAGTGTGAACGTGCACAGGGCACTTACACCGTCGCCTAACAAAGTCCTGCCCAGGGTTTCGGTAAGGGGGTTTTTAAATGAGTTTGAGGGTCATACATGGATATATTCAAGGCAGCGTCAATCGTCCCAACAGGAATGAGCCAGATCAGCGAGACTGAGGGGCTGCTGTCTCTGAAGGGATTCCCGGGCCCACGTTTTAAAGAGCAGGCATGCCTGCTCTTTAAAGCTATCTTTCTGAGAGCTTCTCTGGTGGCTCAGTAGGTAAAGAGTCCGCCTGCAATGCAGGAGATCCTGGTTCGATCCCTGGGCCGGAAAGATATCCTGGAGAAGGGATAGGCTACCCACTCCAGTATTCTGGCCTGGAGAATTCATGCACTGTATAGGCTACGGGGTCTCAAAGAGTCAGACAGGACTGAGCGACTTTCACTTTCAAAGTGATGACTATAGCCCTGGAGACAGCACCGCAGAGCTCTGAGAAACTGCTCCAAAGAGCCAGGGGGGAGGCCAGCAATTTTGGTGAAAAGGGAACATGTGCCATTCAGCACTTTTTTTTTTTTCCAAAATGTTTCTGCTAGTCAGCAGGGCTTCCCTGGGGGCTCAGACGGTAAAGTGTCTGCCTGCCAAGCAGGAGACCCTGGTTTGATCCCTGGGTCGGGAAGATCCCCTGGAGAAGGAAATGGCAACCAGTTCCAGTATTCTTGCTTGGGAAATCCCATAGACGGAGGAGCCTGGTGGTCAGACATGACTGACTTTGCTTTTCTGCTGGTCACAAGGGGCAAATGTCTCCATGAAGGATTTTAGTGCCTTTCTAGATATGAGAAGATGCAAGGGTCAGGCTCGTAAAATCTCCTGAAAATGTCTAACTATCCGAAGACCTGTTCTGAAGGCCTCGTTCCTGATCTCCGCCCTGAGCTCCTTTCTGGGGCTGTTGAAGGTCGGCAGCTGCAGCAGCTCACGTTTTGATCCTTGGCAAGGTAGATGGCAAGTGCCAACCCGGACGAAGCTGGGGCTGAACTCACGGTGACAGCAAGACAAAGCCATGTCCACAAGGAGCGGAAGGCGAGGCGGAGTTAGTCTCCACGGGCTGCCAGGCATCTGTCACAACCCGGGCGGCTTGTGACCTTGGGGACGTGTTCGTTCAGGCTCTGGAGGGCGGGGGTCTCAAGGTGGGGGCAGGTCAGCTTCCTTTGGAGGCTCGGGGAGGGTCCTTCCTGCCTCCTCCGGCTCCTGGCTCCGGGAGGCTGCAGCTGGCCCTCGGCCTGCTGCGTGTCGCCATCCCTGTCCCTGTCTGCACACGGCCAGTCCCGGTGTCCGCTTCTCTGCATCTCCCACGGGGACCCTGGTCATTGTGGGCAGCACCTGCCCTTCTCGGCAGGGCTAGCTCTTAACTTGACCCCGGCTACGAAGACCAAACCAGGCCGAGCTCCCAGGGCGGGCGGGCGTCAGGACCTCAGTGTGCTTTCCGGGGGACACAGTCCAATCGACACCAGACCACAGCCGCCCATCTCCGAATCCAGCGGCTACACTGGTTGCCACGACAACCCTGAACAGGGCTGACTCACGAGGATGCTCCGCCGGATCAGGAGCTGGTCCAGGGCCACCGACCCGACTTGGAGGGCCGGTCAGACTCCTCGCTCACCCCTCCACCTCCGTCCCCAGGGACCCCCCCCCCCACCCCATCATACGCCCACCCTCCCGTCCCCAGGCCGGCCTCCTTCCTGCCCTCGGGTCAAGCAAACTCCTCAATGTCGTGGATGTAACTTCCTTGTTTTCTTTTATGGTTTCACCACCCGTGTCTACAGCCCTGAAATGCGAGCGTGATTTTGCCTCTGGGGGGATTTTGTGAAAACAGAAGCGCATGCACGTATTCGTTCAGTACCCTGCGTCTTCTGCTCAGCGTGACGGTTTTGAGATTAATCCCTGCTTTTCCCAGATTTGTGGCTAATTCCTTTTCACCGTGAGTGATGTCTCACTCTGCTGTTAAGCCTCTGGCTCGTCTCTCGAGGCTATAAGGAGCAATGAGACCCAGCGCTGCCCCCTGGCAAGGGCTCCCGTGTGGGCACGGCGGCCCGGGGTCTCCAGGCTCACAGGCTAGACGCGGCCCCTACTGCCCTTGGAAAGGCCAGCCTGGCTCCCAGTGGGGCTGGACGAGGCCAGTCTCTATTTCCCACTCTGCGTTTTAGAGATTGCTTAGAGATTTCCAAACACTGCTTGAATAGTTACATTGTTTTGGATCATGTTAAGAGAGAGGAGGCTGTACAGTCTTGCGTGGAAAGCTTGAACTCTGGGTCAGAGGGACAGCGACTCCGCCCACGGCCCACGTGATGCTGGGCGAACAGCGCCTCCTCTCTGGGCCCGGGCTCCTCACTGTGCTGCCTCGTGGGCAGAGGGGGTTAGAGAAGTCACGTCCAGATGGGTTTGCTAGGACCGCTGTTCTCAGAGAGACAGAAGCACTCTTGCTTTGGAAAATAACAAAGCCGCACAAAAAGCAGCTGGACAGCGGCCCCGCGCATGGAGCCGACGTTCCTCGAAGGGCCCACCCCCAGCCCTGTGGTCGCCAGGAGCCTTCTCCCGGAGCCCCAGCGCGTCTGCCTCCCACTCTGTGCCGGCCTCTGTGGGGTGACTCTGCTCTCGCGGGGCTTCAGGGTCTCCAGGGAGAGCCCTGACCAGTGAGTTAAAATGTGAAGCCACGGGTCAGGGTCACGGTCCCGTGTCTGAAGATTTGGAGCCAGAATTTAGCTCAGGGTCTAGCGAGTGGACTTGACTCCTGGGCCCCCAGACACCCCAAGGCAGCAGCGTCCACATACAGGCCAGCTCTTCACACTAACTGTCTGTGTCCCCCCCAAAATTCAAGTGATGAAACCCCCACTGCGAGGGCCTCAGCATGTGAGTGTGTGTGGACATGGGTCTCTAAGGTGATGGCACAAGGAGATCACGATGGTGGGCCTCGGTCCAACATGACGAGGGTCCTTGTAAGAAGAGACCGGGACCCAGACACTCAGGGAGATGACCACACGGGGACATGGGGAGAAACCGCGTCTAACGAGGGGAGAGGCCTCGGCAGGAGCCAGCCCTGTGTACACCTTGGCCTCGGACTTCTGCCCTCCAGGAGGCGAGGAAGTAAGCGTCTGCTGTCGGAACCGCCCAGGCTCTAGGAAACTAAAGCAGCCTCCTCATCTCCCCCTTCCAAGCTCAGCCTGCCTCCTGTCTCCACGCTGGCTCCAAAAATGGTCCATCTTTCCCCCCTCCTCCTCCTCAAGGGTGTTCCGGACACTTTGTCACAGTGAGGGTTAGCTTTATGTGTCCGCTCGACTGGCCGTGGGGGCCCTGGCAGCTGATTGGACGCGGATCTGAGTATGTCTTAGAGGGTTCTGTGGACAGAATAAGTCTGGTCTCCTCAAGGCTGTGTGTGTTGGGTGGGTGGGGAGTCATACAATCCCTCGACCCCAGGATGGCACAGAACGGAGAGGAGGTGCAAGCTCTCTCTCTCTCTGCAAACCCGATGTCCAGCTGCTCCTGTCCAGAGACGTCGAGGACATTGTTGCTCTGGGCTCTAGTGTTTGAGATTCACACTGGGACTCAAAGGACCGGCTGACCCTTCCTTATCTCAGGCCTCAGACTCAGTTGGGATCTGTTCACTGGCTGTCCTGGGGTCTCAGCCTGCAGGCAGCTTGTGGGGCTTCTCGGTCTC
The DNA here is from genome assembly GCA_015832495.2 of Alces alces. Taxonomy (NCBI): domain Eukaryota; kingdom Metazoa; phylum Chordata; class Mammalia; order Artiodactyla; family Cervidae; genus Alces; species Alces alces. The sequence continues at coordinate 1,555,937 of JADEYB020000018.1, forward strand.
CATCACCATGGACGTGGATTCCTACAATAAATCTCTTCTGTTTAGAGGCTTCCCAGGTGCCTCAGTAGGTAAAGAATCCACCTGCCAATGCAGGAGATGTGAGTTTGATCCCTGGCGGGGGGAAGATCCCTTGGAGGAGGAAATGGCCACCCACTCCAGTGTTTTTACCTAGAGACTCCCATGGAGAGAAGAGCCTGGTGGGCTACGGTCTGCCGATTCTTTGGGGCCGCAAAGAATCAGGCACGACTGAGCATGCACCACAGCACATCCCACTGGTTCTGCTTCTCTGATGACCCCTGACTCCTCGGTGAGGAGGCCCCGGGGGAGTTCTGCCAGAGTACAGGGTGAGGAAGCTGTGAGCTTCAGCCTCTGCTGGAAACTCCCCCGAGTCCCCAGACTGGGCGACACCACAGCCCCCGGCCGGCCGTGTGGACCTCATGGGGCATCAGCCCTCTGTGTCTCCTTCGAAAACCAGCAGCTGCCTGGGAGGCAGTTACCCAGATTAAACAAGAGGCCCGTCCCACCGGCCATTCCACGCACGGCGGCCAGTGCCCCCTCTCCCCTGGTGAGGCCAGCCACTTCCGGTGTGTTCTGAGTAAGGAGGGGTGCCCTGAGCCAGCCCAGGTTGGGGCATGCACCCACCGGACCGACAGCAGAGCCTCCAGAGGTGAGAGGAGGGAGGCCTGACGGGCCGGGAGCAAAGCTGAGACAGATGATTGGTGATGTTCATTACATCTCAAGAAAGTTCACTCAGAGAAGTCTTGCAAAGTCCATTTACAGGAAAATAAAGGCCCATGGCCCAATTTAAGATGCTGCATCAGCCACCGTCGCACGGCGAGTGGGCACCTCGCTGCGGAGATGACGGGTAACCCCCTTGTCCACACTGTCCCGGCCGGGAAGCAGCTCCCCAAGCCTCACCATCCTGAGCCTTTCATTGCTGGTGCAGGGCACTGGTCAGTGGGAGCAGGGCCGGGCTCCGCGAGCAGTCCTCAGGGAGGCCCCCTGACATGTGCGTCCTGCGGCGTGGCCCAGCCTGCACACCCCCCACCCCGCTTCCTGGCCCCCCGGGACGCAGCTCTGTGGGAACTTGGCCTCAGCTCTGACCCCGTCCCGGGACCCCACATCCCTGCACTCGGCCCCCACTGTCCCTGGGCACGGGGCCCCCCCAGAGGCCTCCTGTCTGGGCTCCTCGCCCATGATCCCAGCACTCCTTCCCGAGGCCCTGGGCCCTTTGCAGGGACTCCCCACCTCCCCCGGGAGGCCTCTCCCACGGTGCTCCCCACACGCCTTGGCCGCCGGACCACAGCCTCGGCTTCAGCAGGGGCGCGGGGGGCCTCGGGTCCCTGCAGTCGGGCTGCCTCCTCAGCATCAGGACACGGTGGACAGAGCAGCCCTGGGCCCTCTCTCCTCAGGGCCGAGTTCTGGGAGGTTCTGCTCAGAGCCCGTGACCTGAGACAGAGCAGCCTGGCTGGGACTCACCACACCAGTGGGCTGACTCCCCTCACGAGGCAGATGGAAACGGGGAGGAGGGGAAGTGGGAACACGGCCTCCTACACTGGTCTCTGGATTTCAGTGTATGTGATCTAGTCCCCAGGAGGAGTAGTAAGGCAGGCCAGGCCGTCCTGCTCCTGCAGGGGTCCACACAGCGCGAGCCTGCTCTGAAGCAGCCAGCACCCTGGGGGCACGTGCCCTGGGACGGGGCAAAGAGGCGCCTGTGCACTGCACGGGCTTCCCTGAAACTCCGACACTGCGAGGGGCCATATAACTGCAGTGACAAGGAAAAGCACTGCCATCTTTGCAGGAGGCGGCTCGTCCAACACGCGCTGCAAGAAAGGCATCCTGCCCGTGAGGAGTGGCTCTGAAAGCACTGATGGCCTGGATGGACGCTCAGTGTAGACCAACGTCAGACAATATGCTACAAGTGTGCCCGTGTGCGTGCACACACTCACATACAAATACATGTGTGCACACGTACAACACACACATGCACATACCTGCAGATGCATGCACATACAAGCACTTAGGAAAACATGCATGCACATGTGCAAACACACACACATGTACACACACATGTACATGTATGCACACAAGCACACATACATTTGCACATGCATACACATGCACATGGCATTTATCTGTTCATGACGATGGACCACCATAGCTGGGGGTAGGTGGAAGTGAGTGTGGAAACTATGAGCAAAATGAAATAATTTGGTTAAGTTTTCAAATACAAGGGAGAATGTGATGGCCATAAAAGAAAAACAAGATTGCTACCTGTATATAATTGTTTGCCTTAAAGAAGAGGAGGCAAAATTCCTGGACTTGAAAGATATAGAAACAATACTGTGAAAACCCACCTCTCCCTCCAAAATTTAATCAAATATTAGGGGAAGATGTTGGTCCATCTCAGGACTTTTCCACAGGAACTTTCGATATTGGAAAAGCCAGATTGAAGTTCATAGATTTATGAAAAGAAAATGCCACTTGATAATTTTATGCCCAGCTCAACTATTATTTGAGTGCAAAATAAAGAGAGACCTTTTGTTGTATAGAGAAGTCCCATTGCCTTCTTGAAGAATTCACTAGAGGCCAAAGCAGTCTGCTCCAAGCCATCCTGTTCAAAAGCTGTAACAAGTGAGCTGGTGTGGAGCTCATTATGAAATCTTATAAACTTAATATGCAGTCTAAAGCAAGGGTAGAAATGATGGCTATGGAATGAGGATTAAATATTATAGGCCGTAACACTGTGAAAATAATGATATGAACTAAAGAGCCAGTGGTGGGGAAAGCAGGCTGGGCGTTGGATCAGCAGTGACCTTACCATCCTGCTCAGCACAGGTCAGTGGTTTAAAGCTCATTAATCAAGCAATCCAAGTATCATTATCACATTCAAGTGAATGAAGTTGTGCATGCGTGCTCAGTTGTGTCTGACTCCTTGTGACCCCATGGACTATAGCCCACCAGGCTCCTCTGTCCACGGAACTTCCCAGGCAAGAATATTGGAGCAGGTTGCCTTTTCCTCCTCCAGCAGATGTTCCCAACCCAGGGACTGAACCTGCACCCCCTGTGTCTCCTGCATTGGCAGGAGGATTCTTTACCGCTGCGCCACCTGGGAAGCCCTGTAAGCATGGAGTTGACAACCAGAATTAATAAGAGTGACGGTGAAGCCATCTTATCTTGACCCCCCCCAGCTCCCGAGCCCCCTGGTCAAGCAGGTAACACCAGAGACCAAGGGGAACAGGCACACAGCCTTCTTCCCAGGGGTCCCCTCGGCGCCCCTGGAGCTGCCGTGGCCCCTGACAGCAGGTCGCTGCTCCTGTCCACGTGGCCTGCTTCACCCACCGCTGCCTTCTTCCACGTTTCAGCAGCTCTCCCTCTCCTGGTCCCTTGTTCTATAGAGCTGGCTCTTCCTTCATGACATGGACACACACAGCCTGCTTTCAGCACAAGGAAAGAAGGGAGAGGGACAAAAGTAAAGAAATTCAGAGAAGGCAGAAAAAATGACACAGTACTCGTTGCACTGGAGTGGGTAGCCTTTCCCTTCTCCAGGGGATCTTCCCAACCCAGGGATTGAACCCAGGTCTCCCACATTGCAGGCGGATTCTTTATCAGCTGAGCCACAAGGGAAACCCACACATGTAAAAATACTCCGATATAATTAATTACAGAAAATTTAAGAAAAGCAGTCATATGGCAAACACAACAGACACGCCCACAACGTAAGGAGACATTGTGCAAGCCCACGAAGGGGCAGAGACTGGGAGGCAGATGAAAGGACAGTGTCCTGGAGCAGCTAGCATCGGATGTGGAAGAGGAGTTACTGCAGATGAGGAGGGTGACTTGACCACGAAGAGCCTAATTCATCAGGGGCACATGCAAAAGCCCAAACACGCCTGCACACAACAAAACTCCAGATTCCAGCGTGCCCCAGGTAACAGAACTGCAAGCACACGTAGACGCGCCCACCACCATTCTGCAAGACTGTAATAATAGAGCTTTCACAGTAAACCAAGAAAGCAAAAATATGAGCATATGAAAGATCAAAGCAACACAATTACCAATAATTAGCAAGGAGATCACGTGAAAACACAGACTGTAGGAGAACGCACCTCTGACTTTTGGACTGACTTTCTTTTAAGTATACGCAGGATGCTTACGGAAACTGACCTGGATTAGACTATAAATCAGTGCATTTCAAAACCAAACCAATTTTACCATGAAACAGAACATACTTTGTGAACATAATTATACGGCAAGTCACTGACAAAAAATAACTTAAAATGCCCATATGTTTAGAACGGTTCCACAAGCTGCGCCCCCGCCCCCCACCATGGAGCCCTGGTCAGCAGTGGAACTAACTACCTGCCTCAGGGAATTACGTGGAGCAGAGAACAGGCCCACGGCTGCGTGGCATACGGTTCTCGTTATGTGACACTTTTAAATGATGAAATCTTAGGACTGGAAGATGGACTAGTGTTTGCTGGAAGGTGGGGTGTGGGGAAGGTGGGGGCAGGGGAATGTGCTTAGAAGGGTGCTGGGTGTGAGAACTGTTGGGTGTCATGACTGCTGATAGATTCATGAGGGTAACATTGCACAGGACTGGATTCACGCACAGTACACAGGTGCCTGCCATACCCCCCGCCCCCCCACACACACACACAAGTCCAAGGAAAAGCGGGGAATCTGAACAAGACCAGTGAATTGTGCCACTTCAGTGAAACACCATGCTATAATTTTACATGATACTTGGATTGGTGAAAACAGGGCAAAATTGCATGAGATTGTCTCCCTATTATTTCTTCTACCTGCATGCCAATCTCTATCTCAAAGAAATTTTCAATTAAAGATCCTGTGTATTAAAAACAGGTTAAATACTTGTGGTTTAAAGGAGAAATAGCAATGTAAAGTATACAACAGACTTTTCTAAATAATAAAAGACTCTATGATCAAAAATGTTAGACACAGCTGATGCAAAATTAAAGAAAAGTTTACAACCTTAAACTCTTACTTTTGGAAGGAAGAATGACCAAAAATAACTTGAGGTAACTTAAGAAGTTAGGAAAAATAACAAAAACAAAATCAACAATGTAAATATAAAAAAAAATATAGAATGAAAGTAATAAAAAAGAGTAGAAATTGATAAAATTGAAACCAAACTAAAGGTATTTAACATCTTCAACCTTAAAAGTTAGACTTTTAAAGAAAAATTTATCAATATTGACAACTTCCAAGAAATTTATCCGGAAAAAACTTCCAAAAACTAAAAAGTCCATTGCATTTTGAGGACAAATAAACCAATACTAGGGATGTAAAAGAGGATAACTGTAATTCTAGCATGACCATATTATCTCTTCAAAGATAAGATCATTTAGAGATTAAGATGGTAGAGTGCATATTCCATCTGTTTTTGCAACTTCCCCAGAACATTAATAAAATGACTTTTTAACCTGAAAATCTTTTCTGGAGTTCTAAAAAGATGGGGGTAGAAGGAATAAAAATTTTGAGGCCAAGAAATAGACCAGTGAAAAATAGCTAATTGAGTGAGTCTGAGAAATCTGTATTCCAAGCAGTGCACGGGAATGTGGGGACCAAATGGATGCATCCCAGAGAATTCACAAGGAAGGAAGACGGACGGGAGGGAAGATGCCCAGGGCCTGTGGCAGCAGCACCACCTCGTTTGGAGAGCAGGTCGGCTCCTAGCTTTCCTCCCCCACCCCACGGCCCCTCCTCTACCTCTGCTGGGGTCTGGAGATGTAGTTCCCACCTCTGGCAAAACTGAGACGTGGTTACTGTATGCTAAAGACTAAGACATAATCTGGCAGGAAGCCTTCACCTTTTAGGTAAGAGATGAGAAGATAGTCTTCTGGGGGATCAGCCAACCAAAGAGAAAACATCTAAATGCACCTTGAGTCTCCAAGGTGACGAGAATGGTGACCAAATGGGCTATCTGCGTGTCCTTGTAGCAAAATCCAGATTCCATGAGTTGGCCCTGTAAAGCTTCCAAACATGCCGCACCGTGAGTCATCAGCCCAGGAGTGTCGAGTGGAGGAAAAGTTCCCAATGTGGGAGACAGCGGCCAGAGCTACAGACAGAGCCACGCCACTGGGAGGAAACAAGGACTTTTCAGAGAGCAGAAACCTTCCCCAAAGTCGTCGTATACCCCAGAGAAATAAGAAAAATATTGCAATAATAAAACAAGAACAACGTGCTATCTATAACACACGAGGAAATTCAGAGAACAGTAACAAAATAGTGATTGGAAATTAAAAACGTGGCGGTCAAAATGAAAAACTCTAGAGAAAGTCTGCAAGATCAAATTGAAGCAATCTCACAGTGAGACAAAGTCACAAAAAAAGAAAGCAGAGGTAAAAGGAAAGCAAGGGAAAATGAAGAAATCAAATTAGACGATCAGTTCAGAAGGTCCAACAGCCCAATAATAGACGTTGTAGACGAGAAAAGTAAAAATATATTAAGCAAATAGAAGAGGTTAAATCAACAAAAACAACAACAAAAATCAAGAAAATGTCTCAGAAATGAAGGGCGTGGGTTGATGGATTAGAAAGGCCCTGTAGACATCTAGCACAGAAATGAAAAGAAGCCCGCCCCAAGGCTCCTCACGTGAGGCTGGGCAGCGGAGCAGAGACCACGCTGTAATCTTACTTGCAGAAAAGTTGGCTCAGAGGGTGGAATCAGCAAGACTTGGGTTTTCTCAACAGCACGACAGGAACGCAAAAGACAGTGATGTGCCTCCTGAGTCAGAAGGAAACAGTTTCTAACCAGAATTCTTTACCCAGCCAAACCCTTCAGTATGTTTTGATAGTCAACAACAAAATAAAATATGTAGACAAAGATAAAAACCACTTTGGCAAGAAGACTCTAAAACCACTGCTTCCCAAGAGTGCTTTCTTGGGAGGCTCGGGAGGTTGCGAGCACCTGGCTGATCGCAGGAGCCCACTGAGGGCTCAGGCCAGCGGACATGCAGGGCAGAGAGTGGGCGCCAGCCTCGGGAGGCAGGCGAAGGCCTCTGTGGACGGCCGTCCCCCAGACGCAGAGGTCACCACGCCCGGATTGGAGGGCATCCCCGTCAACGCGCATGGGGGGTCCAGCCGGGGGCCTCACTCTGACCGTGCCAGCGTCGGGCCCACGCTCTGTGGCCCTGAACCGCTGACCCGGGTCCTTCTCTGTGCCATTCCTTGGCCGTGTGCGTGGCTCACCTCCTCCTGGGACCCTGGGCCATCTGAGGGCTGCACCCCACTGCACAGACGGGGCTGCTCGGGGCTCATCCCGGGAGTGGAGGAGGGTGGGAGCCGTGAGCACGGCTGTGGCTCTGACTGCGGCCGTGCTCCTCCCAGACACCAGCTCCTGGCCCGCACTACAGCCCCTGCAGGGGCCCGGCCGCGGCGAGCCCGGGGGTCCCCGCCTCGTTCACGACCTGCTCGGGGCACGCTGCCCAGGCCGCACCGACCCTCGGGGGTGCCAGGCTCCCCACACACTCTGCTGAGCGTGTTCTCCCCGGGTGCCTCCCCTGAGCGGGGGCCACGGCGCTCTGACCTTCACACTCAGCTCCCTGGCTGCTGCTCTCGCTGTAAACCCGGACATGTTCTTAGCTTACCAACTCTTAAAAATGTAAGAATGTGATTTCCACAAAGTCAGGGAGATGACGGCTCTGGGGAGAGAGTGGACGAAGGAAAGATTGGGGCGAGGTGGTGGCGGCTTCGTCAGGCCTGGGGAGGCTCCGACTCGTCCTGGAAATGCTGGAAGGATGCGTGTTTCCTGGGTTACTGCTGTTGCCTGCCTCGTTGAATGAGTGATGTGATACATCTCACAGTAAAGACATTAAAGATGAGAGAACGCTATAAACACGTCTGTCCTGATAAACGTGCAAACTAGAGTCAGCTTGAAAAGTGCCTGATAAAGAATAACTTCCCAAAAATGACCCCCAAAGAAACAGCAAGCCTGAAAAGACCTATAAGAGTTAAAGAAACTGCACGGGTATTTTAAAGGCCATCTAGCCTATATTTTCAATTTAAAAACAGGCACAGATAGTTTTATGGGTGAATTCTACCAAATAGTCAATGAACAGAAATCATTCCAATTTCATAAAGAATCATCCAGACAATAAAAAATGAAAGAACTCTTTTTATGAGGTATCGTCTTGATCCCAAGTCAGTGAAGGACAGTATAAGAGTAACGTAGGTCAATATAATTTATGAGCATAGATTTAAAAATTAATCAAAGTGTTAACAATTCAAATGTGGGAATCCATTAAAAATTACTCATGATCAAACTGAGTTTTCTTAGGAATAAAAGGATGCATTAATATCACAGGTATAACTCACTACTTAAAAACATGCAGTTATGACAACAGAGGCAAGAAAGTGCATTTAAAAAATTTTACTTCATTTTTGATAAAAGCTCTGAAAAAGCTATGAATAGGAGAGTACCTCCTTAAGTTGATATAGGTTATCTATAAAAACAGACCACAGACATCATACTTCAGTATAAAACTTCTAGACACACTCCCTCTAAAATGTGGGACAAGTTAAGAGTATTTCAATTTGGTGGAGTAAAACAAGATAAATAGTAAAAGATTTAAAAAGGAAAATGTGACACTATTGCCAGACAATTCTGTGGCATCGACAGACGTATTATTCAAAATAAGCTTCTCAAAGTTGCTCTCTGTAAAACCTAGAGGAATGAACACTTAGTAGATGAAAACCTGTTAAGGAGAAAATAACGCAATGACAATGAAAGACAATCAGAAGATCTAAATAAATATTTAAATAAACGTTATATTCATTTATGTAAAGTCTCCATACCTATAAAATGCCATAATAATTAAGTTCAATGCACATCTCATTAACCTAATATTTTTGGTAGAACTAGACAGAGCGAATTTAAAAAGTTTATATTTGGATATGTGGTTTTTATAACAGTTGATATTTACAGGGCACAAATGGGACACTTACAAAATACACATTTATTTCAAATCAATACAGTACATTCACTACGATAGATCAATCAATGGGCCATCAAACAGGCTCCATTTCAAAGGGCTGAAATCATACAGAATACTTTCTTTGGCCACGATGCAACTAATTTAGACCTCAGTAACCCTAAAATATCTAGAAAATCCCCCAATATTTAGAAGTTAAATAACCCATTTCTGAACAATCCATGGGTCAAAAATAAATAACCAAGCAAATTAGAGAAATACTCTGAATAGGACGGTAATGAAAACACAGCAGACCCACACGTGTGCGATGCAGCAGAACCAACTCTGGGAGGGAGATTCACAGCTTTAAATGTTTACATTGGAAAAGAAGGAAATCCAGAACGAGACGTGCAGATGTTCGCGTCAATAAGGCAGAAACAGGAGTACAGCAAGGCCAGAGCAGGAGGAAGAAAATGAGAGACAGGAGCCTAGATCAGTGAAGCAGGAGATAGAGGGGTTTGTGAGGGCGGGGGTGAGGAAGGACCAGAGGCGGCTTTGGGTCTGGTGGGCATGTCCCTTACATTGACTGTGGATGTTGGGAGCTGAATCGTGCCCCCTCAAAACCCCTATGTTGAATCCCCAACCCCCAACGTGGTGGTCCTTGGAGGTGGAGCCTTTGGGAGGAATTTAGGGTTGGGTGAAGTCAGGAGGGTGGGGCCCTGGTCCTATGGGATTGGTGACCTTCTAGGAAGAGACACCCTGTCTCCCTGTCTCTCTCCATCTCTCCCTCTTTGCCTCCCTCCCCGCTTCCCTGCCACCCTGTGAGTTCACAGAGGCAGCCACCTATAACCCAGGGGGAACGGCCTTGCCAGGAGCCCAACCAACCGGCACCTCCATCTTGGACTTTTCAGCCTCCAGGATGGTGAGAGATTGACCTCCTCCCCCGTTGTTTCAGCCGCTTGCCCGAGGTTTGCTGTTACCGCAGTCAAGGAAGACTGAGATGGGGCGATGGTTTCAATGGTGCATACATGTCAAAATGCTGACATGTTCCACAGTTGCATGCTTAAAATATGTGCAGCTAATTGCACATCCATCATAACTCTGTGTGGGCTTCCCTGATAGCTCAGCTGGTAAAGAATCGGCCTGCAATGCAGGAGACCTGGGTTTAATCCCTGGGTTGGGAAGATCCCCTGGAGAAGGGAAAGGCTACCCACTCCAGTATTCTGGCCTGGAGAATTCCAAGAAGTGTATAGTCCATGGAGTTTCAAAGAGTCGGACACGACGGAGCGACTTTCACTTTCACAACTCTGTAAAACTGCTTTTTAAAATGCCACCATTTGGTTTCCTTGCTTTTCCCTATTACTTATTCACTTCCTGTTTCACTGATCTCTGCCTCACCTGTATCACCTTCTTCCCACGTACATGGAGTTTGCTCGCGTGCATGCATGCTAAGTTGCTTCAGTCGTGTCTGACTCTTTCCAACCCCAGAGACTATAACCTGCCAGCCTCCTCTGTCCATGGGACTTCCCAGGCAAGAATACTGGAGTGGGTTGCCATGCCCTCCTCCAGGGGATCTTCCCAACCCAGGGATTCAACCTGCATCTCTTGGGTCTCCTGCATTGGCAGGCGGGTTCTTTACCACAAGGGCCGCCTGGGGAGACCCTCATGGAGTTTTCTCTGGTTTCTTAAGGAGGAAGTTGATGTCAATCACTTCAGACCTTCCCCCTTCCTAATATAATCTTTTAAAGCACCGCACTGGCTACACTGAAGAGATTTTCAGTGTAGTGTGTTTTTATTTTTATTCAAGTCAAAATATTCAAATTAATTTAATTAAACATGTTAAGTTCACAGTTTTTCTTACCTCCTGGATTGTTTAGAAGGTATTTCCAAGTATTGGGGAATTTTCCCGATATTGTTTTCTGATTGATTTCTAACTTAATTCAGTTGTGGTCAGAGAGCATGTATTATATGATTTTCGTTTCTTGAAATTTTTTAAGATTTGCTTTTTGTCCAACACTTGGTCTGTCTTGGGTCATCTTCCATGTGGCTTGAAGAGAGTGTGAGTAAAGTTAGTTCATTAGAATATCTAAAGTTAAAAAAGACTGATCAGACATGTACAACTACTTTTGAACAGAGTTTAGTAATTTGAGAAAATACAGGTACACAGCCCTACCATGGGTCCCAGCACTTGTAGGGGCCATTCTGTCAGTGGAATGTTCTAGACGTGTAATTAGGTACTGGCTGATCTTATCTGAGTCATCCATGGCCTTACTGATTTTGTGTTTCTTTCATCAGTTACTGATGGCAGAATAATGATATCTCCGTTTCTAATGGCTATGGTCTCTGAATTTCCTTGCAGTTCTGTCCATTTTGTTTCATGTACAGTGTATTCATTTTCAGGCACATATACATCTATAATTATTTTATTTTCCTGATATGTGGACACATTGTCATTTTTAGACTCCATCTCGTCTATTATTACTCATAAATCCCCTCCCGACTTCTCACACCTGTTGTCTGGATGGTACAAGTTGTCCATTCTTTCACTGTGTGTGTTTTCGTGTCAGGGTTTGTCTGCATAAAGCACATATTTTGTTATTATTGTTTTATCCCATCTGTCCTCTCTTGACTTTTAGTTGGAGTTTATTCTCTTTACATGTAGCTGCGGCTGTGCTTGGGTTTGGGACCAGCTCACTGTCTTTTCCATGTTCTCAGCTCATGTTTCTTTCTACAGCCTCCCCTGCCTGCCTTCCTGGGCTCACCGCATATCATTAGCACACCGCTTTCCTTCCACTTCCAACTTTCCAGGTGAAACTCTGCTTTTAGCAGTTGTACAGTGGATTATACTATGTTATCGTACCTAATTTAAGATTAATATTAAGTGACTTCTGAAAAAATAGGAACTTTGTAACAGAATATTTTGTATCTGCAACCATCATCTTTTGGGCTATATGCCTTTGTACAAGACAAATAAAACCTCTGTACATTTGAAACCCAACAAAATGCATTTTGAAGAAATTATGGAATTGCATACACACTACTGTTGTTTGTATGTATATGATACTTGACCCTTTGTTGCACTGCAAGGCTACTGGCAAGGAATTTTCTTGGCTTTATTTTACTGGAAATGTCTTTATTTCACATTCTATTTTGAGGGATAGTTTTTCTGGAAGTAGATTCTTTGTTTGGTAGATCCTTTTTTTTTCTCCTAGACACTTGCGATGTGACTCTGCAGTGTCTGACCTCCACACGGTTTTCTGTTTGCTTTTCTAAAAAAATAGAATTATGGTTGATTTTCAGTGTTGTTAAGTTTCAGGTGTGCAACAAAGTTATTCTGTTATAACATAAAATACTTACATATTTACAAATCTGTTCTGTTTCAGATTCTTTTCCCTTATAGGTTATTGCAAAATATTGAGTATAGTTCCCTGTGGTATTCAGTAGGTCCTCGTTGGTTATCTATTTTGCACGTAGGAGTGTGTATATAAACATCCCAGTCTCTTAACTGACCTCCTCCCTCACCCCCTTGCCCTCTGGTAACCATATGTTTGTTTTCTATGTCTGTGGGTCTGTTTTTGTTTTGTAAATTAGTTCATTTCTGTCATATTTTAGATCCCACATATAAGTGACATCATATGATATCTGTCTTTCTCTGACTTACTTCACTTATTACGATAATCTGGGTCCATGCATATTGCTGCAAATGGAATTATTTCATTCTTTTTCATGGCTGAGTAATGTTCCCTTGTATACGTACGTGTGCATAACACCTTCTTTACCCGTTCCTCTGTCCGTGGCCTCCCTGGCCTCTGACAGGACGTCAGCCACGAGTCCTAGTGCTGTCGGCTCTCTCTCGCTGTTTTCAAGGACGTCTCTTAGTCTTTGTCTTTCAGAGCTTTGACCAGCACGTGCGTCATTGCGGTTTCTTGTATTTGCTCCGCTTTGGGGTGTTGACCCGAAGGATCTGTGTGTTCGTGTTTTCTCCAGATTTGGGAGGCCTTGGCCAGCATTCCTACAAATGCTGCTTCTACACCACATTTCCTCCTCTCATTCCAGGAACTAATGCCACCTCTCTTGGACAGTTTCACATCTTCCCCAAAGGTCTCTGAAGCCTTCCCATTTTCCTTCTATAGTTTCCGTCCATTTTTCAGATTGCCTCACTTTTACTGGCCCATCTCCAGGCTCACTGGCTTGCTCCTCTGCTGGCTGCCAGCTGCTATTGAGCCCATCTGGTCAATTTTTCAATCTGCTTCCTAACATTGTACTTTTCAGCCCTAGAACCACCATTCTATGCGGTTGTGGCTTCCTTTGTTGGCCTTCTCTGCCTCTCTACCAGTCAGTACCACACGGCATGGTGTGGCATCCACGTTCAGTCATGTCCAGCTCTTTGAGGCCCCAGGCTCCTCCGTCCATGAGATTTTTTCAGGCACGAATACTGGAGTGGGTTGTTGTTTCCTCCTCCAGGGGATCTTCCCGACCAGGGATCGAACCCTTGTCTCTTGCCTCTGCTGCATTGGCAGGCGGGTTCTTTACCAGCTGAGCCACAAGGAAAGTGCCCTGATACCACATTGTCCTTTAATCATTCGAACATCTTCATAAGAGCTCTTGGAAGTCTCTGATAAATCCAGCAGTAGGCTGGTTCTGAGATGATGTCTATGTGTAAACTTTTTCCTGACTACAAATCACACATCCCTGCTTCTTGGCGCATCTGATAAATTTAGGTGGAAAGCTCAAAGTGGTATGTTGTGGGCACTCTGAAATGCGCCATTTTTTGAGGGTTTTGCTTTGCGTTACACTTGGCAGTTATTTTGCCTGCACTCAGACTGTGAAATCTGTCTTCCCTGAAGTGAGGAGCAGCTGATGCTTCTGCTTCGAGCTCTTGTCTTCTGGGTTCGTTTCGTGTTCCTTGGTTTCCAGCTCTGCTCACTTTAAGTCCTGACTCCACGCGTGTGTCTCACGCCTGTGTGGTCCAGTGCTCCTCTGAGGATATGGGGGAGCCCACTAAGGTTTGGGGGCTCGCCCACTGTCTGGGCCTTTGGCTCCTGTCTTCCTTGGTCGCCCTGTGTTCCTCCTTCTGATGCCTCAAGCTGGAGCATCTCGCCCGGCAGCAGCCTGGACCGCGCAGGCTGTAGAGTGCCCTTTATCAAGGGCACGGCCTTCCCATACGTCATCACAAGCCTTTGCCTCCAGTTTCTGCCCCGCGTTCCCTGTCGCCTAGTGACCAGCCAGGAACGCGGGCAAACTGGATACTCAGTCTTGGATCTGGACCCATCTGTGTCCCCTGCTCACAAACGTGCTCTTTCTGCACCCTTCCTGCTGCCTTACCCTCCGAGGCTGTGCGTTTTCATTGCAGCAGCTGGGGTGGGAGTGGCCCCAGGAAGAAAGCCATGACGTTGCAGTTTTCACCTGATCAGCAGCAATCTTCCGAAAGAAAACTCTTCCCCGTTTCTTCCTGCCTCTGTTCAGTGCCTTCAGAACGCTGTGTTAGAGAACCGGATTCAGGTTTTGTAGCTTCTTGGAAAGAGTTGCCAACCTTACCATTCTCCAGTAACCAGCATCCCACCTCCTTGTCCTTGCTCCTTCCCGAACTTCCACGATTCCGGCCAGTGATCTGCTGAGGCCTGTCTCTCGAGGCCTGAGAGTATGGTCTCCTCTTCAAATTCCTCGTGCAGGCAGCTTGGCATTCCCCTTACGGAAGAGGAACAGGGCCCAGGAGATGAGGCTCTGAACAGGCGCCTTTTTTCTGCCAAGGGCGCGGGGCGTCTGCAGCACAGCGTGTGGTGGTGACCCTGTGGGCGTGGCCGTGGCCGAGGACTGTCCAGCACGTGTCCTGCCTGTGCCCTGCGGGGGCGGGGCGCCGACCAGGGCTGGTGCCAGGAGAGGCCGCGTCATGTCACACCTAGGATGCCACCACAGGACAGGGCATCACCCAGGGCCGGGTCTGCAGGCGTGTGCAGTGGGTAGGGATGGTGCTGGGCGTGGTGCACGTGTGAGCCTCAGGGAGCAGAGGGCAGGTCTAGACCCGACTCTCAAAACACCTGAGTGGAAAGGAGGGCAGAGCTGAGCTCCAAACCTCCAGTTCCCCCCATCCAAACAGAAGGCTGTTCTGTTTGTTCAAGCCTTCACCCCAACCAGGTCAGGACAACTTAGGCTGTGATGGTCCCTGACCCCCGCGTCCAGCAGTGCGCTCCCCACATCCCTGTGGCCCAGTGGCGACAACGTTTACCTGTCTGCTTGCGGGGGTCGTCTTCCCTCCCCTCCCCTCACCCTGCGGCAGAGCCTGGACCCAGCACTGCATCTGCTCTGTTCCCCACTGCCTCCACCCCCGGGCTCGTCCCGCGCTGGGTGGGCTGCGGTGAAACGTAGGTGAGTGAGGGAGGGAGGGGATCTCAGCCCCGGGAGCCAGGAGCCGCAGGAGCCCGGGAGGGCTGGACCTGCCCAGGCGGCGCCCAAGTGAGCTGGGGGCTGGGAGCCGTGGCCACAGCCCTTGGTTCCCGTGCGCCTGTTCCCTGCAGCATCTTCCCTTTGCACATGTTTTCTCCGTTTTCTGGAAAACCACGGTTCATCTGGAGCCCACCCCTGACGCTGTGTCCGTGCTCTGGGGGCAGACGCTGCTGTCAGACGTTTCTGGGCCCCTGGGCACCCCTCCCCCGTGCCTGCTGGACTGTGGGGTTCATGTCTGGGGGACCTCTCTGGACGGGCCGCGTGGCCGAGTAGAGGGGTGTCCCTGCAGAAGGACGCTGGGCTGGGCCCTGCCCCACACTGCACCAGGCCGGGAGCACCCTCCTGTTGCTGAGGAAACTGTGCTCCCCTGAGCCAGGACCCTCCTCCTGGGGATATCAGCTGGGGCCGGACACAGACATCTGGGCTCTGACACACACTGTGGACACTTCTACAGACATACATGTGTATGCACACACATTCACACACGCATGCACACACACAGACATTCACACACACACAGATGCACAGAGACACACACACATACATGCACACACACACAGACACATTCACACACATGGGCACACACACATTCACACACACACACACACACACATCCTGGGATCAAACAGCAGCTGAAAACCTAACTGGGAAAACAGAAATCTCTTTGACCATCTGGCAAAGCAGGATCCCATTAACAGACACCCCGGTTTAGCATCTGAGCACAACCTTCACCCACTGCTGTGGAATATTTGCATTTTTATTGCCCCCCCCCCAGGCAGGTATGTCCCTGGAGCCTCACCGGAAGGGCCTCCGGGACAGCACTGACCAGCACGGGGAGGAGCGGCCCTGCTGCCCCCTCGGCGCTCCGCTCTGCCCTGCAGGAGACGGCAGCCCCTCCTGGACAGAGTACATGCCCACCTCCCCTGAGCCTGTGCTCCTGGGGTCGCTGGGGCTGGGGGCTGCACCTTGGGGGCTGGAGAGAGGGTGACCACCCTGGGGCCTGAACGGCCTCCCCAGGCCTTAACCTTGGCTTCACCTTGTCTATAGAACACAGAGCCAAGTCACCTGATCACAGCAAAGGAGACCTTTTCTGGATGGAGGAGACTGTTCAGAAATTCCCTGGATGGGAGCAAAGTCCAGGAGCGTGGATACCAGTGGCCACGTGGTCGCTGGGGGCAGTCAGGATGCTTGCTGTCATTCCTATAGCTACTGTTTCTTGTCTTCTTGAGAAAAGAGTGTCTCCACATAAGGGGGCAAAGCAGGGCTTCCAGGATCTGGGGGAGCCCCACACAGAGGAGCCTGAGTGTCTGTACCCGGCTGACCCCCGCCAGGATGCACCCCGCCACGCCCGCGACACAGACTGTTTCCCCAAAGGGCCGGGCCTCCTCAGGCCGCAGCTCACCCCCAGATGATTGAGGGGCTCTCACAGTCGTAATTAAGGGGAAGTTTATGAACCCCAAGCAGAAAAGTAAGTTTAATTATTTGCAAGTCAGAAGCTCATTCTCTCTGGGTGACTTATGACAGCCAGCCACCAGCCTTGGGGATGAGATCGGTTCCGTTTTAGGCATTAAATTGATAACTTGACCAAATCAATTTCATTAGCGGCTCTGTCATATCCACAGTTACTGATGGGCGCTCAGCCCCGGGAGCTGACCACAGCCCTGTGAAAGTGGGAGGAGGTGGCGGCTCCACAAAGCTGGCGGCCTGCGTGGAGACACTCCTGCTGGACCCGTGCTCATCGCTGGCTCTGCCCTCTGCCCCCAGGTCGCCTGGGGCTGCTCTTGTCCTTGGGATTCACAGGCATCTGGTGGGGGCATTCGGTGGGTCCCGGGCACCATTCATGGGCCCCGAGGTGGTGGGGGCATTCGGTGGGTCCCGGGCACCATTCATGGGCCCCCAGGCAGTGGGGGCATCCAGTGGGTCCTGGGCACCATTCATGGGCCCTGAGGCGGTGGGGGCATCCGGTGGGTCCTGGGCACCTGCTCGGGGTGAAGCGAGGATCTGGGCCCCTGAGCAACACGGATGCTCCTGTGGGGACAGCGGCCTCCCCAGGCGCACTGCAGATCTGAGCCGCTCCTGGACCGTGTGGATTCTGGGACTCAGTGCTGTGTTCACGCTCCTGAGCGCTCAGCCCAAGGTCCTCCAGCCTCCTCCCTCCACCTGCCAGGCTGCACAGGGGGCAGGGCCCCCTTCCATGTCCTGGGAGTCCTGGGCATGGGCTTTCGGCCCCACCCGATGTGGCCCCACCCCCCCGAGCCAGTCAGATGGCCCCACGGTGGGCTGTGGGCCCCAGTGCATTAGCTGACCCAAGCACGACATGGCTTTTCTGGGACGAGATGGAGCTGGAGCACGGGGCCATGGACCCCACGTGGGCTGGGCTCGCCTGCGTCTCTCAGAAGGGAGTCCAGGCCGTCCACCTGTCTGGCTGGGTGAGGCCTCGTCCCTCAGAAAGGTCCCGGGAGCCCTCACTGAGGGGGCCCGGGGTGGGGGGGCAGCCGGGCCATCCTTGGCATGTGGGGCTGGGCCTGGACGTTCCCACTGGGTCACTGGTCACTCAGGGGCAGGCTTTGCTCCAGGGGGTACAGCCAACCTCTGCCTGAGGGCTGGCCCTGCCAGGGCCCGTGCAGTGTCAGACCAAGCGTCACCCGGAAGGCGCCTCTGGGCGACCCTCCTCCCTGCTCTCACCGGAGCGTTGGGAGCCCAGTGGTGATCGCGGGCTCAGCAGGTGTCTCAGCATCTCCTTGGCAACAGGAGTGTTTCCTTCCTTGTCTGTCTTCCTGCAAGTGAGGCCAGGCTCAAATGGGAGGGCCGCGCTGTGGAGGTTAGTGTGGGAGGTACCATCTCCATGCTCAGAGAGGCTCATGACCAAAACGCTCCCCTTGACCAAATCTGGTGCTCGGCCAGCCTGGCGTTGGGATCCCACGTGCGACCTCAGCATGCCCGTCTTAGCCAGAGTCCTGCCGCGTCAGTCTCGGGGGCCCCACCTTGGCTGACACGTCGACAGCAGGAACCCCCAGCCCCTCCGTGTCCAGTCCTGACCGCCTGTCCACTTTGCTCCTTGGCTGTAAATCCCCAGCCGTCCGTCTGCTCTGCTGGGGGTAGAACCTGACCTCCCCTGTTGCAGTGGTCCCTGGTGGAATCTTCCTGACTGTTGCCACAGGCCTCAGAGTGAAAGTGTCCATTGCTCACTGGTGTCCGACTCTTCGCAACCCCATGGACTGTAACCCTCCAGGCTCCTCTGTCCATGGGATTTCCCAGATAACAGTCCTAGAGTGAGTGGCTATTCCCTTCTCCAGGGGATCTTCCTGGCCCAGGGATCAAACCTGGGTCTCCTGCATTGCAGGCGGATTCTTTACCATCTGAGGCACGAGGGGAGAGTGACTTTTCCTTAGCGCTCGCCCTCTGCAGAGCTGAGGTGCTGTGAGGCGGGGACACCTCCACGGTTGGGCTCCTTTCTCACCTCCCAGGCTCACTCCCTGTCTTTACCATGGGACTGGACGGTGCAGCAGGCATAGATGGGCAACTTCTGGGATCCTCTTGCCCTGGAATAAAGCCCTCTCCTGGCGAGGGACCCCAGGGATGAAGGGCCAGCGACATCACAGGGGTCCACTGGGTGCCGCCCCAGTAGAGGGGCCCCTGCACCCCACCAGGAAGGAGGCGGGCTTCCTCCCTGTGGTGCTGGCGGAAGGAATAAATGAGGTGACATCTATAAAAGCAGAAAATAAATGCGGTTATTATTTTAAAGCAATTCCATGACCCCGGTTGCAGAAGAAGAAATAAAAGATGATTTTTAAGATTCAGTGCATCCCCTAAGAAAGCCAGTGACTAAATGGAGAGGACACATGACAAGACCAGCTGGCCAGCCAGAAGGGGGCACATGGGTCCTCCAGGGCAGTGAGGCCAGGGGGCCCACCCCCACCCTCAGGAGGGACGCCCGATGCCCAGGCTGGCGCCCGGGAGGAGTGGAGGGATGACAGCCCGTGTGCTGGGTGATCAGGCCCTGCCTTGGCGGTCTAGAGGGTGGCTGAGAGACAGAAGGACAGATGGATGTCTGGAACAGACCAGGGCTGTGAGCTCTGACCCGACCAGTGGAGCTGGGGACGCAGAGCAGCACCTGTGAAGGCCTGCAAGCAGTTCCTGCTCTGGGAGCTGCTGGGTTCCCCGGTCAGGACAGAGGGTGTGAGCAACCCCCGTGGAATGGGTGCATCTTAGGAGGGGGCGGCCAGCAAGTCCCGGTGCAGGGTGAAGAGTGCCCGTGGGCAAACACGGGACGTGTCCTGGGAGGGCAGGCTGCCGTCCTGAGGTCCTGGAGCTGTGCTGAGAGACCCGGACACCCGTTTCAGCCCCTTTCCTTGCCCCCCGCCCTGGGGCCCCTGAGCCCACTTCCTCCCACTCCCATCTGCCTTCGTTAGCCCTCCCCGAGCACCCACAGCCCCCATCTCTGCCAGGAGCCCCTTCCGCACCCTGGTGTTGCCTCGCTCTGGGCTGGGCAGACCCGGCCACTCAGGGAGCCTCCTGAGCCCTGAAGTGGGTCCTCTCGGGGGCATGCGGGTGCCGTCACAGGTCCCGCTGGGGACACCGGGCCCAGTGTCCGCTGAGACCAGCAGGACGAGAGCCGACTCCCGCTCTTCCTGCTGAGCCAGCACCCTGGGAACCTCCCGAGCTTCACCTCCACAGGGGGT
Source organism: Alces alces (assembly GCA_015832495.2). Taxonomy (NCBI): domain Eukaryota; kingdom Metazoa; phylum Chordata; class Mammalia; order Artiodactyla; family Cervidae; genus Alces; species Alces alces. Next base: position 1,575,998 of record JADEYB020000018.1, read on the forward strand.
TTCAACAGACGCACACTCTGGCGGGCGCCAGCCTCTCTGGGTGGGGGTGTGTGACTTGGACCCCTGACCTAGGATGTGCCCCGCACACGAGGGTGAGCATGAGAACGGGTATGTGTACACACACACACACACACACACACACACACACACACACACACGTGCACACACTCCCTACACAGGCATGTACAGCGGTCCTGGTTGGCTGGTCCAGGAACTGACCATGGAGGGTGTGCCTGATCGCTGTAGAGATAGTCACAGTGGGATCGGCTTAAGAAGCCCTGTCCTGCCCCTGCCCCTGAACCTCACCTGCCCCTGTAGGCAGGTGCCCCCTGGACCCCCACCACCCGCATCCTGCTTCACTCCTTTCAGGACGCAGAGCTGCAGGCCGACAGGCGGCGGTGGCACAGGGTTCTGGGAGATGGGCCATTGTTGGTGGCCTTGACTCACGGCGTCACCCCTAAATCAGCACCGTCCCTCCTGTTCTCTCAGGCCGCCGGGCGCCAGGTGATTCGCGTGCTCCTCTTCAGTCTCCAGGGGCCGGGTGAGCTCCGCCCAACTCCCTCTATTCCACCAACGGGAAACCCGAGGCCCAGAGCGCAGGCGCATCCGTGCTGTGCGGGCAGCCGGGCCAGGGCCCGCTCCCAGAGTCCGGCCCCTCCCGACACACAGCCGGGGGGCCTCCGCAGGCCAGGGTCGTGTCCCTGGGGAGCACGGCCCTCCAGCCACGCTGTCCGGCAGGGGGTGGAGAGCAGTCCTTCCCCTCCTCGGGACAACACCCGCCCAGCCTCAGGTCACAGCCCAGCTGGGCCCAGGCGCCGTGGTGGGAGTGTGTGACTCCCCCACGGGGGGAGGCAGACCTCACATCCTTTCCCCATCATGTAGGTGGGCAGCAGGGAGACCTGTTGTCTTTGGTGGGTCAGGAAACTGAGGCCAGGAGCTCAAGTCAGCAGACGACAGATGCAGAGCTGCTATGGAAGAGCCAGACTTGGCCCAGCCTGGGGTGGACTGGGCAGAGGGGGCGTGGCCGGGGCGTGATCGGGACAGGGGCGTGGCGAGACAGAGGGGCGTGGCCAGGTCAGGGCGGGCATGGCCGGGGCGGGGGCGTGGCTCTGGCAGAGGGGCGTGTTCTGGATAGGGGGCGTGGTCTGGCAGAGGGGCAGGGCCAGGTGAGGGGAGGCGTGGCCAGACCAGAGGAGGCGAGGCCGCCGCCAAGGAGACAGGCAGACGCTGCTTCCACCTGGAAGGCTTTGCAGTGGGCTCTGGATGCCCAAGTCCTCACATTACCGAGACGCGCTCGCGGGGCACCCTAGCTTGTGGCGGGAGGGGAGAGCCCTGCTGATGGGAAGGTCGGCCTCAGAGAGGTCAGCTGTCACTGCAGCGCCACCCGGCCCATCCAGAAGGTACACCAGGCTTCGCTTGGAGATCAGGGGCTGTTTTCACGAACCCTGGTGGTTACGAAGCTCTTTCTCTTTCCTCTGGCCTCACGATTCTATTTTCCCCTGCTGTGCCCAGAAGGCTCTGGAGTAGCTACGGGTGCACGTGGCTCTGGGTGGGAGAGGTTACTTCCTCTGGCCTGCACACCCCCTGCCCCCTTCTGGCTCATTTCTCCCTGTGCACAGAGGGAGGAGGCGAGGGCGGGTCCCTCTCCCGGCCACACTGCCCTGCCCGCTTGGACGCTGATGGCCAAGTCGCCCAGCTCTTTCCTGTGGTGTAGTCCTCGGAAGGCCCTGTCTGGCATGGACGCCCAGGCCCCCTGACAGTGTAGGGCACCCCTGGGAGGCCCTGTGGTGGCAGCCAGGCTTGCATTTTGTCCGTCTTCCTCCCTCTTGGGATGAGCCCGGCTCCGTGTGGGAGGGCGGGGTCTCCTTCACTCCCTGGAGTGGCTCCAAAGGCCAATGAAGCCTCCTTAAATCTAGCACAGACTTCGAGATGCCCACGGCCCGCCCGCCAGGCTGCAGGTCCCAGAGCTGAAATTTTATCAAGAGCAGTTGGAAGGTGATGGTCACAGTCTGCCCCGATTCGGAACACACCGAAATCTGCTGTTTGGATATCCGAGTGGATTTCCCTGGAAAGGGGGGCCTTCAGACAAGGGTCTCCTTCTAGAGCCCCTGCACAGGGTTCTGAAGTGGGCCTGGGGGCATGAGCAGAGCCGGGCTCACAGACCCCGGGGAGGGGTGAAGGCAGGTGGCTGTCAGCCTTCCCATGGGCTTGGCCGGGGATGAAGCAGTAGCTACCGGTCAGGCGCTGCTTGCCCCCCCGGGCTGGGCGTCCGGGAGCCTCTGTGGGGCCAGAAATGCTTGGGGGGCCCTCGCCTGCCCGCGGTCACAGGGCACCTCCCGGGAAGAAGGCCCTGTCAGCACTGGTGCCCTGAACTCCATCTGCCAGCCAGGCCGGCCAAAGCCCCTCCCAGGACACCGCGGCCAGCGAACAAAAGCCATGCTTATCAAAGGAGTTTCTCTTTATTTTCATAATTTAGCTGAATCAACACAAAACTGAATACTGTAAAACAAGGGGGAAAATGCTGCAACATATCAAACTCCCAGTCTCTGCCCTCAGAAGGTGTCTACACCCACTGTCGAAAGAAACAGGTGAGGGGGGAGGTGGTGGGGACGCTGGCAGGCAGGGCGGAGGTGCGCTGGGCTGGGGACCCTCCCCAGGCCTCCCTCCCCACTCCTGGAGTGACCACGGGCCGAGGAGCCTGGGGCCAGCCTGGGGGAGCCAGCACCCCGCGGCCGCCTCCTCTGTGATGGGAAATGCAACCGCCAGCCATCCCTTTCACCCCAGGATACACGTGCCCGTGAATCTGTGGTGACCGAAGGTAACTAAATATTCATGGACGTTGTAATGGGTCTTAAATAAATGGAGTTTCTCTCCTATCTTTAGTCTATGGGTGGCTGGAACAACTTCTATATAGTTTTTTTATAATTTTTTTTTTAGTAGCATAGACCTAGCATAACACTCCTGTTAATTGGACTCTTAGGTAGTATACTTCAGCTGAAACTCAGGAAGATAAAGGGGCCTGGCACGGGGCGGCCGGGGGAAGGTAAACGTAACTGTCCTTTATCCGTGGGGCCTGGCGACCCCGCCTCGCAGGAGGGACACGGGAGATGGGGGCTCGGCCCGTCCCCCACTGTCTCCGCCTTCTGGCATGAAGACTGAGATCACAGGGGGCATCCGATGGGGAAGACAAGTTCTGCTGCCAGCTGCCCTCCAGATCTGCGAACGTGAGAGGGGTAAGAAAACAGGAAACAAAATTGGTTGGAACAGGCATGATCCAAGGACTGGACACTCCCAGGACAGAGGCCCAGGGGGCAGGACCATCCAACCCAAACCAAGAGAAAGGCCACCGGCCCTTCTGTGTCACGTGCCTGTGCCGCCCAGGCTTGGTGCTCAGCCCGCTGCCCCCAAGTCCTGCCTCCTCCGCACGCTGGGCGCCCCTCTGTCTGGGGGTGCAGGTCCCCAACACCCACCCCAGACCCTTTGGGAGGCTCCTGTCCCGGCCTGCCTCTCAGGGACGCCTGGGGCTACCACATGAATTGTTAAATAGGATTTTCTACAAATATACAACATATAAAAACTGTTAAATATATAACTTTCGGCTTTGCAAAATACATTTAATGATCTCTTTCAAACAAGTGTTACTTTCGCTTTCTTTAATTTGCTTTCTGGAGCTAAAGGGCAGTCGGATGAGACAGCAGTCATGGGAGACCCAACATGCTCTTGCGGATCCTGGATTGTCCCGCTATCTGAATGGGGCGGCGAGAGGCGCGTCGAACTGGTTAAAACAGAAAGTGATTTTAGTAGGAGAAGGTCCACCTAAGTACAGAGGAGCAGGTGTGCGCGGCGGGCTGCGGGGTGTGCCCGCGGGGTCCGCGTGGGGACATCATGGGCCACGTGTCCTCCGGCCGCGTCCTCCGGCTGCTCGGGGCAGGGGCAGGGCCCGCAGTGTTCATGGGGTGGGGGCCGCCTGGGCACGTCTCTGCCCCCGTGTACCCCCCGTCGAACCCAAGGACTCGGATGGTGAGGGCGAGTCCACGTGAAAATAGATTTTGCTCTTTGGTCTATTGAATATACTGAAAGGATAAGAAAATAAAAGCGATTCGGACAGTCTGGGGCTCGAGGAGAGGCCACATCTGCGTCCGAGACTCAGTCCTCCCGGGACCCGGCGCTGTCCTCCACTCCCGGGCTGACGGGGCTTCAGTCTCGTCCTCCTCGTCCTCCTCCTTCTCCAAGTCCAGGCCGGGAGGGCAGCCAGGCCAGGCTCCAGGGGTGCCCGGCAACGCGGCCCCGCGGTGTGTCCCCGGCCTGAGTCCTGGGGGAGGCCGGACAGACTCAGCGCGGGCGGCCGAGGAAGCAGGCTGTCCTTGACGGGCTAGAGAAACGGAGGGTGGGCGGATGGCAGAGGGTAGGTGGCGTCCACGACGGGCCGAGGACCGTGGCTGAGCTGTGGACTCTCCAGGGAGCCGGGGCCACTGCTGGCGCCCCTCTGGGGCTGTGTTTGTCAGGAGACCTGAGAAGCAGAGAGAGGAGAGCCGTCAGCCTCCACACTCACCAAGGGTCCCCGTCAGGAACGGCAGGAACCCAGGGACCCCACGAGGCTGGCCTCACCCAGACAACGTGCTCAAAAGACGCCAGCAGACTTTCTTGAGGACAAAAACTAATTTTCAGACCCAAACTGGAGGAGAAAGCTATGCTTGCCACAAGGAGAAGCCCCTGGGGACACCCCCTTCCTCCGGGTGGGTCCCCGCCCCCAGCCCTTGGCCGTGACGAGGGAACATGCTGGAACTGTCAGCCGCTGGTGTGAGCTACGTGTCCTTCGTCCTGTGCTGGCCAGGCCCTCAGGTCTGGGTTGCATCGACCTGTTTCTTTAACCGTGTACACAGCAGGTGCTGCGTAATTGCACAGAGCAGGGCGCTGGAAACAAGGGTGCCTCACCCCCACGGAGCCCCTGGCAGGATGCAGGGCTGGGGTGTGCATGCTGGTTGGTGGGTGCGGAGCACCCAAAGGTCTCGGGGACACGGCAGAACATGCCAGGTCAGGGCCGTGAGGGGAGAGGGGTCCCCAGCCTCTCCTCTGCAGCGGGAGTGTCACGGGTGAGACAGCGGACACAGGACGGGGGTGGGGGTTCCCCGGGGCACCCCCGCAGCCTCCCGCCCAGTGTCCACGTCCACGCCGGGCCCACCCGCTCGGCAGGACGGGGCCTCCCAGGGGCTGCAGGAGCAGGACTGGTGTGGGACCCCAGGGCTGTGGGCATGTGTCCAGAGCGACAGTAGCCCCCGAGGGGAGCTCCATGCGCCACTGGAGAGGGGGATGGGTATGACGGCGGGCAGCGGGGAAGAGGCTCGGAACCCCTGTGTCTCCACTGACAAGGCCCAGCCCGGGAGGGGGGCGGGGAGCAGCGCCAGGGTGGGACACAGCCTGGGGTCACTGTCTAGACTGGCGCAGGGTCCTGGGGGTTCACTGTCCAGACCGGCGCAGGGTCATGGTTGCATGCTTCTGACCAGCTGCCTATCAGCCCCGGGACCCGGACCCCAACCCGCAGCGAGCACCCCTCCCCCAGCTCTCCCACGTTGGACAGAGGCCCCCGTGCGAGCTGTGCTTGGCGCAGGGGGCCAGGAGGGGTGGCGACCCTCGCCTGCCCAGGACTCTGCAGACCACGTCCGGGCCCACCCTCCGCTCTGCTGCACACAGCCCAGGGCAGCCGCCCCTCCCGGACCTGTCCAGTCACGTCCATGACCGAGACGGTCCAGCCCGGTCACTCACTGGCTAGCTCGAGGGGCTAACCAAGAAAGGAAGCACCGAACCTACTTTTTCTACATAGAAAGTTGTGTAAGTTCTTATTTGTGGATAAATGGGAAAACATAGGAGCATAAACAGAAAATAAAAATCCACCCACGTTTCTGTACCCGGAGGTAAATATTTTGATAACGTTACTGCATTTCCTCTGCACTGTGTGACAGCTCACGCTCTCTGTGTTACAGCGACGATGAGGCTGCGGCTCGGCATGAACGCTCGCGTCGTCCAGGGGCAGGCCGGCAGCCTGTCCGGGGGGTCGGTGACCCCTGGCCACGTCCGTGCTCACGTGGGACAGACGGGCAGGGGCAGAGCCGTCTCAGCGGCCCTCCTCCCGGCGCCGCCTGGGCCGCTGCTTCTCACGTCTGCGAGCTCAGACAGCAGAGGCTCCCACGCCCCGTCATTCCACCGAAAAGAGGCTGGCTTTGGTTGAGGACTCCTCTTCACTTCTCGTGCCGGCTGGAGGAGGGGAACACGCTCACATCTATGTCAGTTCGTCTGGCCGGGCCCTGCGTTTCTTCCCGATCTGAACAAGGACGAGTGTTTCATCACGGGCAGGCCAGCGAGAGGCCCCGGCACGTGTCCCGTGGGCCTGCCGCCCAGCGCGCTCCACCCGCGGCTCTCGTCTATGCCATGTTGCGGACACTCAGGTTTCCTTTTCTGGGAGGGAAGCAGGGCTGGGAGTCCATTCGGGACGCCCTCATGGCTTAAAGCAACCCAATCACTACACACCGACCTAGGGCTTGTCACAGGGGGTCCCCCATCCTCAGGGGGTCTCTGCTTTCCTTCACACCCCTTGGCCTCTGGCCTTTCCTGTCCCTGGGTGGGCAGGTGGGTGGGGAAGGGTGGACACCAGGCCCCTGTCCGCTCCGGCCAGCGCCCCCCCCACGGGCCCAGCCTGGAGACAGAAGCCAGGACAGAGGGACATGGGGGCCTGTCCAGCTTCCTCCTGAGCCCAGAGAGTCCCCTTCCTTCTGTGGCCAGGCCCACGCTGAGTGGCGGAGGGAGGCAGACCCAGAACCACCAGAGGGGAGGGACTGCAGCGGACCAGCCAGGCGGGGGCTCACAGGCCTGCGGCCTTTGTGATCAGAGCTTGGGCTCAGCAGCCTGACCTCGGCATGGCTATCAGGAATGGGTGGGAAGCCCGACATCCTCAGAGGCTGTGCCCGTCTTGGACAAAAGGTTCAGCCCACCCAGCAGCACCCATGGGTGGGGACTGCCAGCTGGTTCCGAGGCCCAGTGACTGGGAGAGAGGGCGGGGAGTCGGGTCTGCAGCCCGGGAAGGCGGTCGGGAGCCCAGGGTCCAGCTGCAGCGGGGCCGACAGGGCTCTTCTGGCCCCAGAGCCATGCTTCTGGGCGAGGGATTTCACGGCCGAGGCCCATCTCGGGGTCCCCGCTCAGGGCCCTGTGCTGGTCCTCACGGCACCCGGCTGGCCCCTGTGGGCGGTGGGAGGCTGCTCTGCTGGAAAGCGGGTCCTCTGATTCCCAGCATCCTTCCCTGGGGACAGGCCCCTCTAGGCAGTAGGCTACACCCCACAGGGACCCCCCAGGATCTCCTGGGGGGCTGCCCCCACACCTGGGGACCACATGCCTGAGCTCTGGGGACACAAATGAGAAGGGAGGCAGGCCTGAGCTGGGGGTCTCAGCCCTAGGGCTCCCTCCTCGCACCTGCTCAGGTAGAAGCAGGGTCAGTGACGAGGACCCCAGGCTGGGCGGGACGTGGGCTCCATCCACCAGGAGCTCGTCTCTGGGGGGTCCAGCCTGGGGTCCCCTCCGCATCTGTGCATCTGGGGGCTGGTCTGAGCTGGCATTGTGGACCCGCAGGGGTTCCCGTCCAGGGGAATCTTTCCCACCAGCCAGGGAAGCCCACGTTCCGAGGTGATGAGTTGGTTTTTCTCAGTGTTTGCAGACTATAAACCTTTGCTCACAAGACACAGGGATGCTCTCCAGCTCCATGAGTCCACGGAGTCGCAGTCTTGGTTCCTCTGAAAGTTCCCACTGCCTTCCGGGTCTGGATGAGCCTTCTGTTCAGGAAGCTCGAGGTTCTGGATTGAACGTCCTGAGCAAAAGGTCCTGATGAACCACAGAGACACGGAAACCACGGGGCCTCAAGATGGCCGTGTACTGTGCGAGAGGGCTTGACCACGAAGGCTATTACCGCGGAGAAAGTAAAAGCCTGGGAGAAGCTTCTGGAAAGGCTGAGCATCGTCCCGTCCACACCAGCCAGCCGCGTGACTGCGGCTCTGGGACTGTTTCCTGACCTCACACGTGAGGGGTGTCGTTAACTGAGCCCCGAACCCGGGAGGTCCCAGGCGCCCGAGAAGGGAGGGGACACGCTCATTCCCAGAGGCGCGCAGATGCTCAGACGTGGCCCCCTCTGCCCAGACGTGAGGGAGGCGGCCACCTGGAGACCCAAGTCCGGGTGAAGACTCACAGTGGCGGCTGGTGCCTGGGGTGGACAGGGCGGAGACGGGACACCGAGAACGGCGGGGGCTGCAGACAAAGGCCAGGGCAGCTCACGGCTGGGGACGCCTGGCAGGAGGCAGCGGGCCGCCCCTGGGGGACCAGTCTGGCTGCCCCGATTGCGGCTACTGGTTACCGCAGCTGCCCCCAAGGCTGCCTGTCCCCGGCCCACCTGCGTCCCCCTCTGCCTCACTCAGGGGCTGCTGGACACCAGGAGGGTGACAACCACGCCGCCTCCTGATCCTTAGGTCCCGAGGCTTCGTCCCCTGGAGCCCAGAGCCCCCGAAGACCACATGAACTGCCCCAGACCAGCGGGGACACCCGTGAAGACGCGCAGCAGCTCGGCCCGCACCTGGGAATCCGTCCCAGAGGCTGCGGGCTGCGGGGGTCTTCTGGGACCTCGCAGAGCCGGTTCTGAAGGGCCAGGCCGCCTCGGTGCCCCCGACGAGAGAAGCCAGGGAGGGGAGGCGGCCCGGCAGGGGCAGGGGACGCCGGGGCGGGCAGCTCGGTCCCCGCCCTGCAGCCTCCGGGCGCTGCCCCTCATGCTACGAAGCGGTGTGGGGTGGCCACCCCGCCCTGCGTCAGGGGACGCAGATGGGCCGCTCTGCACATCACATCCCCACAGCACCCCGGGGGCCCGGGTCTGGGGCCCAGCCGACAGGGAGAAGCCGGGTCTGACCTCAGGGCCCCCCTCCTGCTACCCTCACACCTCGGCCCCTGGCGAGGACTCAGGTGACCACGCCTGTCCCCCTGGGCTCAGCAGCGGCCGCGTGTCTCCCCTCCTGGGGTCTCTGGCTAATAAAGCCTCTGCGTGGCCTCAACCACCCGGAGCCGCTGGCCTTCCAGGGCCGGGGGAGGCAGGGCCCACCTCTGGCCAGGCTGGTCAAGAACCAGCAAAGGGCGGGAGGGCAGGAGGGAGGCTGGCACCCAGCCCGAGGCGGGAATGAGAGAGAACTGTGTGCTCAGCGGCCTGCCCCGGGCAGAGCAGACCCTGCGTGTCGGAGCAGAGGAGCTGATTTAGCACCCGCTCACCAGGGCG
>JADEYB020000018.1:1586372-1624899 GCA_015832495.2 Alces alces
GACCCCCTCCTACCCCGGGGAGCCCCCAGGAGAGGGGTTCTGGGTCACGTGGTAGAGGTATCTAACTTTCTGAGCAACTGCCAGACCGTTGTCCAAAGGCGCTGACACGTTCATCTCTGACTCTCTTGATGACGCACTGCCCAGCACTTTCCAGGAAGACCGGCAAATTCACACGCTTCCCAGCATCTTCGTGAAGCTTCAAAATGAAGCTAAAGGAGATCAGACCCAGCCCAGGGGCCCCGGGAGCCGTACGTGTTGGCCACGTGGTCTGGTCCTTGGCTCAGAGAGAGCATCGGAAGAGGGAGCACCTTCGTGGGTGGTAACTGGATCCCGGGAACTTCATGAAGCATGGTCCCGTACAGACTCACGAGGCGGGTGAGTGGATCCCGGGAACTTCACGAAGCACAGTCCTCTACGGACTCATGAGGCGGGTGAGTGGCAGAACCAAGCTGTGGCCACACTGCCCAGCGCTGATCAGCTCACAAAGCTTTTTCACCCCCATGTCCCTCCCCAGCGGGAGGTGGACCCTGGGGCAAGTCCCAGAGCCTTGTTCCATGCCGTGGCTGGGTCCCACCCGACATGAGACATGAAATCATTCTGTAATGTTCCAGAAAAATTTCATCGGAGATTTGATTGAAATTGTATTAAATCTAAACATCAAGTCTGAAAGGACAACGTCATAATATTTAGACAATCCCTACCTGATCAAAGTGTGTGACATCTTTCTATTCATCTCTGCAAGTCTTTGTAAGTTTCCCATGGTGAGGCTTTGTCATGATCTTTATAGGTGTTTTTTCTTACTAGAGTTATTCCCAGTTATTTTATGTTTGCTCCTGCCATTAACAGAGAGCTCCTCTCTCTCACTTTCATTTCTTTATTATCTGCAATGAAACCATTATGCTTTCTACACACAGCTGCTTGGAAGTAAGAACACATAGGCTTTTTTCCAGTCTCTCCCCCACGAGCCAGTGGGCGTGCTTCTTCCTTAAAGCTGCCTACAGACTTCACGTTCTGTTTCCACCTCCTAAATGACCCATGTCTAAGTGACTGTGACTCTGTGCCCCAGCCCTCAGGGTGGATGCGCCTTTATTAATCGAGTCTGGGGTGGGCAAACTCATGCTACCAGGGGCCAGGCAGTGTATATTTTCAACTTTGCAGGTTGTAAGGTCTCTCTGCAAAGACTCAGCTTTGCCATTGCAGTGCAAACACATCCCTAAGTGATATATGGGTGAATAAGCCAGGCTGTGTGCCAATAAAACTTTATTTACAAAAACAGGTAGGGGGCCAGATTTGACCAGCAGGTGGTAGTCAGCTGGCCTCTGATCTAGACCAGAGCTTGTTCCTGTCTATGAAAGTTTACAGTTGAACACAAGTAAAGGAACTTCTATGTTCCTAGTTGGTCTAATTTAACAAATTCTTTAATTCATTTTCAAGACATTCAGGTGATCCTCTAGAGTTTAGGAAGTACCTGTTTACTTTCTGTAGGTAATAGTGATTGCATTTTCTCATATCAAATAGTTTTATGAGTGCATTTGCCAGAACTTCCAAAAAATAACCAGTCCTGGGGGACTGTAGGCCAGCCTCACGACAGCCGCTGGCCCTCGGCCCAGTAAGGACAGCCTGGGGCTCACCTGCGGTGCAACGTCAGCCCTGGCTCCAGGGGACACCGGGCTCTGGGAGGACCTACTTTCTCCTCCAGGTTAGCCTAGAGGGCTGCAAGCATCGCTCCTGTGATGCTTTTTCTGAGGAATAAATACAGGGTTTGACTGCTGTCTTTTCCCGCATCTTCTGAATTAGAACACGTGTTGTATTTGATTTCCTGACAGATCTTGTTGTCCTACCTGATTCTGAAATATTAAAGTGTTTGCATCTCATATAAATCTGCTGTGTGGTGGACTGCCCTGGGTTCTTTTGAAGGCCTGCAGAAATCAGCCTGCTGTTATTTTATGTCAGTGCCAGCATAAAATCACCCAGTCACCACTCACACGAGGGGCAGGGATCCCCGGAGAAGCATGTGCACCCCAAAACAACGGTAAGTTCCAGAGGGCCTCAGGCACTGGCGAAAGGAGCTCAGTGCTTGGCACACAACCCAGCCCACATCACAGACGCAAGACTCTCTACTGAACAAAATGATTTTCTGCAAACTTTAACTTTGGGGACCTTCCTGGCACCAGGGTTTTACCAGCTCCTAAAATGACCTGGGTAATTTACTGCATTTTCCAATTTGGGGGAAGAGACACCTGTGTGCAGAATGCTTTCAAGAACATGCCAGTTAAAACATCTGGAACTTTTCCAGGAAAACATGAACATTTCCTACTCCTTTGGTTACTTTTGTTAATCCCACACTCCCCCAAACATGATATACTCAATCAGCCTTCCATGTGTAGTGGTCGGTGGCCCAGCTATGCACGCACTCCTGAATGACTTGAGGCCCCATTACAGGCTGATTTTTCTTTCTTCCTTTCAGGCTTCTGTTCTAACTTTTAAAAAACCTACACATGACAGAAGTAAAAATGCATTTTTGTAGTTTTGCCAGAGATGCAACGATCAATTCCTTGTCTTAAAAAAAAAAATCATTAATATTTCTTTTTCATCTTTACAGGTTTTCTCCTCTCGTTTTGAAGGTGGCTTTTTCTATAGCTTCGCTTCTTCATTTTTGTTCTGAGTTAAAAACAAGGTTATTTAAGCCACAGTGTACCTACGAGCCCATCTTTCCCTGTGCCCACAGGTGCACTGGGTGGTCCTCATCACATTCTAAATGAGGTTTAACAACAACTCAGATGTGTACCCTGCATCGTCCGGTAAGTGCCGGCCCCACGTGATGGCATTCATGTTCTAACTTTCTGGACCCTTACAGCAGCCCTGGGGGCGCTTCCCTGGGGGCTCAGATGGTAAAGAATCTGCCTGCCAATGCAGGAGACCCCAGTGAGATCCCTGGGTCAGGAAGATTCCTTGCAGGAGGGCATGGCCACCCACTCCAGTATTCTTGCCTGGAGAATCCCATGGACAGAGGAGCCTGGTGGGCTGCAGTCACATCAGGAGTCCCAAAAGAACTGGACACAACAGAGCGACTAACATTTTCACACTTCCAGAGTAGCCCTAGGAATCAGGGAATAGCATTTTGCCCATTTTTATAGATGCAGAAATGGAAATGCAGAGAGCAAGGTCATGTGCTCTGAGTTAAGCAGACCAGGACTGCTCTGCCAGGGAATTGAGCAGGAAGACTGACCTCACACGCACATGACTCATGGGCGGAGCTTCGGGTTTTATTTCATCCTTGACCAAGAAATTATAGGAAGGCCCTGGTTGCTCAGGTTATGATTATTTTGGGGGGTATGGTTTCAAACATATGCTATTGTGATTGGAAAAGAAGGCTGGCACATTCCTCCTTTTCAGTTCAGTTCAGTCGCTCAATTGTGTCCAACTCTTTGTGACCCCATGGACTGCAGCACATCAGACCTCCCTGTTCATCAACAACTCTGGAGCTTGCTCAAACTTATGTCCATTGAGTCAGTGATGCCATCCAACCATCTCATCCTCTGTTGTCCCCTTCTCCTCCCGCCTTCAATCTTTCCCAGCATCAGGGTCTTTTCCAACGAGTCAGCGCTTCACATCAGGTGGCCAAAGTATTGGAGTTTCAGCTTCAACATCAGTCCTCCCAATGAACATTCAGAACTGATTTCCTTTAGGATGGACTGGTTGGATCTCCTTGCATCCAAGGGACTCTCAAGAGTCTTCTCCCACACCACAGTTCAAAAGCATCAATTCTTTGGCACTCAACTTTCTTTATAGTCCAACTCTCACATCCATACATGACTATTGGAAAAACCATAGCTTTGACTAGATGGACCTTTGTTGACAAAGTAATGTCTCAGCTTTTTAATATGCTGTCTAGGTTGGTCATAACTTTCCTTCCAAGGTGTAAGCATCTTTTATTTCATGGCTGCAGTCACCATCTGCAGTGATTTTGGAGCCCCCAAAAATAAAGTCAGCCACTGTTTCCACTCTTTCCCCATCTATTTGCCATGAAGTGATGGGACCAGATGCCATGATCTTAGTTTTCTGAATGTTGAGCTTTAAGCCAACTTTTTCACTCTCCTCTTTTACTTTCATCAAGAGGCTCTTTAGTTCTTCACTTTCTGCCATAAGGGTGGTGTCATCTGCATATCTGAGGTTATTGATATTTCTCCCGGCAATCTTGATTCCAGCTTGTGCTTCATCCAGGCCAGCATGTCTCATGATTTTGCTTCCTATAAACTTACTTTAATCAGTATGCAAAGGTTTCTGTGACAGTTCCACTAGTTTGAACTGCAGTGAATCATTTTGTGTCAATAATCATATGCACATATGTATCAATATATGGCACCATATTGTTCCACTTTAATCATTTTACCTGGACTTCCCAGATGGCTCAGACAGTAAAGAATCTGCCTGCAATGCAGGAGATTGCAGGTTCAATCCCTGGATGGGGAAAATTCCTGGAGAAGAGAATGGCTACCCACTCCAGTGTTCTTGTCTGGAGAATTCCATGGACAGAGGAGCCTGGCAGGCTACAGTCCATGAAGTCAGAAGATTCAGACACGACTGAGTGACTAATACACTTTCACCTACTAATTTCTTTTCCATTTCATTTGCCTAGCATCTTTATTATTTGCTTTTAAACTTCTGTTTGTAGGAGTGCCCTTAGAAGGCAACACATATTTGACTCTTTAAAGAAACCTGATTAGATAGTCTCTGTCTAGAAGAGACTAACCCGTCTACATTTATTGTCACCACCGAAGTGGCATTTCTGCCTTGAGCAGCAAGTTCCACAGAGTTTCTGTTTCTGTTCCTTTCAAGTTTTTTTCCTTACATACGGTCTTACTTGCTTTTCCTTCCACATTGGTTTAGAAGAAATCATGTTCTTGTTTCTACTAGTGGTGGCCTTTATGTTAATCAAGTGCACTTTTAATGATTAAGCCGTTTCCTTAGTAATGGAAATTCCTTCTTTCCACAAAGAAACAGTCAGTGACTTTTCCTCTGCAGTTACGCCCCTGCAGCTGGTGTCGAATTAATCAGAAGTTACACATCAGTTTATTATTACACAAAATTATTCTTCACAGTATATGGAGCACATTACATAACAGGTTGTCAATTTTGTGTTCAACCGTGTAACCACTGTCATAGGAATAATTTATATCTAAGCTCTATGTAGTTAATTGGCATCCAGTCACCATTGGCCTACCTACGACCTTTACAGTCATCAGCCATTCATTCATATTTCTTTGATGGGCTCCAGGGCCTCTTTTATTGACTCTTTCAGGAAAGGTATGTGAGTGTACACTTTCTAAATTCTTGCAAATTTTAAACTGTCCTGTTTACTTCCTTTGTCCAAAACCACAGAGACAGAACTGAACTCACGAGTAAACGGGGGCGACAGAGGACGAGACGGTTGGATGGCATCACTGACTCAATGGACGTGAGTCTGAGCAGGCTCTGGGAGACAGTGAAGGACGGGGGGCCTGGCGTGCTGCAGTCCGTGGGGTCACAAAGAGTCGACGTCACTTAGCGACTCAACAACAACAACAACACAGATGAAACTATTTTTCGACAAAACCCCGGAGATGGTGCCCTTCCCTCTGGTTCTGGGTCTCGTAGGTTCAGAGGCAGCTGGTCTACGCCTTTGGAGGGAGGTCCGCGGACTTTTCCTGCTGCTTTTTTCTCCAATACAACCTGGAAGATTAGAGAGTTTCCCTTCCTTCTGCCAAGTCCAGATACTGCCATGGATGGTTGAGTTCCGGATGCTTTTGTTCTGCCTTAACTGGGGGCTCCCTGGTTCTTGACAACCCTCTCTTCTCACCTTCACCTGGCCTTGTTCTCGCCATGTGGCTTCCCCCAAGGATGTCCACTTCCACAGGCTGGATTTCCGTCCTCTGTCCTCATAAGTTCTTTCTCTTCAGCTTAATTTCCTCCGTCTCTTAGGAAGTGTCTCTTGGTGTAAGATCAGTCCAGGCGCCCGTGCTGATCCTCTGCAGTGACACCTCCGTTGTCTGCATCTTCTGGACACGTCTCAGTCCACTCTGCTGTCTTGGGCCCCTTTGTGTTCAGCCGCCACTTAGTCCTGCAAACTTCTGGGTGCTTGCCTGCATTTCACCCCAGGCTGCCATTTCCTCCAGGCTCTTTGCTCCTGGGTCGCGGAGGTCACAGCCTCTTGTATCTGTCTGATGCCAACAAGCAGATGGTTCCCAGAAGTCTCACATTTACCGCAGAGCCTGTTTCCAGAGCTAAGCTGCCTTTAGGTCTCCAGAAAGCATTCCCTTCCACAGAGAGCTGGCGTTCTTTTACAGCCTTCTGTTTATATTTTAGATGTGATGCTTTTAAGATTCCTTTTTAAACAGGCAGAGGCTGATCCCACCTGGGAAAGTGTCAGCAGGCTTGGGAAGAGCAAGTCTGATTCTCTGAGCTTTGGGGGCTGTGGGAGGCCCTGCCTGCCCCAAGCTGGCCCGGAAGGTTGGGGCCATGTGCAGAGACCCCGAATCTTCATTGGACCCCAAAGGCAGCTCCCGGGGGGGGCCTGTTCCCACCTGGGAGGTCACGCTGTCTGTCTAAATGGCAGAGTTTTGAGAAGGAAGGACTGAGGGGACATCACAGCCTTGGTGTGTTGGGCAGGCGTCTCCTGCTCCAGGCGAGAGGCTCTTCTGGCTGACCATGCCCCTGCCAGGGGGCTCGCCTGCAGGCTGGCATCTTCTAGTCCTGCTGCTGCAGCCATGTACTCACAGTGACACTGCCCCCACCCATCTCCGCCCCTGCTGGGCAGGCTCCAATCCCGCCTGCGTGTTGGGTCTCGAGGTCCAAGGTGAGGTCCAAGCGTGAGGAAGAGACCCCAGGCTCCACACCTGGGGGCGGCCTTCTCCTCCTTTATCTCCCTTTCCCCACACCCCAGGACCTGTGAGGTCGGACGGGGGCGCGCTGCCCTGTGCATCACACCTGCCCCGCCTGCAGGCGGTGGGCGGGGGGACGGGCCTGTCTGGGCACAGCCGCGGGACAGGACTGGACAGAGCGGGGGGCTCGGGAGGTGTGAGCCCACACGGGTCCAGGTGAGCCTGAGATCACGCCCTGGTTCAGGGGGTGACGGGGGGAGAGACGACCCGGGGACAGGACCGCAGGGATGACAATGGCAGCCTTGGTACCAGCCCAGCACCTACGTCACCCTGTGGATCTGTTCAACGGGCAGCTGACTTTTAAAGTGATCTAGATTGAGACACAAATCCTTCTATTTCATTTTTCAAGACTGATCTTTAACAAACGTCTGCGCCAAATGCCGTATTTCACGCCCACTGCAGCGCCCGGAGGCCATGAGAGCTTCCACATGGGAGGCGGGGCCGGGCGGGGATGGGGGTCACACCGGCCGCAGGGGAGGACAGAGCAGGAAGACACGAGCACAGGGAGAGGCTTGGGGCGACCAGGCCCCAGGCGCAAGGGTCAGGCCAGGGCGGGCAGAGGGGAAGCCAGGGGCCTGGCTGCATCAGAACCGGAGCTGCGCTGGGTTAGGAAGAAGGTCAGCACCCTGACGACTTCTGTTGTGCTCATGCCGACTTAACTTGTGCACGTCTTGAATATGTGATCTGACTTTTCACAGAGCAGTTAATAAGAAGGATCCGACTTACCTTTGTCTTTTATGAAAAAATAAATCACTAGGCAATGAAATGCCACATGTAAGATTACAAGGACATTGTAAACCAGCAGGAAAAAAACGTGTTTTCAATGACTTTGCCAGTATTTCTGCCCAATTAGTTCATGAAACGTGGAATTGACAAACAGTATTAATTCCAGCGGCTCTGCTGGGAACTGCGGATGACTCTGAACTTTATCCATCCTTATCGAAAGCTCACGTGGACAAGATGAGAACTTGCGTGCTTGCAGGACCTCAGGGGCACTGCTGGTCAAGGAAGAGGGCCAGGGGGAGGTGGAAGGCCCTGGGCAACTGTGGAGAGCGTGCAGGCTGGCTGAAACGGGCAGCGTGCTGGGAGCCATGCCTGCTTGCTCTAGAACCACTGTCCCGATCATCGAGAGGGCTCTCTGCAGGTTCCTCTGTGGGGACACACGCCCCCAGGCTTCCCTAAGGGTCACTGAGATCTGCGACTCTTTGGAATTCTCAGATCCCCGCCCTTACATAAGTCTGAGTGGTGGGACTCGGGTACCTGGCTATTGCCCACTGTCCCCCACCCCGCCCCAGGTTCTACAGAAAGTATTCTCGTCCGTTTGGTCAGCAGCCACTTGACTTCACGTTCCAAGCACCGATCATGCCTGCAGCCCCTGGAGAGGCCCCTCCTGGGATTCCTGGGGGGCGCCTGCTGACGCCCTGAGATCCGGGGGCCACGAGGGCTGCACCCCAGCATCCAACACAGCCCACAGAGGAGGGCAGGGCAGTGGGGGGAGGGGAGGAGGAGCTGGCGATACTGCGAGCTGACCACGTGGCCCAGCGGCGCACGCGGTGCGAGGGGAGGGCCACCCCAGGGCCGGCTGAGCCCGCCCTGGCCCGCTGCCCTCCTGCAGGCCGCCCGGCAGCTCCGTGGGGTCAGGAGCACCCAGCCCCACGCAGTGACCCGTCCAGCGCCCACTGGCTCTTTCCACTGGACATGCTTCCTCCCGTTTCAACTCTCACCACTGAAGTATTTAAAATCGAACGACGACTCTTCTGAGGAACACTGACGCCCGCAGCACGATTATGGTAAAGAGTCACCAGCAGGAAACGCCCCCTATTTCAGAACGGGCCAGGAGTGCCCGGGAAACACGGTGGGTTTGGTCAGACCTGCTTTTCAGTTCAGTGCGCATTTCCGCGGAGGACATGAAGAATGTCAGTGCTCACGACGCGATGGTGCCGGGCCGCCATCTACGTTTGTGTTTACACACGGAATCTATTAAAATGTCCAGCTATTATCGCTGTGATGAATAGCAGTGATTCGAATGAACACAAAATGGATTGCAGACAGGGATCGGAGTCACGACGGGGTATTTTTCATTGTTTGGCAGAAGGAAGAATCGGTGAGGGGCAGGTACCAAGTTCCTTCTGCGGGGGCCCACCATCTGCTTGCCTTTTGATGGGTCAACCCCAGACCTCCTGCAAAAAGGCCTCTCGTCCCTGGGAGGGTGTCTTGTGCACGACGAGGGCTGCAGCCCGACCTCCCTGCCGGGCAGCTGGGTCCGCACGGACCCCAGCCTGCCCCTCCGCCCCCAGCTCTCTGCTCCAGCACCGCCCAGGACGCAGTGAGGCATCTGGACCCAGGACCAGGTCACAGGATCCCAGCGTGTGTTTCTCGGAAACAGAAGAGGCAGGAAGCAGGCCCAGGTGCGGCAGGGCCCTCAGGAGGAATCCCACCTGCCAGATGCACCCCGGGGGCCAGTGGGCCCTCCCCTCCCACCGAGTAACCTACCTCCCGGGGCTGCACTGGGCAGGGGGTGGCAGACGAGAAGCCCCCAGGGCTGGGAGGTCCCGGAAGAGCCCTTGGCGCTCAGGGCTAGTGGGGCCTCTGCAGACACCCGCCTGGCTGACCCTGGGGATTCAGGACAGGCCACCTCTTCCCCAAGGAAACAGGAAAGACGGCCCCAAAGCAGCTCACCATGGCCTCTGCTCAGCAAGGCCACAAATCATCTTGCCCCCGGCTCAGAATCAGTTTTGTTTCACTGAGTCTCAGAAGAGCAGTGGGAAGGTGGTGATAGAGGATGAGAGGATTGGGTGGCATCACTGACTCCATGGACGTGAGTTTGAGCCAACTCCGAGAGATGGTGATGGACAAGGAGGCCTGGCGTGCTGCAGTCCATGGGTCGCAGAGAGTCAGGCATGCCTGAGTGACTGAGCAAAAACAAATTGGGAAGGCTCAGCGGCAAACGCTTCTAACTGCTGGGCCGGCCCGCTTGGGAGCAGAGAGGAACCTGACATCACCAAACGTCTGCAGGAGCCCTGGCTGTGCCGGGACAGTCCCGTCCGTGGAGACCCACCCCCAGCTGGGAGGCTGGGGCCCGGAAGCCCTGGGTTGTGAGACAGGCCAAGCGTGTGTTCCTCCGTGAAGGGGACAGAGTCCACTGCTCCCGGGGTCCAGGGTGGGCTGACCTGGGCTGACAGTGGACGGATGGCCAGATGGTGGGGGAGAGGGCCTTCAGCTGTGATGGGATTGAGGCCTGCAGGATGCCGGTCCGGGGAATGACGCAGCGCCCACAATGCCCCCCAAAGTCCTGGCCCGGGGGGACAAGGCCCTGCCACCTTGACCGTGGAAGGAGCCCCCTTCCCAGGGAAGGACTCACACAGGAGACAGCAAAGCAGCAGGTCGCCCCCAGACACCACAGCGCATCAGAAAGGCAGTGGGAGTTCCTGGGTGCCCAGGGGCCTGGGGGGGGCCTGGGGGGGTTGGGGGCACCCTGTGGACCAGACGGGAACCCAGAGCCCAGTCAAGCTGCGCTCTGGGGAGAACAAGAAGGCACGGCTCCCCGGGGAGGCTGAGGACGGGGCAAAGGGCACAGTGCAGGGCCCCCAGGCCCTGAACCACATCCTTCACCCAACGCGCGGTCAGCCACCCAGTGCTGGATGTCACCTGCCAGGACCTCTGGGCTCCCTCCAGGACCACGGCCGCCACCTTCCCTGCTCGGGGCCCTCCACGCTGCCCCCACAGGGATGCTGAGGACCTGCCACATGGCCCCCTCTGTCCCCAGTGACTCTTGGTCCTGGTTACCTGTGCGCGGCCAGGCCTGCTGTGTGCAGCCAGGAGGGGTCAAGACGGGGCCACCCGACCTCCCTGACGCTCATCTCTCCTCCCCACCCCTTGCACCCGCCGTGTGCCCCTGGGTCTCCTCCTGGGCACCCCAGAAGTCTCTGTGGTGCATCCTGGGATGGTTTCCCTTCTGGTTTTCCTGGGGAATCTTCAAGGTGTTCCACTGCCTGACTCCTGTGCCTGAGGGGTCTACCCACAACTTTCTGGAAGCATCTTTAGGGTGGCCCACACTGTCCTCCCTGGAGGGCTCTCTTGGGGTCTGTCTGACTGCCGTGGGCTGTGATGGGGGTGCACGGTGTCCCAGGTTCCCTTCATCCTTCATCCTCATCCCTGTGGACCACTTCATCCACAGCCTCCGGAGGACGGGGCTCCCAGAGTGGGGAGCGGGCCCACGGCTCCTGAGCCCGGGAGGACCATCCCAGTTACGGACTCCAGGCTGGCGGCCCCCGCCCCAACCTGTGAACTCGGGGCTGGTGTGGAAATCCACCGGGTCCCCACTCTGGAAGGTCTGGGCCGCTGTTTTCCAGCTCCGAGCACTTCAGCTGAGAAGCCAGATCCACTCTGATGTCTGCATCTTTGTAAGTGACCTATTTTTTTCCCTCTGAGTTTTCAGGATGCTGTTTTCATCTCCACGGGCCTGAGATTTCACGCTGACATGCCTCGGGACGGGGCTTTCTTCACTCATTTCCGGCCGGTGGTGAGTCCCTGCACACTGGAAACCCAGGCTTTGAGTCCTGGGAATTTCTTTAGAAAACACTTCTTTGATAATTCCTTCTTCATTTGTCTCTATTTTTGGTTCTTGTAGTCTCTAGACCCCCTGAATCGATCCTCTAATGTACTTTTTTTTCTTTCGTACTTCCTACTTCTTTTTTTTTTTTTTAAGTTCTCCTCCTGGCTTTATGAGATCTCTTCAATTTTATGTCCCACACATGTGCCAGAGTTTTAACAAATTCTGTTACACACACACTCATACAGGTAGGTGCTGTCTGCAAAGACAGATACACACATCACGTGCATTTGTGCAGATATGTGACCCCTGAGTCTCACAGTTCTTGAAGCAAGTCGTCCTTCCAGGAAGCTGCAGCCTCATATAAACAGCAGCCGCCACAGGCGTGGTGGGGGTGAGCGCCCTCGGCCGCGAGCCTGGCGGGCTCATCACGGATCTGGTGTCTGAGCCGCCTCCTCCCCGCGGCCTCGGTGCTCCCTCTCCTCTGAGCCCTTCGCCCCCACCCTCAGCTTCTGTGTGTCTGTCCTCTCTCTCCTCCCGCTGGTGAGGATCCTGCCGCTTGAAACTGAACAAATGGATGCGGGCATCACAGGGGGCCTTGGGCCCCAGCTCTCAGCACCCAAGCTTCTGCACTAGGCTTGGCTGGCTAGTGGGTGGCAGAGAGTCCTCCCACCAAGTTCTCATCCACCCGGAACGTCAGAATACGACCTTCTTCGGAACTGGGTCTTTAAGATCGAGCAAGTTAAGGACTTTGGGATGAAATCATGCCTCAGGGACGGTGGGTCCCACACGTGACGCTGGAGTCTCTACGGGAGGAAAGAGGGGAGCTCAGCTGCCCAGGGAGGAGCCGGCGCCTTCAGGGAGGGACGTGGCCTCAGCCCGGGGCCGCAGGCAAACCTCAAGGTTGGAAGGACCGTTGACCTTGAACCTGTGGCCTCCACGCCGTGAGGAAAGGTTTCTGTGGCCATGGCTCACCCAGCGTGGTCGCCGGCCACAGCAGCGGTGGGAAGCTGAGACCCCGGGTTTGCTGGAAAGAGGCCCCGCATCCTGCCCGTGTCCCTGGGAGCAGGCGGGTCTCATCTCGGGACGTCCCTCCTCACTCGGCGCTGGCCTTCCAGGGCCGAGAGGCGCCCAGCTGTGAGTCACCTGGGCTTGAGCCTCTTGGGATCCAGGTCCCCCCACTCCACAGGCGGGGGGCCCTGCGTGCTGGCTCCTGAGGCCGGGGGTCCAAGGGCAAGCCTGGCCAGCAGCTCCTCGGGGGTTCAGCCCCCCGGGCCCCCGAGATCACGGGCCTGCCCTGCTTGGCTTTGCGGCTGCCCCACCTCCCACCCGCCCCGAGCTGGGGGACTGCACCCCCACCCCACGTCCCTATCCACCCAGGCATTCCAGGGCATGGAGGTGGGAAGCGTGCCTTCTGCTATCACGGTGGGGGGAGCCTGGCATGGGCAGCTGCAAAGTGCCCCCGAATGCCCTTTGAGGGCCTGAGCCCCTGTGCGTGGGGTCCAGGGCTCAGGGACCCAGAGCCTCCTTGTCCTGAGAGTCCAGCCCTGACGGGGGGTGGCACACAGATCCTGGCGGATGGGAGGCCTGAGCCACTGCTACCCTGGAGAGGCCCCAGCCAGTCCGTCTCGGGAACCTCAGTGGGGGCCACAGTAGACACACACAAGGCCCTCGGTTGGTATATTTTGAATCCAAGGGTGCAGAGGTTTCCAGGCTGACGCTGGGCTTTCCGAGGACTCCCAACTGGCCCCTTGCAAACACTCTGAGCTTCAGAAAAAAAGAGACATGAAGTCCTGGGTTGAGGGGGTGCTGAGCCCAAGGGTTCTCAAGGCAAGAATACTGAAGTGGTTTTCCATTCCCTTCTCCAGTAAAGAGAGTAAAGCTCAACATTCAGAAAACGAAGATCATGGCATCCAGTCCCGTCACTTCATGGCAAATAGATGGGGAAACAGTGGCTGACTTTATTTTTTGGGCTCCAAAATCACTGCAGATGGTGACTGCAGCCATGAAATTAAAAGACGCTTGCTCCTTGGAAGAAAAGTAATGACCAACCTAGACAGCATATTAAAAAGCAGAGATGCCAACAAAGGTCCATCTAGTCAAGGCTATGGTTTTTCTAGTAGTCATGTATGGATGTGAGAGTTGGACTATAGAGAAAGCTGAGCACCAAAGAATTGATGCTTTTGAACTGTGGTATTGAAGAAGACTCTTGAGAGTTCCTTGGACTGCAAGGAGATCCAACCAGTTCATCCTAAAGGAGATCAGTCCTGGGTATTCATTGGAAGGACTGATGCTGAAGCTGAAGCTCCAATACTTTGGCCACCTCATGCGAAGAGTTGACTCGGAAAAGACCCTGATGCTGGGAGGGATTGGGGGCAAGAGGAGAAGGGGACAACAGAGGATGAGATGGTTGGATGGCATCACCGAGTCAACAGACACGAGTTGGGGTAAACTCCAGGAGTTGGTGATGGACAGGGAGGCCTGGTGTGCTGCGGTTCATGGGGTCGGAAAGAGTTGGACAGTTCAGTCAACTGAACTGAACTGAGCCCAAGGGGGAGGCCTGAACAAGGCTGGCTGTCATTGGGATGGTGAGGACAGACAGCCGGAAGGGCTCCCCCTCTCCCATATTGGGCCAGCTCCTCAGTCCTGGACCAGGGCCGTGGAGGCTGGATGCTCAGTGTGGATGAGTGACAGCAGGCTCGGTCCGAGCTGGGATGACTGGGGGCCAGTGTGCAGGGTGCTCTGGCAGAGAGCGCGGCTGCCTGGCCCAGGGACAGTCGGTTCATGACAAGATGAGGGATGCAGGGTGACGACCCAGAGGCCACTGGGTGCCTCTCCTGGCATCTAGGGGAGCTCCCTGGGCACCTGACCGCACCTCACCACCATGCACTCGGGGGGCAGGGACACCTGGGCTCAGGCAGAATTCGGACGCCCAGGGTGCCTCCTGGGAAAGTGCTCTTGGTGTCACAAGTTTCCATGAAATCCAAGGTCCTGAGCAGACTGTTCAGACCACACCCACCCCACCCCGTGGCCAAGAATGCCGCTCACCCCCCGAGCATGGTGTCCACGCAGCACAGGATTAAAACGCGGAGCTTAATCGGTGATTTGAGAGACGAATTCAACCAGCTGGCCTGTCCTGGTCCAGCAGGCGCTCCTTAGAGCAGCTACCAAGGCGCAGCTTCAATGCGGAGACACCGCACGTGGTGGACGGAGCACGGGTCACATTGCCCTGAGCGCCACCAGCTCTCAGGCGCTGCTTCAGCCGCTCACGTCCGCACGGAAGCCACGAGAGGGCGGGGCGCTCACGCCCACCGGCCCCAGCCCCGCCCGCCCCTTCCGCCTGCCCAGTCAGCTGCTGTCGGAGGCTGTTTGGTTGCCAAGGAGAGGATGCTGCTTGTGACCTTGGGAGGGCCAGCGATTTCACTTTGCCCCGTGCGGACCAGCGTCACAGAGCAGAGGCAGATTGTGAAGGGAGCCCCTGGAACAGGGGTCACAGGAGACCACAGGAGCCAGGCTGCCCCCACCCGGAGTACCCCCAGCACCCGGGTCCCCAGGTCTCCATGGCAACTGGCTCTGGTACCTGTGTGACCTCACTCAGGGGCCCTGTGTGCGTGTCACCCAGAAGCTGTCACCCTCAAGACGTGGATGCACCCGAGCAGTTTTATTCTATTTCTTCCTCCTTCTTTTAATGCTAGTCGTGAGCCACTAAATTAATTTCACGACCCACTAATGGGGTGATGACCTGCACTTTGCAAAGCGGTGATCCAGGAAATGCAGGCATCAGCATGCACCCGGGGCCTGGGTTCTGCTAATCAATTCATCAATTGATCACAAGCATCTACGTAAGACCTGACGGGGGATGGGGATGGTGAGACCCCCAAGGCTCGTGCCTGCCCTTGGCTTGCTCACGGTTTGCTGGGGACACGGAGAAGGGAGCAGCCACAGCCACATGGAGAAGAAGCTGGGGCGTGACCAGGTGGGACTGGGGGCTGGCAACTTGTTGACACAGCCTGGCTGCAGGGAGCTGGGCTGAGGACCTGGCCACTGGGGTGGAATTAGCAATCTTGTGGCCAAGCAATCCTGAGGTCTCCTAGAGCCTCGCCCCCCCGGTCCCTGCCATGGAAAACCAATTTATGGTAAAATGTGAAACTCCACAGCGTTAATTTGCCAGCTGTAAGAGGCCTTCAATTCGATCTTAGAAGAGGATTATGTGCTCCAATTATAAGGTGTTTGGGTCAAAAGCTCGGGCCTTCCCTTATAACTCAGTCGGTAAAGAATCCGCCTGCAATCCAGGAGACCCCGGTTTGATTCCTGGGTCGGGAAGATCCGCTGGAGAAGGGATAGGCTACCCACTCCAGGATTCTGGCCTGGAGAATTCCAGTCGCAAAGAGTCGGACCTGACTGAGCAACTTTCACTTTTCACTTTGGGTCAAGAGCTCAGGTAAGCATTTAAGAGAGCTTGGAAAACAGGTCTCCGCAGGCCGAGGTCACCTCTGCAGACTCTTGGGAAGATGACGGAGCCCACCGATCCCCTAGGGATCCAGCCGCTCCAGCCCCCGGAGCCCACTTCCTGGGCGGGGCTGTGACACTCAGGGCCAGCACGTGGCCGGGAGGTCACTGCCACCTGCCCCTGACCGTGCCTTAGAGTGAAGGGCCCTCCCGCAGGAAGTCGAGGGTCCCTGCGCGTGCGCGCCCCTCCCTGACCTGCCGCATGCGGGACGAGTGCTTCCGCCTGCCGTGTCCTTCCGCCTGGGCCGCGGGATCGGCGTGCTCCCCCGGCTCCAGGGAGGGGGGCTACACGGGCCCCAGGAGACACGCAGGGCTCCCGCAAGGCCAGGGTCGCGTTTGAATTCCGCAGACCCGGCAGATTCAAGCCTCAGCTCCACGGCCCACCGACCCCTGGCCATCGGCATCTCTGTCTCTCCCAGTTGCAGTTTTCACGGCTGTAAAACCTAGTTGATGGTTCTGAGCCCGGAGGCCTGGGGGATGGAAAGGAACGCGCGTCCGCACCTTCTCAGGAGAGGTCTAGGAGTAAATCAAGGACTCGGGGGGGGCTGTGCCCGCGGGGAGGGGCCAGCCTCAGAACCGCCCCCCTCCCCACCCCGCGGTAGGGCGCCGGGAGGGGTGGGGGCTTGATGAGAGGGGCGTCCGATTCACCGTGAGGACACAGGTGCCGCCCGGCGCCATGCGAGGGCAGGCCTGAGCCTGCGGCAGCGCCCCCAGCCCCACGCCCGCGGAGGCGCCCAGGGCCTCTGGAGCCCTGCCCGAGCGGCCCCTCCTCCGGGTGTTCATTCAAAACCCCCAACACAGCATCACCCGCACCTGGGCTGGCCCAGGCCCGGGCGCCCACTCATGGACCCCTGGCCCCACGGATCTGGGTATGGTGACCCGGGGGTGCCAGTTTGCTTGTCCCCAAGGCTCCGTCCCAAAAAAGGGCACAGTATGCAGATGGGGACCTTGGAAAGGTCACCTGCCTCCAGGACTCTAGGGGAGGTAGCAGCCCCAGCTCAGAGCCCCTTCCCCTGCCGGAGCGCTGAGGCAGGTTCAGGGAAGGGGCTGGCAGAGCCTGGCACATCTTGCGGGTGTGGTGACAGTCCCCGCCTCCATGCTAAACACAGATAAACGAGTGCAGCTGATGCTCAGACAAACTCACGGGTGCGGCTCCAACCGGAGACCCCGGGGATGCAAGCTGCTACCCGGCTCTGACACTCATGAGGGGCTGCCTTGCTCAAGACCCCCGCCGCCCTGGCCTGGGAGGGGGAGGCTGCCGGCAGGGCCCCAGGCCCGAACCCCCACAATCACAAGCAGCTGCCAAGGCATCCATGGGGCAGCGGGGGGCCTGCATCAGCTTTACAGCCCCGACCTTGGAAGGTGCCCCAGGGGCCCGACTCAAGCTCAGCGCTGACCTCGGGGCTGGCCACAGGGCAGGGACCCACGGCTCCGCGCAGAGCAGCTCCCCAGACTGGTCTCTGGAGCTGCTGAGAGAGACCCCCTGTGTCTCACTTGGAGGCCGCGAGAGCAGGAGGGGTGGGTTTTCCTCTGGCCTAACTCCCGAGGGGCCACGGCCCCCGCCTCTCTGCCAGGGGATGTCAGCATCTCTGACACTTCCAGGTGCTTCCATGAGGCCCTGGCTCACTGACCTAATGCTCCCCGGCATTGAGGTGGGCGTCGTAGCCTGGAGCCCACGCCAGCCCTCAGCTTTCTATGGAAACCTCAGGAGGACGAGCCTGGATGAGGCGTGATAATTGGCTCGAGGAGCCAGCGCTGAGGGTGCTGGGCCTGTGGGGCCCCAGAGCGGTCCCAGTGGGTCACATCCAGGCTCCCCAGCTCCCCTGGCCCTCACCGTCCCAGCCTGTGCTGGGGGAATGTTCGCTTGGAAAAGGAATCTCAGAGAAAACATCCCCAGGACCACTCTGCCATTCTCAGACTCCCAGCCCACGGGAGGTGAGCAGGGGACCCAGCACTCCGCTCAGCGGGGTCCAGGAGGGACCGGGCCCTCTCAGAGCCTCTGCTCTAAACACCTGCCTTGGGCCGGGGGGTGCCTGCATCGGACCCACGGCCCCCGTTTCTTTCCTCTTAAAGGCCGTCTGCCCAGAGGTGGGGTCTGAAGCCCTTCTGTGGGTAACAACCTTTCCTGCAGCTTGGGGCTGGAGGGACATCACCCAGAACAAGACGCCCCCCCACCCACGAGCTTGTGTGGGCTGAGCGGCCTGGAGGCGCTCTGTGTGGCCTCTCGGGCCGACGGGCCCGCAGTGACCCCTGATGCTCTGAGCAGCCAGGGCACAGACCCATGTGGCTGCAGAGCTGGCAGCCTCTGCATCAGGAAGCCAGGGACCGCCTTCTCACTGTCGCCGGCGTGGGGTCCACCCCGGCCCCGCCTGCTCGGCTCCCCCGAAGCCCCACACCCCAGGCCAGCCCGGGGGCTGCGTACATACCGTGGTGGTCTTTATCCGCCCGCCGGGCTGTGTGCACGTCCAGCCTGACCGGTTGATCAGCAAGTCGCAGCCCTCCCCCTCTAGACACGGGAGCATGTCACACCACTGCTTTGTCCTGATGATCCGCGCTGTGGACAGAGGACAGAGGTCAGCGCCGGCCGGGGGTGGGGGGCGGTTCCCATGCTGCCCAGCGCCCAGCCCCGGCCTCAGGGATGGGAAGGCGGGGTGGGCAGCCCCTGGGACCCATCAGGGGGCCTGGCCAGGCACCGCCCCTGCCCTGGCTCCCAGTCACCCACTTGCTGTCTGGGGGCAGCTCTGCCGTCGGTCACTCGGTCAGCAGGGACCGAGGGCCCTGGGGACAGTGTCAAGGAGCACCCAAGGCGCCTTCCTGGAGTGGACGACATTGTTCCCTCCTGTGTCTGGAACCCACACGAGAGCTGGAAAGGCGGCAGGCAGGGCTCTTCCGGTCAGGACCCCCCTCAGATGTCGTGGGAGCCGTCCATCTGCAGGTCAGTATCCAGGGACTGGGTGAGGCTGGAAGAAGGTGGGCGGGAGGTGGGCGGGACGTCTGGCAGATCCTACAGTGACTACAGTGCTCCCAGAGCTTCATCCACAAAGGGGACCCCCCCCAGAGGATGCCCGGGGTGGTGAGCCCCTGGAGGATGCCCCGGGGTGGTGACATCAGGACTTGAGTCCTTGCCATTGTCAGATGGGGACGGAACAGGTAGACTCCCGGGCCACCAAGGCCCTGATGACTCCAAACCTACGCTTCCGGGTGGAAGGGGATCGTGTGTCTCTCTTCCTGGGAAACCCACCACCATCCTGTGGCTGTGGGTGGGGGCGCGGGTGGGCGGCTGGGGACCTCTCACTGATGGAAACCCTGGAAGGAGGAGCTATGTGATGGAAAGAACACAGATCATATTCATGGACATGTCGTTAAAGGAACCTGGGAACCGCGGGTTGTTTCTGAATTGGGACCAAGTGACCCCCGTCCTTCCGGAGGCAGTTGCTTTGGTGGCTGTAGACACGGGCAGGCAGGGCGTAGCCCACAGCGCCCCACGCTGCTCTTCCTGGGCCTCGACAGTCTTGGGACTTTTAAGGTGTCCTGGCACTTGTCTTTGCAGAGGCCACCAGGCATACCACCAGCCCTGATGGCCGTGACTGTCCCTGCAAAGGCGACAGGTTCCTGGGGGGCCTCACCCCGTGGGGGCCTGGGCCTCGGGGCCCCTGCAGGGGAGGGGGACTCGGTGAGTCTTAACAACAGGTGCCCTGGGATGTGGTCTGGAAGACAGACAAGGACAGTATCCCAGGTGACCCCTTGGTGCCAGTTCTGACGGATGAGCAGGAGCTGCCTGAACTCAGGGGAGAGCATCCTGGGGCCAATTAGTGATGTCTGCAGCGGGCACAGCGGAGGGCCCTGTGGGTTGTGCTGCCCCACGGCCCCACCCCGGGTATCTCACTGTCCACGGTCCCTGGTCAGTCATCCTGAGACCAGCTCCTTTCTGGGCCGAGCTATGGACGGAACTGCGACCCGCCACAGTCAGAGTGACCCCAGGGTAGCTGGGCTTGGAGACGGGATCTTTAGTGATCCTGTGTAGCTGAGGTTAAATGAGGTCACAAGGGTGGGGCCTCCCCCCACCGCATCAGTGCCCTTAAGAGAAGCGACCTCAGCGAGACCAGCCTCCCCCGTGTGGACACAGTCAGGAAGGGGTCCTGCCAGGAGCCCGTCAGTGGCACCTGCACCACAGCCTCCCGGCTCCGGAGCTGCAAGAAAAGGAGTTTCTGCTGCTCGAGCCCCACGGCCTCCAGTTATCACTGCAGCCTGAGCGTGGGCACAGGCGGCCCAGGAGACTCCACGGCTCGGAAAAACCCCTCATCCAGCTGCAGTCAGAGCGGAAAGACAGTCCAGCTGAGTGGCAGCTCCTGCGGAGGAGGTGATGGGCTCTGCTCCCCCAGTGGGTGTGGGGGCCCCCAGAAACAGCTCCAAGATGCACGACAAAGGCCACCCACCACCTCCTGCCCCTCAGAGCCCCCAGACCAGTGGGGACAGATGGCTGCACCCCCCAGCACATCCCCCTCGGGCCTTCTCTCCTCGTATGCACTTCATTCCTGCGGAAGTCCCCAGCGCAGTAAAAGATACACAAGAACCTTGCCGTTGCAACAAGCGCAAACCTTAAACCCATGAAGAAACAACGAGATTGAAACACACACCCTGACAATCCCTTGAAATCCTACGTGCACAGCACAGAGAAGATCGAGATGAATTAAAAGAAAGAAGGGAGGGTTTCTCTGGGATCAACCAAGACAGACTGGGTGAGAAGAGGCTCATGTGTAGTTAGAAAAGTCTGAATCTGTGCTCCCCTCTGTGTCCCGGGGCTACGCACAGGGAGATGCTGTCAGACCACTGTGCCTGGCTTAGAGACCTCCATCACAGGGCGGGGTGGGGCGGGGCGGGGACCCAGCCCCTGGTGTGCCCAGGGACCAGAGCAGGAACTTGGCCTTCTCAGGCAACAGGCCTGCTCTCCAGTTGCAAGAGGGAGATGCGGACCTGGAGGCAAGGAGGCTGGGGTCAGGCCCTGCTTGGAGAGGCCACAGCCATCCAGAAAGCGGTCATCCCAGACCAGGGGGCAATGTCAGAGGCCTGGTTCTGACATTGACGCTGCCCTGGCTGGTCTGCAGGACCAGATGACGGAGAGGGGATGGGTTCAGTCTGCCCTGCTGTGCCAGCCAGGACCTTGAGCCTGGTGCCCCCCTCCACCCACCATGGGCTCCGTCCTCCCCTGGAAGCTCAGCGACTGGGGGGATACAGGAGAAGCTGTAGGTGGAGTACCCGGCCCAGGGCTCGGCCAGTCCACGCCCCAAACACATGTCCTTCACAGTCGAGTGAGGACAGAAGCCACGTTCGGCCGCTGACCGTGGTCCTGGAGACGGTGGACAGATGCTGGGGGAGACAGAGCCAGCCTCCCCACAGCCAAGTGCTGGGACGCCCGCTGGTCCCCTGGAGGCCGCCCCCAGGCTGCAGTGGGCACAGCTCCAGGCCCTTGGTCAAGGCCACGAGCCCCGTTCATCTTCCCTGAAGCTCACATGGGGGCTGCTCACCCCAAGCCTCTATCCCCTTTGGGAGATGGGGCCACAGAGCCCCCACGGTCATGGGGGAGCCCCACAGACATGATGGGACTTTTGAAGGTCAGGGAGAGGGAGGAAAGCTTGTGGGGCACAGAGCCTGGACACATGTTCACACACATATACTTGCACATGTGGAAACAGGCACAAGGATGCAGGGTCCTAGATGGAGCACACGCACACGCACACGCCTATGTGTGGGAAACAGCTCAGATAGGCACGGCTACATACACAGACATGCACACACGTGCACATGAATGTGGGGGCTTCCCAGCTGGTGCTAGTGGTAAAGAACTCGCCTGTCAAGGCAGGAGATGCAAGAGACGTGGGTTCAACCCTCGTGTCGGGGAAGATCCCCTGGGGAAGGGCATGGCAACCCACTCCAGGATTCTTGTCTGGAGAGTCCCATGGACAGAGGAGCCTGGCGGGCTGCAGTCCACAGGACTGCAGAGAGTCAGACACGACTGAAGCGACACAGCCTGCACTCACACACACGGATGCTTGAGCACACACATCATCACCACACATGCGGGACCACCGTGTGGGCCTGCCTGGCAGGCAGCAGGCACGTGGACGTGTCTGCAGGACAAACAGACACACTGATTCCCTGACCACCGCCCTGTCCCCACCCAGCGAGGTGGCCTGGCGTGTGGGCGCCGGCCCCTCTGAGGGCGCTGGCCGGCCAGTACCGACCACACAAGGCCTTCTGTTGGCCTTGGGAGCTCGGCTCAGCCAGCCCCAGCCCACTTCCTGTGGGGGCAGTCGGCGGCGCAGGGCTGGGCCACCGTGTTCCAGGGACAAAGGGGCCTTTCATGCCCACACGTCACCACCTCATCTCTGGTCCTGACGTCATGGCAGCTCTCAGCTGGGGAGGGCATTCCCTGGGGCGGAGGGGGTCCAGCGAGCAGAGTGACGTGGACGATAGCTGGGCACCACAGAACAGCCCATTCCGGTGTCACAACCGGGGGCCCTCGGCCTCTGCAGGCCCAGGGCATGGGTCTCCTGTGGCTGCATACCCAGTGCCTGTCCGAGGCACAGGGGAGGGTGGGTCCATCCAGGCTGGGCCTTGGGGCCCAAGATGGACCAGCTCTGCCAACCGGAGCCTATGACGGGTGCTGCACCTGGGGACCCAGCCTGGTCACACTCCTCTCCTTCCGCCTCACACACACACATTTGCACATGCACACATGTTTGCACACCACGCACACACAACTGCACATATACTTGCACTCACACACATCTGCATGCACACACACTTGCACACCCACATGCACTTGCAGACACACTTGCACACATTTGCATACACACACATGCTTGCACGTGAGCACACACATCTGCAAACACGTCTGCAGCACACTTGCACATGCTTGCACACACATGTCTACACATGCTTGCACAACACACATCTGCATGCACACACTCGCACATCCACATGCACTTGTGCACACACTTGCACACACGTTTGCACACACCACACATGTTTGCACGAGTACACGTCTACACATGCTTGCACAACACACATCTGCATGCACACACTTGCACATCCATGTGCACTTTTGCAGACACTTGCGCACGTTTGCACACACCACACACGTTTGCACATGAGTACACACGTCTGCACAGGCAGCACTTGCACATGCATGTCTCACATGCTCGCAGAGCACAGTCTGCACATGCACACACAAGCACTTCTGCACATGCACTCATGTCCACAGGGTGCATGTGAGAATGTCAGCCTGCAAGGTCACCGTTCCCTCCTGCAGCCATGTGGGGGCAGGCAGAGGCTGGCTCCCCCTCTCCGAGTCCCCCTTGGTGTGAATACCCAGGTAATTCCAGGCCCAGAGCCTCCTTCCCAGCCATTGTCTCCCCAGAAGGAAGCTGCCCCTGCAGCCCCGGTGCTCGTGAAGGACAGAACACACCTCCTGGGACACAGAGGGCCAGCGTCTGGGGCAGGGAGGGACCTGGAGCCTGGGAGGGGAGCAGGGCAGGGCCCGGGTGTCCAAGGTGCTGAGAAGCGGGCAGCCCGGCCCGGGGGCAGGTTGTGGACACATCACGGACTGGCTGAGGCAGGTCCCGGTCAATTGGCTAAAGGGCCAGATTGCCAAAACTGTGGGGGTAAACCGTGCCTGGAGTCAGAGACAGACCCCAAGGGCCGCAGGGTGACGGGGCCGCAGAGGGGCCTGTGGACGTCTCCAAGAGAAGACGGAGTGCCGCAGATTCAAGGGACAGGGCAGCACAGGGCCCATGCAGAACCCCAGTGGGGCCCCTCAGGACAGGCGCCCACACCCGGGGGACCACAGGGGCCCAGCGCACCTGCCTCGGAGCCTCCTGGGGGAGCCAGCTCCTTCCTCCTTAAGAGACGGACGTGCCTCCCACCCCTGGAGCCCCCACTCTGAAGATCAGCCACCTGGGATCAGCAGAATTTGGGGCCAGATTCACTCAGATCCACGGCCAGCCCGCGAGAGATGGGGCTTTGCTTGAGAGCATTATGCCATAAAAAACTAGTGGGGCTTCACACGTGCCGTCTCTGGAACCTGCGGAACACCCAGAGTTGGACTCAACCAGTAGAGACTAGCAGCATCTCTCCTGGGAAGGCCAGTGAGACTGAGCCGTTGTCTTATCTGCGGACAGCTCCTGAGTGCTTGCCCTCCCTGGGCCTGTGAGGGGTCCCAGCCGGCTTTGGAGCAGCAGTGTCCACCCTCCAGGGCCACTTACTCTGGAATTCTCCATCTCAGGAAAAAGGACAGCCCACGTGAGGCAGAAAAAAAGGTGGGAGGGGCCAGGACTGAGGCAGAAACTGCAGGAAGGACTGAGCCCGGACTCACTCTGCTCAAAGAGGACCCTGAGCTTTCCCCAGCATGCTCCTCGACTGGGCCAAGCATCGCCTCTGACTGCTCTCAACCCTCCAGACCAGGGTCTCAAGGACGTGAGGAAGGTCTGAGTGGACCTCAGACCAATCAGCTCACCAGCTGTGAGAGCCTCCTATGGAGGCTGTGTGTCCAGCTGTTGACTCCAGTGAGTGTGTTTGTGTATATGTGTGTGTGTGCATGCACACACCCATATGTGGTGTGCACAGATGTGCCCCTGTGTGACACCCGAAGCTCTCTTGTAGGGATGAGCTGCATGGATTTGCAGCCCCTGCCCTTCCCCACCAGGACATGTGCGATTCAGGAACCCCCTTCTGCTCTCAGCACACACAAGCTCCAAAGACGGGGAAGCTCAGAAACTCACCCCTTCCAGATGCCCTTGCCGGCCCCCCTGTCCACTCCCGCAAAACTAAGGACCTGGACAAGCAGGACGACCTTGAAGACACCCGGGTCTGGCGGCTGGCACGCTTGCTTGGACAGCAACTGTGGCAAAGAGCATGCCGCCCTCTGGAGTCTGGACAGATGGACGGGGACACGCGGCGCTAATTGGCCCGGGATCACAGAGACCGTGCTGCTCCGCTCGATGCCTGCGTCCTTTGCTACTCATAAATTGCATGGTTCCCTTCGGAATAAACTGTTTCTTCATTGCCATTAACACATGAATCTGCTTACTTTACTCAACAGCTCGGAAAAATGCATCATCCAGAACAAAACCAGTGGGATTCCAGAAATCTCCGGCCACACTCAGATGCAGTCATAAAGGGACCGCGTCTGTCCAAGATGGGAAGGCTGCATCTAGCAGTGATGTCCCTGGCCCCAAAGTCCCCCAGGTCTCGCTGATGATGGAGGGGTCAGGCCACATCCACAAGTGGGGGAAGGGGCGGCTGGCATTTAATGTGAGCAGAGAGACACTAACTATACACACACCCCATGGGGGTCAGACATTGCTGAGATGTACGCAGGTCTCCAGAAGAGTCCACCACAGGAGGGGCTGGCACAGGCCCTGAGGATGGAATCAAGATGTTTTGCTGCAGGAATGTTTGGAGGGTCCCCAGAAGGCCCGTCTTTCTGCTCCTCAGGGCAGCAGGTGAGGGCCCCTTCTGGGAGTGGTCACCAGCTGGGGCAGGAAGGCCTGGGGGGCTGGAGGTCAGAGGGCACCTAGGGTGGGGGGGGGGCGCTGTTCAAGGGTCTTCCTTGCCAGCTCACTCTCAGGCCGGCCCTCCCAGGGCAGGAGGAATCCGAGGAGGGGGCTGGAGGCCCTCACAGGGAGGCCCCACCAGGCCTGGGGAGATGAGCCGGCCCAGCTGGGCCTCTCGGTGGGCTCCGGTCTCCCCACACCCCCCGGAGATGGGCGGCCCTAGGCTCAGGAAAACTCCAGCCACCGTAACACCCGCTGGGACCTGCACGCTTCTGGGAGAGATCCATTGTACCCTCGCCCACTCAGAAGCAGCTTCTGCCTTCCAGAAACTCCCGTTTGAAACGCCAAAGTCCAGGCACACCCCGCGAGCCCAGCTGGGGGCCGAGCAGGCAGGGTCTCCTGGGGGCTCCGGACGGAGCTTCGGGGCCTCGCGGGCTCTGCTGACCACGGGGCCGGCTTGCTGCTCCTCCCAGGGATGCACAGGCTCCCTTGTGGGTGGACGATGGCTGGCCGTCACTCACGAGGACGCGATCTGTCCGATTCCCTCATCATGCATGGGGACACGGGAGCTCAGAGAGGTCAGGACCTGTGCCCGGGTCACAGAGCTGCCGGAGGGGTGAGGCGGGGACCGGAGTCTGCTCGTCCTGACCGCGGGCCCCTCTCTCTGATACCACATGACCGGCTCCCCGGGCGGGCCGGCCGGCAGGAGGAACGTGACCCGCCCAGAGGGGAGGCCGGGGGCGTTCAGAGCCCGACCCCCCTCCCGCCCATGACACGGGGCCGTGTCCCAGCTCTGCGGCTCACGGCCGCGCCTGCGGGAGAGCCGCCTGCCCCGTCTGGGGCCTCCGTTTCCTCACTGCCCGGAGGATGAAGGCGCCTATGGGGTGGGGGTTGGGGGACTGCTGCAAGGATGGAGCTGATGTAAGAGCCAATCAGAACCAGCTGGCCAAGGTGCCCCCCGCCCCCCGCCGCGGTCCATTCTCTCAGGGTCATCACAGGCCAGGACAGCAAAGATAGCGGCCAGCTCACAGCGCCAGCTCCTGCGGGCGGGTGGCCGGCAGGGGCGGGGTCACCGGGTCCTGGCTGTCTGTGCCAGCATCCCGCGCTCTCAGGGGCAGCCCAGCCACAGTGAGGACGCCCACCCCCGCCCCTAGGCACAGTTAAGGGCCCCCACGCAGCCGCCTGCCCCCACCCCCGCCCCAGCTCTGCTGGCCTGCAGTCCTGCTCCACGGAGGCACCGGCCAAGGCCAGCTCAGGCCCCCCGCCGCCTGCCACGTCGTTCCCAAGAGAGAGCAGCTCAGCTCGGCCCTCAGCACAACGTCCCCCTTGTTTGGAATTCTTTTCTCAGGACGCACTCCTGAGAGGGGAATGACAGGATAGAGGGTCTGAGCATCTCCACGGTGCTGGACATGTGCAGCCGGGCTGCCCGGCAGGTGGATGAGACCCTGAGCGTGCCTCGGATGACCTTCTCGGATGTCTCAGTTGTGGCCGGTCAGGCTGGCGGCTGCTCCGTGTCCTCCGTCCTGTCCCTGGGGGCAGCCAGCGCCGAGTCGCATCCGGCGGGCGGGTCTGCGGCCATCACAGGAGGGGGTCGGGAGCAGCTCTACGATAGCCTCGGGCCTGAGTCAGTCTCGCCACAGAAGCGCACCCTCTCAGCGCCCGCCTGACCGCAGAGCTGTGGGCAGAAACGGGGGTCCCTGCTCCTTGCTGGGTCAGCCAGGCCTGGGCTCCGGGGCTCTGCAGGGGCAGGGGGCGGCCCCGGCAGGGGTCACAGGCGATCCGGGAGGCCTGTGTGTGAGCACCCTCCCCCCACAGCACCCGGGGCTGCAAGGCTGGGGTGGAGGCTTGTCCCCCGCTCTGTCCCCAGAAGCATCCGGACGGCAGAGGACGGATGGGGTCCAGGCACTCCCACTGTGCTGGACCCACAAGAAAACCCAGCGGCCTCGCATCTCCAGGGGCCTCCAGGCGGCCTCTCCAGAGACCCAGGTGCCGGCTCGGGCTGCTCCGGCCTGGGGCTGGCTGGGCCTGGGTCAGCGGCCCAAGGACAGGGAGCCACTTCCCAGGCTGACCGCTGGGGTCTGCACTCCGCCTGCCACCCCACGAGGGTTTCTGGCGTCCACACAGACAACGTCTACGCCACACATATCAGGAGCTTCTGGGTGCTCCAGGGCCCCGCTGGGTCCTGGATAATCAGAGCACGCAGCAGGCGTCTGCCGGGTCTGCGATCGCGAGCGGGCTGAGCCCATAGCCACCTCAGTTCAGAAGACTGATTTCACACCCCTCCAACTGCCCCCAGCACTGGGCTGTGCCGACTTCTCTTGTGGGAACTGGGTACGTGAGATTGCCGCCAATGGGCCCAAAATAGGCTCCGGGCCTTTGCCACGTTGATTACGGCTAACAGCCAGAAATGGGGGTCCGTGAAGGCACCGCCGCCTTGAATCACAAGCCCTGGCCGCCCAACTGGCTCCAGTGTGTTCTGTGGGTCCAGATGTCCCCGCTGGGAGCATGGCGGGCATCCTGATGCATTTGGTGGGGGAGGGCTGGGTCTGGGGGGGTGGCAGGGCTGTGGGAGAAGGACACAGAACCTGAAGGGACCCGAGACCCTGCTGTCCTGGCCCGGGGCCCCCTGGGTGGACCCGAGGGATGGATTTCTGGGCAGAGAACCCGTCCCCCCGCAGGGCCGGCCCCACACACGCCTGCTCCAGCCCCCAGCTCTGGGGCCCACCTGGTGGCCGCTGGACCTTGGCCCCAGGATGGAGGGACAAGGGGTGGGTCGTCTGTGGGCCCGCAGGGGAGGTGTCATGGGTTCTGTTGGAAACAGCGCAAGGAGGCAGAGGAGAAACAGAGAGCGCCCTGGGCGGGGACGCGGAAAGAGCTGACGCAGCCACATGTGGCCACCGAGCCCACATCTTTACGGGACAGCACGGGTCCCCGTGATGGTTTAAAGGCCCCTGTGCTACGGGGCACAGAGGGGGCCCTGTGGGCCCTGTCCTCCCCCGGTACTGGGACCAGCCCATCAGAGAAGCAAGCAGGGTGGCAGTGGGCACAGCTCAGATGCTGGGACCCCTGGGCTCAGGTGGCCTGTCAGCCTCCACCCCCCAGGCCAAGGGGGCCCGGGCCGCTGGCTCAGGCTGCGCTCAGCCCACCTGCAAGGCACGCCCAGCTCGAGCAGGCGGGCCTGCGCTCAGGACTGACGGACAGGCAGGGAGACCCACTGTCCCCGGAGATGCCAAGACCACGCTCTGCCCTCCCGGTGGAGTCTGTGACAGAGGCCAAGGTCGTGGGCCTCCCCAGGCTGGCACACGCCACACCCCAGACTTGGGGATTTGAGAAGAAAAGGCAAGTCCTCCTCCCGGTCACTCAGGCTGAATCTTTTAATCACCCGGCAAAGAAAAATCTGCAAAACCCAGATTATGTTTTAAAATTAGACAAAAATTTTCTTTTGACAACTTCTAGACAGCGTAATTTAGCAAGCACATTCTCGATAATTATTTTTTCTTTAAATAGTTACAGTAGAATGGATTAATTTCCAAGACGAGTCTCTGATTAGCGTGATTCATTAGCTGCCCGGGTGATGTCCGCACCAGAGTGCAAGGTCGGAGAAGTCCCCTGGAAGGCTGGACACCGGCCTGCGCCCGCAGCAAACTCTACAGATTTGGGTAATCAAATTAGATTGAGAGAGAAAAGCCACAGTTGTCGTGAGCTACCTGCTTCATTATCTCATTAGGATCAAGAAACGTACTTGGAGGGGGAAGAAAACAAAACTCCGGGCATCTTTCTTGGGCAAATTCCCATGAACTGACAGAAGCTCCTTGGGAGAGCAGACAGGAGAGGCAGCTAGGTTTCCAGTTTAACTTGTGACGGGCAGAGCGTCCCCCCTGGTTCCAGGGGCCACGGGGCTCCTGGTGGGTAGCAGAGGGGAGTCAGGCCCTGGCTGTGTGGGGACATCACACATCCATGAGCAGAGATGGACACACCCTCATTTAGGGTGGCCACAGGGCTGGGGGCTGTGCTGGGGGCCCGTCTCCAGAAAGTGATGAGGCTGCAGTCCATGGGACACGTCCTGCCTCTGCAGGAGACGCTGGATGTGGTGGGAGATGCCGAGGCTGAGAATGCTGGCATCCAGGGAATCCAGGCCCCTACTAGGACTCAGACCTATCACCTTCCATGGACGACAAGGCCCATGAAATATCAAGAAAACCACTCTGCCCACTCATCTCTCCTCTTGTCCATCCACCCTCCCTCTGACTCCCGCAGCACGCAGAGCAGACATGTAGCTAACTCACGCCGTCCCAGACTTCCTGCCTCTCCCTCCTCTCCTGTGGTCCACGGGGAAGGTCACTCGGCAGTGACAGAAGGAGCCAAGGACAGCCGTGGGCACCTAAGACTCTGCCCAGGCTCTCTGCCCCTGATGTGAAGACCAGCTCATTGGAAGACCCTGACGCTTGGAAAGACTGAGGCCAGGAGAAGGGGGCCACAGAGGATGAGATGGTTGGATGGCATCATCGGCTCAATGGGCGTGAGTCTGAGAAAACTCCAGAAGATGGTGAAGGACAGGGAAGCCTGGCGTGCTGCAGTCCATCAGGTTGCAGAGTCAGACATGACTTAGCGATTGAACAATGACAATTGTAAACAGGGAACCAGTGAGTTTTCACCCATGAACTGGAGGTCCCAGAGGCTTGGAAGGTTTCCTCCAGACAGCTCTCCCCGTCCTCCAGCATCTCCTCCCTGACGGGCTCAAAGCCCCTCTCCCTGTCCCCGCAGGAAGGCAGGCTAAGGCCTGGGGAAAACAGGGGTGGGGAGACGGAGCCCCGGAGGCGGCTTGCAGTCCTGCAGCCCCTGCCTCCGCCCGTGCATGGCCCGCCCCTGCAGCCTCTGTCTTCATGCGGCCTCTCCTCCTCCCATGAGGACCTGGCACTGGAGCAGAGCCTCCCTGATGACCCCGCCTTAACCGGTCACCTCTGATCACACAGCCACCTGAGGCCACAGTCACAGGCCCATGGGTTAGAACTTCAACGCGTCTCTGTGCTGAACCCAACCCACTACAGATGCCCTTCCTGGGGCGCAGAGCAGGACGCCCAGGGCAGGCCACGTCCCACGTCCGTGTTCCACGCCTCACACCTAGGAGTGCCCAGCACAAGGCCCCCCGGCCCCAGGAAGTGGACTGAACTGTGGGCAAGCTGCTGGAATCCAGGGTCACGTGGACTCAGCACGGAGCCCCCGAGCCGGAGGGTGTGGGTGTTGGATCAGGCACCGGGGAGACGCTGTGTTCAGACACCACGCCAGGATCGATCGAGTTGGCAAGAAGGATAGACTGCTTCCACACACGCGTTTTATCTTAGAATTTGGGAAAGGTGTCTCTACTTGAAGCATCTCGCCTGTGTTAAGATTTACAAACCGTGATTTACAGAATGGGAAGGAAGCCTCTCCTGATGTCTGTTTATCTGCTCGATGCTTTGAGCCCCTCACGGTCTGAGAGGCTCCGAAGCCGGGCAGACTCGGCCTGGACATTCGGATGCGGTTTCCTTGGTTACCACTTTGATCTGCATCCCCAAGTCTCCCCATAACTTTGAGCTCAGTTTCGGTCCAAGCACAGGGCTCTGCTTGGCATTCCTAATTTTGCTGAAATCCCCCAAGCCGGGAGGCTGCGCCGTGCTAACCGTGAGGCCCTGCCAGCCACCCAGGGCGGGGGTGGGGGGATGGGGAGTGGGGGTGAAGCTGCTGAATTAGAAAGAAAAGGCCCAGGGAGTGCAACGCCCACAGGAGATGCTGGAATCAAAGGCTCTGGGTTCACAGGCTGGGCTGGAGTCTTTTGGAAGCCCCGGGGGCTCACTGAAATGAGCCCGGTGCCCTGCCCTGGGCTCCCCAGCACTGCCTGCCCTGGGAAGTGGGGCTGGCGCAGGCCGGGGGTTTGGGGGTCCCCATGCGTCACGCTCCTGGGGCTGCGGCCGCTGCGTCCCCCTCCCGCCCCGGGGTCCCCATTCTGGGCTCTCCTGCACTGTCCAGGGCTGCCCCGCCTCACTCAGCACAGGCCGCCTGACCACCTCGGGGAGCCCACGGCTGGAAGGGGTGAAGCACCCAGGGTCGCAGGAAGGCGGCTTTGGGCAGCAGGGGGGCTGGAAGAGAAGCCCTGTCTCTGCCTTTCTTCCTTTATCTGAGCCAAGAATCCAGCAACCGCTGATGGCCACCTGGGCAGCTGGATGAATGGCTCCCGGCCTGGTATCCACGGAGCCGCAAATTGGGCGTTATTTATAGTCTGCCTCTGCCAGGGTCAGGGTCTGGGGAACGGAGCGGGTGGGACCGAAGCCTCGGAAATGGACTCCCATCCCCTGCCTGGGGCCGGACCGCCGCTCCCTCTCGGGGCAAAAGCCGTCAGATCCCGCCGCAGAGGCGAGGCCGGCTCGAGGCCTGCCCAGGCCAGCGGGCTCTGTCCTGCCTTCCTGCGGCCCCCGCGGCTCCTGGGGACAGAGCCACCCTGCGTCGTGACACTTGTCTCCAGTGCCTTTTCAGTGAGTCAGGCTTTCATCCTGTGGGCCGTGCTGGAGACCCCCTCTGACTGTGGGACCGAGACCCCCGGGCCACGTGCCCTGGCTGCCCGCCTGCAGCCTGTGCCCCACCCCCACCGCACGCGGGTGCCCCCCACGCCTCTCAGGCCTGACCTTCCCCGGCGGAGGCCTCTCCTGCCCCCTCCACTGACCACAGGCCCCAGGGCCTTCCCCGGGAGCCCTGACCCTCCACGAGCCCAGTGACACGCAAATCCGAGTGTGGATTCGGGGAGCCTGCGCCCCACGAGGGGCTCCGTGAGGGTGGGCCGGCCTGCAGAGCCCCCTGGCACAGGCTCTGCACGGCTCCTGGTGCAGAGAAGGTTCTGGAAAGAACCCCTAGAGGGTGGGGGAGGAGGAGCTGCTCTGGGAGCACTGCTGTTTCCAGAACATTCCACATCCTTCCATCACCAGGCGTGGCTGGGCCTGGCCGCTGCGGCCCTGGGAGTCGAGTCTCCCGGGCTGACCGGTGTCTCATTTCCAAGCTTCCAGGAACGTGCCCGGCTTCTGCTGGGCTTCTCCATCGCTGTCCCTTCTGGCAGCCACCCTTGTTCAGAAGCAGGACCAGCTGCTGGCTGTGGCCACGGGGTGAGCACAGGGTCAGCCTTCTGCGCCTGGGGTCCCCGCTGCCAGGAGAGTCAGCGGGAGGCGCTAGTTTGCGGGTTTAGATGCGACTCCAGGCAGGGGCAAACTCCCCAGCAGGTGGACGACGCCTTTCCTGTCCCTCCGGGGCCACCACAGACAGGGCACCTGCACATCGCCGAGCTTGTGCTGGGCAGCTGGTGCCCGTGGGTGCAGGCCGGGCGCAGGCCTTGGGCCCCCGGGATGCCGGCTCAGTGCCTGAGAGGACGGCCCAGCCCCGTGCTCCAGCAGCGTCAGAGCAAAGGGGCCAGGTTCTCCCCCGGGGGGCTGCATCACCCCCACGCTCTTGTTGGGCTTCCCAAGGCTCAGAGTTCATCCACCCCCCTCTGACGGCATCACTCTGAGAGGCCTGGCTGCAAGGTCAACTGGCTTGGTTACGGAGGTCCCCAAACCCATTTCCTCCTTTCCCGGCATATGTAGCAAGAATGCACTGGAGGCTGTGGCCCGGCCGGAGGACCTCAGGGAAGCCGAGAGGCCTTTACAGGCTCGGCCCAGAGCCTGCCTGCCCTCCCCGGCCACACGTGGCTCCTGCAAGACGGGAGTCCCCAAGGTGTGGGGGGTCCCGGGCCAGCTAAACAGGGGAGCCCCACTATGAGCTTGTGGTTGTTGTCTGGTCACTCAGTCGTGTCTGGCTGTTTGTGACTCCATGAACTGTGGCACGCCAGGCTTCCATGTCCATCAGTATCTTCTGGAATTTGCTCAAACTCATGTCCATTGAATCGGTGATGCCATCCAACCATCTCATCCTCTGTCATCCCCTTCTCCTCCTGCCTTCAATCTTCCGCAGCATCAGGGTCTTTTCCAATGAGTCAGCTCTTTGCATCAAGTGGCCAAAGTATTGGAGCTTCAGCTTCAGCGTCAGTCCTTCCAATGAATATTCAGGGTTGATGGAATAAAACAAACTTGTATTACAGGCTTGATCATCAGCAAACTTTTCTTAAGCCAGAAAGTGTCCCTGGATGCTCAGTGGTAAAGAATCTGCCTGCAATGCAGGAGATCGGGGTTTGAACCCTGAGTTGGGAAGATCCCTTGGAGTAGGAAATGGCAACCCACTCCAGTATTCTTGCCTGGAAAATCCCATGGACAGAGGAGCCTGGCGGGGTCCCAACAGTCGGACACGAGTGAGTGTCTGAGCACAGATGCGCAGGACGTCTCGCAGTTGCAGCCCAAATGCGGCCCTGACGCCCCCAGAGGCTGAGCGTGGAGGGGACCCCGTGAAACTCCACCAAGCCGGGCCTGCCCTGAGCAGGGCGGACGCGTTAGCGGAGCCCAACTCCCCTTGGGCTCAAGGCCACTGCCCAGCAGGCATGAGGAGCGGGGTGTGGAGGCCTCCCTCCCACAGCCTTTCTCTACACGGCGGGGGGGTCTCCGGGGGAGCCGGCTGGCAGGGCACCCCCACCCTGTCCCTGACCTAGGAGTCGGGGTGAGCCACGGGCAGACACACCCAGGAGGTCAAGATGCAGGGTCTGCTCTGGCGTCGACTCAGGGACCTCAGGTCCTGGCTCTGCCCCCAGAGGCCATGCCCCAGTCGTGTCAGAAGCCTGCACCCCATGAAAGCCCCATGACGGGGGGAGGTTTCCAGGGTCGGACGGTTGATCAGGCCCCCACCTGGGCTTCCACAGAAGCTGGACAGGTCTGAGGCCAGGGCACCGAGCACCCTGGCCCCCCCGCCCCCCCTGCTGGGCCGCGTCTCGGGCGGACGGTGATTAAGGCCTGGGATGCGGCGCCAAACTGCGTTGACCTGGATCAGCCCAGCGCTGATGCTGACAGCGCAGGGTGCGAGCCACGCCCTTCAGTCCGCGAAGCCACAGCGGCCTTTGTGGGCGCCGGGAGGATGCACAGGAAGGTCGCACCCATAAAGGCCGGGAAGGCGCCCTGGAGCTGGGGAGCCACGGGCCTGACAACTGCCCCCCTACACCTTGGGCTCAGGCGAGGGCGGGAGCGGCAGGCAGGAGGGGCTGGAGACGCAGACATACACACGACGAGAGGTTCAGCTGCGTTTACTCCCCGGCACTCACATTAGCTGGGTCGGCGTCCCTGTCGGTCGGACAGGGGGAGCCGTGACCACAAGTCTATAGTGAGAGCCCAGGGGCTGGGTCCCCACGAAGTTCTGGAGCATCATGACGGGAGGCCAGCTCACCAGTACTCCCAGCCCCCGCCTGGTACCCACGAAGCATCTACCGCAACATCCAGCCCCACATCAAGCCCTTAAACGACCTGTGGGCTGGCCAGATGGGGAGGTGGGCACATCCACGGAGAACTGCAAACAGTGGCCATCAGAGCCTGAAGCAGCGCTGGCCCTCAGTCACCCCATCTTTCTGAGTCCCTCCCCCAACAGCCTCACACACGAGCAGACCTTCGGAGACTCAGGGGCTTTGGCGAGGAGGAGACAGCCCACCTCCAGGACGTGTAAAGCTGTCCCGGCAGGGCAATGACAGGGCACCCATCCTCCACCCGAAGCCTGGTACCTGAGAGCTGTCCCATTCTCCAACTTAGGGAACAGGCTGCTGCAGATGCAGGGGACCCCAAGCCGTCCACCTGCACGGTGCCCCGGTGCTCCAGGCTCAGAAAGAGGCGGACGTCTGAGGGTGGCCACAGGCTGGGGGCAGGGCAGAGAGGAGCAGGCGGGAACCTGCCCCGGAGACAGCACAGAGCAGAGACCACGGTCGGCCCATCTCGAAGGACCCCTCAGAGTCACATGGATGGACGTGGCTCACGTGA
Organism: Alces alces; assembly: GCA_015832495.2. NCBI lineage: Eukaryota > Metazoa > Chordata > Mammalia > Artiodactyla > Cervidae > Alces > Alces alces. Next base: position 1,621,813 of record JADEYB020000018.1, read on the forward strand.
AAGGAGAGTGGCCTTTGGCGACGAGGAAGCAAGGTCACGACAGCAGCGCCCTCAGGAGTTGGAAGCTGCATCTTGAGCGCAAAAAGCAGGAAGGACAGAGGGCGCTGCAAGCGCCCCGGTCTCTAGACCTTTATAAACACACCCGTGCCTGGGAGCTGAGCTTCTCAATGCTGAGAGCAACCAACAGGAAGGAGCAAGGCGGAGACGGGGCTGGGGGTGATCAGAGATCATACAAACATTTCCCCAGCACATCTGGAGTCTCCAAGGGCCCACCGAGTGTCGGCACCAGGGGCTGTAACCCAGGGATGCCTCTGAATGCAGAAATTCCAAGGAAAGTTTCAAAAGACTCTGGGAGGGAGGGGAGGAAGGATGCCCCGGCTGTGGGCGGGCACAGACAAAGGACGCCCAGCCACTGAAGGTGTGAGAGGCCCCGTGGACATGAGCAAAGCCTTGGGAGCCCCACAAGGAAGTGAACCTGAGCTGCAATTCTGCACCCAGCCAAGACAGCACCCAGCACAAGCCACATTTGCAGGAGACACGTACCTGACTTGCAGCTGTGTCTTCCACACGTGGGTTTTGTTCCCTGATACATGAGGAAAACAAGCATTTTCAAAAGAGCTAACAGTGGTATTTTTGGGGGGCGGTAGAAAGAAACATCTCCATCTTCTTCTTCTGTCCAAATGACCTACCACAAATAATTAACACGCAGAGCTAGTTTTAAAGATAAGTGTTCAAGGGGATGGTTGTATCACAGACCAGTGCAGGCAACACAGGTCCACAGACCAACCCTTCCTGGGTCCATCAGTCACGGCCTGATAACTGAGTGCGGAAACACAGGTGAAGAACAGGAGTGTTTGCGGTTGAGGTCTGGGGAGGGAAATTCACGAGCGAAAGTTTTCAGGTGAGCCCAGACTGACAATCACCACCCCTCAGTCGTGCCACTTCTGGTCCTTGAAGCGGGCCCTCTACCCACTTGACGGATGAGAAAGCAGACTCAGGAGGCTTAGGAGTTTCTTCAGAGACACATGATTACTCTGCAAGAATCACGACGGAACCCAAGGGACCACATCACACTCTGGGCTCACCCCCTGGTCATCGGAGATCATTAGAGTCTTGGAAACAGGCAGCTTCTTTATCTTCCTGCGAGCCTGGCCAGGGCTGCAGGAGCCAAGGGTGAGTCGCAGGTTTGGCTGGCTCCAGGACACAGCGATTCTCGGGGAGGGACCCCGTCATAGGTCCTACGCGTCCAGGGTACTTATGGGTCTCGTGGGACTTGGGGGCCGGGGTGGCTCCCTGACAAACACGCCTGCCCGTGTGGGGTGTGCCGTAGGGTCATCCCACGGACCGCAGGTCCTCCTGGACGCCGCTCTGCCCTGAGAGCAGAGCCAGCACAGACCCCGAAGGCCTCGTGCCCCTCGTTCGGGTGGGCCGGACATCCTGATCCCCCTGCAGGAGTGGAGCTCCCGCCCGCTGTGGTCACGAGCCCGGCAGCCCCCGCCCTGTCCAGCTGCCGATTTCCGTGCTTCTCAGCAGGGCACCTCAGGTCCGGGAGGAGAAAGGGGGCCTTGCCAGAGGTGCCCTGGGTGCTCGGGTCTCCAGTTCAGGACAAGACGGTGGTCCTGAAGTGCTGAGTGGACGCGGGGAGGAGCTCGAGGTCAGGGCCCACCTCCCTGCTGAGTTTCCTCACACTTGGCTCATTCCTTGGGGAGCCTGGCCGGGGAGGACTCAGTCATGGTTATGTCACCAAGGCTACGGCCGCCCCAGCTTCTGCATCACAGACACATCAACCTCCAGATTTAAGCAGTGTGACCGAACAGCAGGCTCTGGTCCTCCCAGGCTCACCGCATCCCTGGGACACGGAAGCTCTCCGGTGTTTCCCACTGGACACCAGCAGGTGATGTTCCCTGGGCCCCTACTTTACGGGAATTGTGTGATGACAGTCTGACTCCCCGGGGTTTAGGGTTTTCATCTGAACAGATAAGTCAGGACTGGCTGTCCCAGCCTCTGGAAATGGTGCTTTCCCATTGTATTTATGACCCAGGACAGTCACCAGAGGCCCGTAAAGTCCGCTGCGGAGAAGCTGCTGTTAATCACCATCTCCATCACGTAAAACCTCCCTCCCTTGGCACGGGAGGCGCCTTCTTGCCGTCAGGATCGTGACAAAATGCCCCGGCCCCACATTCTCTACTCCTGATGAGCTGGCAAGTCTGCAGTCGTTACCCAGGGGCTCTGAAGCGGCTCCCTCCTGCTGGGAGCTTTGTCCGCGGTGCTGCCCCGGCCCGGCAGCCCCCGGCAGACTCCCCTCCCTTCTCGCCTCTCGAGGTTCCTCTGCAGGGCCAGACTGGGACAGGGGGCTGCCCTCAGCCAGCACTCTCCTGGATCCGAGCTGACACTGGCCATGGGTTTGGCCACAGAAGGTGGGCAGAGCTCACTTGGGCATGTTTATCACATGCGCACTGGACGGGCCTCCCAGCAGCTTCTAAGTGGTCTGTCCATGGAGCCCTCCTCATTAAAGAGAGCTCCAGACATCTCTGCGAGCCGAATCAAGACACCCTGTGCAAGGCAACACCGCCCTGCATAACGGACTATAACAAATACGGCATTTATTTATCGAAAAAGCCACAATCAGGGAAGACCACCCTGGGAAATGTACAGCGATTAGCAACCAATTATAGGATTGAGGGCGGCTGGCCCGAGGGCACATTCAGAGCCCAGAGCTGCCCCCTCCGAGAGGAATGAATGAACAGTCCAAGGCCAGAGGCGGGGCGTCCAGCCCCTAAAGGCCATCCTTCATCTTCGCCTGACACGCGCAGGCTTGGGCCGCTGACCAGCGCAGCCTGGCAGATGGAGCCAGAGGTCAGGATCCTCCATTCCCAACAAACTGGACGCAGAGGCCAGCTAGGGCAGGACGCAGCTTGCCTGGGGGTCTGCGAGATCTGGCTGAAAACCTGGGCTCCGTGAGGTCCTGCTATTTGGTCACCGGTGGGCAGGGACTCCTCTTGAGCAAAGTCCAGGAGAAACAGGGCTGGGGGAGGGGGCTGGGGGGGACAGGACCGGGGGAGGGGGCTGGGGGGGGACAGGACGGGG
>JADEYB020000018.1:1625383-1641896 GCA_015832495.2 Alces alces
GGGGGAGGTGGCCGAGGGCAAGTGACTCATTGCCACCCAGCAGGTGCTCCGAGATGGTGCCGCAGTCCTGCGCCATTGAACCACGCGTGTTCAGAAAGAGAGGCTGCAGTGCCAGCTGACCCCTGGGAGGGGCGCCAGAAGGACACCGACTTGTGGGTTCATTTCCAAGGAGCCTGCCAGGCAGAGCCTTGGGGACCCTGCTGGCCTGGGGCAGGTCACGGATGCTCCCTCCTGAGGTGACCTGAGGCTCGTGGGCGGGGACCGTGACCCAGGTCAGCCTGAGGGCACGCTGCCTGCTCTGCTCAGGGTGGGGCGGGCGAAGGTCACCAGGAGGGAGACAGAGGCACACAGCCCTTTCCACGACGACTAGATCTCCTGGAGGAACAGGACCGGGCTTCAGTCAGGGACCCCAAGTGCCTGCGGCCTGAACGGGTCTCTGGGTTCTGGCCAGGTAAGGTCCCGGGGGCTGAGCAGTGGGTCCCACTCTCCTTTCTCAAGGGCTTTGGAGATGAACCTACGCCCAATTAGACCTTCATCTCCGTTCATCCATTAAGGTTAAAGTCGGGACTTCCTGGGGCTGGGAGTCAGGGTGCCGTGGGCTCAGCCGATCCCAAGGACAAGGTCAAGGAGGACGGGGTGCAGCCCCCAGACCAGGACCTCAGGGCACCTGGAGACCCAGCTCTTGGAGGAGACTCTGGCCCTGGCAGCCAGAAGCCGATTACTTTTGTCAGTGGAGTCAGAACAGAGGGAAATTGAATTAAGGGGCGGCGAGTTATAATGCAGTGCTGGCGTGCTGACGAGCGCCGCGCTCCCAGCAGAGCCCGCGAGGAAACTCAGCGTCACCAGGACAGAGCGGCCGGGCCGGGCGGGGGTCAGCGGACGACGCTGCCCACTTGGCCCCCGTGTCAGAACCAATACGGCGGCAGGCACATCACCAGCACGGGCACGGCTATCTCAGGAAACGCAATTGTATTAGAAGTTTTCCAATCTCTTCTCTCGCCTCCTGACTCTCGGGAGCCGCGGGCCCTCCTCCTGCAGTATGGGCGTGTCTTCTGGAGAATTTCGCCGTCTGGGGGTGGTAACCGGGCCAGGAAGGGGTGATTCTTGCCCCCAAGTTGGCCTCTCGGGCCCTGGAGCACTGGAACCCGGCTGCACCCACAGGATGCCAGTCCGGGGCTCTCGCTTCCAAGCTCCTCATGGGGCAACCAGCTTCTGCCCCACGCACCCGCCTTCTGGGTACCCCCGCCCTTCTGGGCGGGAACAGCGGCCCTGCCCTGCTGCGGCTGGCTCCCAGTGCTCGGGGCCCCGCTGGGCATTCCCAGACAGACAGGCTGCCAGCGCGGACAGAAGCTTCTTCAGGAGCAGCCGGCCCAGGGGTCTCTGCAGCCTGGAGCCTTTTTTCCAAACCGGCTTGGCAGCACCTGGACACGGGCCACAGTGGGTGCTCTGGGCGAGGGACAGGGGGCCAGGCCCCACCGCCCACCCCGCGGGGCTGGCAGACGCTCAGTAGGGTCTCTGGACGCACCGGGTGCCCCTGTCGTGGTGTCCGGCTCCAGCCCTGGCCTGACAGCACAGCCCCAGAATCAGCAGCTCCTGCGAGGCTGGCTCCTCCATGGGGCCTGGGAGCCGGGAGGGTGGGCTGCCCTCGGGGACACAGACTAGGTCAGCTCACTGCCTCCCCGCTCACCATCGCCCCGGCTTCCTGGCGTCAAAGGGAAGAAGTGGCCTCTTACCTGCCTTCCTGAGGACCTCAGGGGGACGATGCCCATCTCAGTAGGCGCAGACGTACCCTGGGTACCAGCTCCCTTCCACCTGCCACAGGGATCCCCATCTTGGGGAACGGACCCCAGAGTGCGGAGGGGTCCCAGCTTGCTCTGACAACAAGCCCCAGGGCGGGGCGACTACTGTGGTCGACGCCGTCCCCGTGGGTCCCTGACACGAACTATTTGAAAACCTGCCTGATACAGACGTGGACTTGGGTTACTGACAGTCTCTCTCTACCAGCTCCTCAGCCGGAGCAAAGGCACTAGCAATACTGTTCTTAATGCCAATAAGGGGGGGCTTGGGGGAAGCTGGGAACACTCTGTACTTGTTGCTCTGTTGTTCAGTAAACCGAAAACTTCTCTAAAAATAAAGCCTATTAATTAAAAACAGACGAAGGAAAAACACGGGCTCCAGCCCAGACGATGTGGAAGAAGACACGTGGCCCGATCCTCAGCGGGAGGGGAGACCCGTCCCCCCGGAGCGCATAGCCCGGAGCGCCCAGCTCCGGGTCCTCGCCAGCCCCCCGACCACATGGAGAAGAGATCCTCCCTGGCCTGTGGGTGCAGCATGGCCCCAGGCCAACGGCCCAGGAGGAACAAGCCAGACCCCGCTCTCTGCCTGTCTGTCTGTCCTGCCTTCACGCCAAGAGTGCAAGACTGCCAGGCCAGGGTCCCTCTACATGGCCAGCACCTCACCCCGGAGAGCCTGGCCCTGCACCCCCATGGGAGGACCCACAGGCCAGGACTCGCTGGGGAACGAGTGGCGGGCCCAGCACTCCCTCCCGTGGATTTCACCCTGAGATGTTCATCAAGGTGGAAAAGGACACAGAGGTGCCACGGGTTTGTGAGTGCTCTGGGTGCGGGGAGCGGGGAGGATACACAGGGACGCACGTGTGACCTGAGCCCCGCTCCCAGTTAGCTGGGTTAGCTAACGAGGTGCAATACAATCAGAGGCGCGACCCAGCTCTTCCACTCTGCTTCAGAATCATGTTTTAGAACTTCACATAATATTATCACAAGTTCCAAAGACTAGAACTTTTCAGCAGTGACACTGGAACTGAAATCTGAGCTCCGAGACCACATAAAACATCAATGAGAAGTGTTCACACACCCACAGGTGTGACGTGGACGGCAGAGCTTGTAGAAAGACATGAGGCACCAGCCCCTGACCTGCAAAGCACATGGCCTAAGAGGAGAGACCGGTAAAACAGACCTGCTTAAAACAGGAATTTCTGTTCATCCAGAAATTGCCTGGGAGCACCCGTGCCCCAGTTGCTGGACACCTATGGCAGTGTGCCGGGAACAGTCCTGGGTGGGGGTCTGCACCAATCCACAGATCTGCAGGCCGCCTCCACCCTGCCCCCCTCCTGCAGCTCAGGGACATCACAGACCCCCATCCTCATGGCGGGTGGACACACAGGAAGCCAGTTGACCACGCCAGGCTGGGAGAAGGTGTTAGCAGGACAAGCCCTCAAGGCAGGAGTCGGATGCAGAGTTAAGAAAAGAGCTGCTGAGAACCAGCTGCTCAGCAAGCCTGAGGAATCACGCTCGCCATCGCCGCTCAGCAGAGAGACGCATGTCAGCTCCAAAGGGAGACACCACCTACAGCCCGGAGGATGGCTAAAGGAAAAAGACCCACAGGAACAAGTGCTGACGAGGACACAGGGCAAAGGCGGCTTGACGGCGTGGCTGGAGGCGGGCCCAATGGGAAGCGCTTTGAGAAGCACCTCAGCTGTACCCACCGTAAGTGACCGGCATGCCTGCCACGTCCAGGTGCACACACTGGGTATACATGCCCACGATACATGAGTGTGCACATTTACCAAGACACACACACGTGTTCACAGCTGCTGTACTAATAATGATGGAAAACTCAAATTAACCCAAACACCCGTCTTCTTTGAAACAGACAGATTACGGTATGATGATGCAATGAAATTCTACACAGCAGTAAAATAACAAAATATCACTCCACACAACAGGGTTGAGCTCACAGACATGGTGAGTGAAGGAAGCCGCACACAAAGGTCTACCTCCTGCCTGGTTCTTTTTGTGGGAGGCTCCAGAGGACGGGACGCCAGGGATGGGAGGTGGAGGGAAAGACCGCGGTCGGGGAGAAGCACCCAGTCCCGGCTGGCCAGTTGTGTGCAAGCCTGTGTGTGTGTTTGTCTCAAAGTGTTTTTTTTTTTTTTTTTTAAGAATAAACACTGGTTTGGGACTTCCAAATCCTACACAAGGTCATGAAATCTTTTCTGAACTTGTTACCCAGGCATATTTATGGATTTGTAACTGTACAGACACAGATTCCTTAGGTCACCCGGTGCCGGAGAGGAGGCCTCGCAGGAGAAGGGGCCGCGTTCTCTGCTCCCTGGCCGTGGGACACCCCGTCCACCATTCAGGCTCCCCAGGCGCACTCACGGGTAAAGGGGAAGCATCTCTTCACACACACACCTGCACCTCTGGTTTGCTGCCCCCTGGGGAACTCTGACCGCCGGGCACCAGCTGTTGTCACAGGTCCACACGGGAGGGACCCCGGTGCTCAGGGTGGAGGTGAGCGTCAAGGGAGGTCACACGGGCAGCTGGGCTCAGGACCTGCGAGAACTCGGGTGCTTAAGCCCCCTGGGGGCCCGGCGGCTCTGACTCTCAGGGGTGGCACCCTGCTCCCCAAGCTGTGGACCCAGCATGTGAGCGTCGTGTTCCGGATGAAAGCTGAGTCAGCTCAGCTGCTCAAGTGTCAGCTGAGGACACTCAACAAGGTGAGCGTAAAGCCAAACAAAGTGCGGCTGAAGCACAGGCGGGACCCCTCTGGCCGACCCAGAGGACCGCCCACCCCGGGCGCCTGCCCTGGGGGCCCACATCCCTCCCGAGGCCCCTCCGACCCCCAGGCCCCGGGCCCCTTCTTGCCCATCAGACAGGCCGACTCGGCCTGGTCCTGCCGGGCCACTGAACTCAAGGGAGAACTTGACTCACGTCTGTGGCTCGCTGACTAGGGGCCTCCTTGCTGCACCCCCAGCCGCAGGGGGCAGGAAGGGGACACTGGCCCCCCAGCCCTCCGCGCCGGGCTCTGAGTGGCAGTCACCGCCTGGAGTCAGGCTACCAGGCCTGCGGCCAGAGCCGCCTCCCTGCTGACCTTGCACCTCTTTCCACCAGCCAGGGGAGCCCCCAAGCCTGCCTCCAGGCCCCTGGAGACCACCCGCTCTCCCGCCCACAGCTGGGCCGAGACGACACTGCTCAGGCCAAGCCCAGGTCCTCCCCGCTCAGCACGGACACCTCTCTGAACTGAGATCCCTGTGACACTGGCCCTGCCCAGATCCCCAGGGAGTCTCCAGGCTCCGCCCAGGCCACTGGGGGGCAGGCCCACCTCCCTCCCAGAGGGGCCCCCCATACCCACACTTCTTGGCCAAGTCCTGCCGTGTAACTGGAACGGCGCCTGGGTCCACTGCTCTATGGAAGCTGGGCTTCCTGGGAAAGGGCTGGCATCCCTGGGAGGCGTGGGACTCTCCCTGGGAGGGATGGGACCCTCGGCGTCCAGCTCCCACGACCCACCCTCGGACTCAGCCTGGATGCGACTAGGATGGCAGGCTGGGCTGCGTCCACTCTGCCCCTCGACCCCAGGCAGGGCCTCACGGTGGCTGGGCTACCCCCAGGCAGGGGCCCAGGGCTGGGCGATGGACCAAGGCTGAGCGCTGGTGTGACCCTCTGCTGGGCGCGTGGGCAAGGCGTGGGCAGCAGGCGGGGTCACCGCCTCTCTCCTCTGCAGCCACCACACCAGGAAGGAAGGGGGACCCTCAGCCACAGGTTCTGTGGGGCATGGCTCCCAGAGACTGTGTTCACGACAGTATTCACGGCCTAGCAGCCGGCCCGCACCCTGGATGTGCTGCCCACCGACGCCCGCCTGCTCCTGAGATCTGCGGCCCCGTGATGAGCGCTGGTGTCACCTCTTCCAGGAAGCCTTCCCTGGTTGCTGCAGCCTGAGTCCCTGGTTCCCTCCCCTGGGGTCTCATGCCCCCTCCAAGCATCTCAGGGTAGGTCAGGACCCTTTGTCCCATCTCCCCGGGTCCTCGATGAGGCCGCCAGCCTGGGCCATTCTTACTCTGCACCCAGGATTGGAACCGCTCAGCCCTGCTGGGGTTTCCCAGGGGAATTGTGACTTCCCTGGTGCCTCTGAAACCCCAGTGCCCCCACGATGTGGCTGACCACGCGGGGCAAGCTCCATCCCCCAGATGGCCCAGTGTTCAGTCTTTAAAGGTGGGCGGAGGACATTGCTTCTCTCCATGGGTGTTTGTGGAAATTAAACCAGTGATTCCTTTAAAGCTTTCAGCAAGGACCTGATACCCTTCTGAGGCCCGGGCATGCTGGCCTTAGGAACTGCTTACAAAGCTCTGTCACCCCCATGTCAACCGTAGCTTGGCTTTGGGGGTGCTGAAAAACATCCAGATTGAATGTCCATCCAGAGCTAGGGGGCTCCAGAGCTGAGGACCCACTTCACCCTCCTTCCCCGGGGGAGACAGAGACTCAGCCATCTCAGGGCGGTGGGCCTTCCCCCAGCATCCTGGGCAGGGCCGAGGGGCTCCCTGGGGACCTGGGCGAGCCCAGGGTGCCAGGCTTTCCTGCCTCCCTCTCCCACCACGAGGACGAGGGTCTGTGATGCCCCTGAGCTGCAGGAGCAGGGCAGGAGCAGGAAGGAGGTGGCCTGCAGATCTGTCTGTCAGCTGCTGCAGACCCCACCCCGGCACCGTCCCCTGAATAGTGTGGCAAGTGCGCCCGCAATCAGAGCACCAGGGCTCCCATCGCTCGCCGGGGCACAGCGTCGCCTGCTCCTGGAGAGAGTTTCCTCCGAGATGTTGCAAAGATCTTTCTTCTTTACGTGCTGATTATCCTCAAACGCTGATGAAAATGTATAAGATGAGGGAGGCGGTGTTATTAGCTCGCTGCTTTATAGCTTTCGGCGCAAGAGTCTGCCACTTCCATTGAATTTATTTTTGAGTATTTCACTCTTTCTGAAGCTCCCGTAAATGGAACTGTTTCCCTGAGATCATTTTCAGAGTTTTCACTGCAGAGTATTTCATTGCAGACATATTCCATTGTTTTGTAACCTCACCTTGTATCCTGCGACCACACCAAACTCTTATTACTTTTAAGTGTGTGTGTATGTGTGTGGATTCCTTCAGATTTTCTTTGTAAAAGATCACATGGTCTGTGAATAGACAGCTTTGCTTCTTCTGTTCCAATCAGGGTGACTTTTACTTACGTTTCTTGTCCAGCCATCCCGGTGGGGCCTGCAGGACGAAGCTGGATACCACGGACAGAGCCGAAGTCCTAGTCTTGCTCCTGATTTGAGGGCAGATGCACCCAGTCTTCCCGCTGAACGTGAAGCCCCCTGACGGCTTTCACAGATGCCCTTTGTCATGTGAGACGTTCCCTTTTGTTTCTAGTTTGCTCACTGTTTTTATCGTGAAATGATGTTGGATTTTGTGAAGTGCTTTTTCTGCGACTATTGGCATGACATGGGACTTTTGATCTTTATTCTATCAATACCAAATATCAGCAATCTTCATTTTTTGAATATGAAATAAAGTTACACCAAAAAAAAAAAAAAACCAAATACCACAGCCAGTGGTTTGTTATGTTGAGCCATGCTTGCATCTTTGAGATAAATCACACGTGGTCACGACGTATAGTCCTTTTCCTGTGCTTTTGGACGCGGTTTGCTAGTCTTTTGTGGAGGGTTTCTGCATATATATCTATAAGGTCTGTTATTTAGTCACTCAGTCGTGTCTGACTCTTTGTGACTCCACGGACTGTAGCCAGCCAGGCTCCTCTCGCCATGGAATTTCCTAGGCAAGAATATTGGAGCGGGTTGTCATTTCCTTCTCCAGGGGATCTTCCCGACCCAGGGACTGAACCCACGTCTCCTGCATCGACAGGCAGATTCTTTACCACTGAGTCACCTGAGAGGCCGGCTGCAGTCTCCTCATCATGTCTTTGCCTCATACTTTTGTTCTCAGGGTAAACCCAGCTTCACGGAGCAAGACAAGAAGTGTTTCCGCTTACATTTTTGTTGGGAGAGTTTGAGAGGAACTGACGTGAATTCTGGTCTGAAGTAGGTAGAATTCAGCAGTGCCACCATCTGGTCCTGGGCTTTTCTTGCTGAGATGCCATTGGGTGATTACCTCACTGTCTTGTCTACACAGACTTTCCATTTCCTCTTGAGTCAGTTTTTGTCTTTCCAGGAAGGTGTCCATTTCATCCGAGCTTCCATTTCACCCGAGCCACCTAATGTGTTGGCAGCCAGCTGCTCAGCTGTTTCCCAATTCGCAATTTAAGCCTTTTTCTCTCTCTGATCAGACTAGTTAAAAATAAAATTTTGATATTTTTGTTTATCTTTCAAATAATTAACTTTGGTTTAGTTGATGTCCACTGGGTTTCTTCCTATTCTATTTCATTTATTTCCATTCTAATTTTTATTATTTTCTTCCTTCTACTTGATTTGGGTTTAGATTGTTCTTTCTTTTAAGAGTCTTAAGGTGAATATCTTCCTTTGGTATCTTTCTTCTTAGTATCATTTATGTATAGGTAAATTTAAATAACTTACTTTGTGATAATGGCTGTGTAGGGCAGTCAGCTCACAACACTTCTGAGCATTTAGCACACGCCCTCACGGTCGCTGCCAGCCTGCTGGTCACAGCATGGGGCGGGGCTCACGGGCGCCAGAGGGCGGGCGACCCCGGTGAGGAAGCGCTGGGCGGGGCCGGAGCCCAGCGGGACTGGGCCTTTGCTCACCTCTGCTGTCCATCTCGGAGAGCTTAGCCAGCTTAGCCAGCCAGCTGGAGGCCACACAGCGGCATAAAACGCACATGCAGGCTTTAAATGCGCACCAGAAGTCACTTATCTAAGTGTTAAAAGACGCAACAGCTGTCCCCCGAGACTGGGGCCTGCTGTCCACTCTGCACGCCCCCTTCAGAGAGAGCGGGTCGGGGGTCTGTGCCGGGATGGTCATGGAGGTGGGGTAGCCAATCACGCACGCCTCCTGTCACAGGACCCCTGGGAGTCTAGCACAGCCAGGGCCATGGAGTGTGGCCGCCTCCATGGATCACAGGGCCCAGCTCCTCCAGGAAGCCTTCCTAGACTTTCCCTGCCACATCTGCCTGGTTCAGCCTCTGTCAGGCTTGTGCTGCCCCGTGATACCCCCTCCTCTCATCTCACGCCTCTGCCTCTGGGCCCCACCCGAGCGCTCCTGCATGGACACCAGGGAGAAGTGAGGTGATCCAGAGGGTTGGGGGCTGCAACGCCAAGGCTCCAGCCTGATGGAGAACCCGGGGTCACTCCGGCCTCCCAGGTGCGGGCCTCCCGCTGGGCCTCTGCCTCCTCCCTGAGGCGGCCCTGGCCCCACTCCCAGCCCTCTCCTGGGGATTCCCAGTCACTCCCGGCTTCTCTGTCCTTCTCGGCTCCCCATCTTCTTCACCAGCATCTAAGTGGCCTCACGTTTGCTTCCCTTTTGCTTCTGAGCATCTCAGCCCCGTCCCGGCTTCCTGCCCCTTCACAGGCCGTGATCAGGGGGCGCTGACCACACAGTGGGCCGGTGTGACAGGGAGGGGCCACCCAGGCTCCGCTGGACCTGTTCTAGCACAGAACATGCTTGGCCTTGAACGCTCTCTGCAAGTTTGTTTCCCAGTTACGTGATTTTTACCACATCCTGCAAAACAGATGCTGGGCCCTGCCTTCAGTTTAAGGAACGGTGGTCTACACTCGCCTCCCCTGTCAGACCTTCTCCAACCTGAGTTCCAACCCAGCCTGGCTGCAGCACAGCCCTCGTCCTCACCCCTGACCCTTGCCTCACAATATGTTGTTGGTGCAAGTCCCGCACCATGGTACAAGTCTGCCAGGCACCCCCTTCCCAGCTCACCCTCCTCATCTACTCTGTTCACATGTGGTGGGGGGATTCACACACCTTACAGTTTCCATCTCAAAAGCGCACACCCTCAGCGGTCTCAGCATGTGCGGAGCCGTGTGTCCACCACGCCAGTTTTAGGCCTGGTGGTGCAGACAGCAAAGAATCTGTCTGTAATCTGGGTTCGATCCCTGGGTCGAAGATCCCCTGTAGAAGGGAATGGCAACGCACTCCAGTATTCTTGCCTGGAGAATCCCACAGGACGGAGGACGTCATGGACTCCACAGGGCAGCAAAGAGTCGGACACGACTGAGCGACTAACACTTTCACTTTCAGCCCCCCAAAAGAAACCCCGTTCCCTCACCTGTCACTCCCCAGCCCCCCGCAGCCACTGACCGGCCCCTTGTGCCTCTGAATCGACCTGTTCTGGAAACTCCACGTGCATGGAATCACACACCCCGTGCCCTTGGGGTCTGGCTTCCTCACTGAGCGCCACGCTTCCCAGGTGGGTCCACGCTGAACGTGTGACACTCCTCATTCTTTCCTACGGCTCAACAGCACCATTTACGGATACCCTGTGTTTAGCTGACCCGTTTTCCCACTGGCGGGCTGTTTCCGCCTTTTGTCGGTTGTGGAGAAGGCTGCTGTGAATGCGTGTGGACAAGTTTTTGCGTCGCCAGCTACAAACGGGCACTTGTCATCTACCTCCACAAGGATTAAACTGTGAGCTGCTGCAGCTGCTGACCTTCAGCACTCCCTGAAAGGAGCTCAGGGCGAAGATCAGGAATGGGATGCTCTGCATCCTGGGAAAAAACTGGCAGAACAGGTCTTCGGATAGTTAGGTATTTTCAGGAGGTTTTATGAGCCCGATTCTTGCATCTCCTTGTGTCTAAAAAAGCACTATAATCCTGGTGACGCCTGCTCTTCGTGACCAGCAGAAACCTTCTGCAAAAAATATGTGCTTTATCTCATGTATTCCCCCTTTCACCAAAATCGCACAAATACTGACCTTCCCCTCTACCTCTTTGGAGCGAACGGTCTCTAGGAGCTAACTGAGGGCCTGTCTCCCAGGCTGCGGTCCTCATTTTGCCCCAAATAAAACTCAACTCACAACCGTCACAGCTTGTACCTTCTGCAGTCGACACAGGGGAGATGTGTTTTCATTCCTCCTGGAGAAAGAACTGGGATTCCCCTGAGAGTGGGGCTGTCAGCTCACAGGACAGCTCTTGTTTAATCAGGACCATTCTTCCGAAGCAGCTGCTTCCCGTCACCTCGCGGCACTGGTGTATGAGGCTCTGATTACCCACATCCTTGGCAACACTTGCGATCATCTGAGGCCCGACTGCAGCCACGCTGTGGGGTGTGCAGGGCGTCTCATTGTGGGTTTGACATGCAGGTTCCTGCTGACTCACGGTGGCTGGCGTCTTTTCAGGGGCTTACTAGCTATTCAAGTCCATCTTCTTTGAAGAACTGTCTACTCAGGTCCTCTGACAATTTTCAAAAAATTGTATTAAGTGTTTTCTCGTTTTTGAGTGGTTCTTTATATGCTCTGGATAAATGTCCCTTATCCGATCCACAATTTGCAAATGTTTTTTTACCGTTCCGTGGGCTGTCTTTTCGCTTTCTCCATGGTGTCCCCTGAGGCCCCAAAGCTTTTCGCTGGGATGAAGTCCCATCTAATCGATCTTCCTCTGCTGCTGTGCTCCTGGTGTTCTACGTAAGGATCTTTTGCGAAACCCAAGGCCACAAAGAGTTCGCCGTTTCCTGCTACCAGTTCTGACGTCTTAGCCCGTGAGCGCTGAGGACGCTGATCCACCTGAGGTCATCTGTGTACGTGGAGTGGGGCGGGCAGCTGACTTCATTCTCCTGCACGTGCAAATCCGGGTGTCCCAGTGCCGCCCGCTGAAAAGACGTCTCGTTCCCCGTTGAGCGGTCTTGGCGCCCTTGCCGAAAAGCAGCTGGAGTGCTGTGAGGGTTCATTTCTGGACCCTTGACTCCTTGCATGTACCCACGAGGAGCCTCCTCGGGCTCCATCCGGAAGCTTCTTCAGTATCTTCACCTGATCCCGAACCACAGCAGCCGTCTGGGCCCAGACCCCTCCAAGCCCACCTCCGCACGCCACACTGACTGTGCAGGGCCCCCAAGGCCACGTCCGGACCCTCGAGCCTTTAAACTGCCGGAAGGGTGCCAACGGGCACGGGTGGTTGCCGAGGCTGGAACAGCCACCGAGCGCAGGCCTCGGAGCCCCAGCAGCCCTCCCATCCGAGGAGCTGTGATGCTCTACCTCGACCCGCGGAGGCACAGACAGGCACGGCCCCCGGGAAGGAAAGGCCCACGACGTGGCCTGGAGGCATCCGGCCCTTGCTCGGGAGCACAGGGCGTGGTGCCTGGCGGACAGGCAGGCTCCCGGCAGGTGTGGCGGGCAGCGGCAGCGGCCAAGGGCCCCTGCAGGGCCTTTGGAGAGCCTGGCTGGGGACCCATCCCAGGCCACGCCAGCCCCGGCTACGACCTCCTGCCAAAGGCCACGGTGGCTCTCGTGACAGGCCTGCCCACCGCCGCCCACAAGGCTCCGGTGTCCCCGCCGGGCCCGCCTGAGGCTCTGCCCTCGCCTCCCTGCACGGCCGAAGCAGCGCGGCTCTGGAAGCACCTCCGCCCTCCCCCCGCCCGCACCCGGCCCGGGCACCACGCGGCTTCCCCTGCTTTGATTCCTTTCAAAAGAGTTTCGGGAGAATTCAGCCGGTGCGGGGAGGACCTCTCTTTATAAGGAAAGAGGCCAGTTCAGGGAGGCGGGCTACTCGTGGATGGATGGCCTGCTATGTGCTGGGCGTGGTGCGGCTTGGGGACGCGACCTCGGTCCTCCCAGGGGTGCTGCAGGGGCATCGGGGAGCCTGCTGGGGGGGCCCGGAGCCTCCGGGAGCAGCAGGGCTGCGGGAGGAGGCGCCCACCAGAGGGTGGGGGTGAGGCTCTGTATCTGCAGGGACGGTGGGTTTGTCTGCTTGAGAACCTCCCTCCCTGACGGTTCCATGAGTGGGAGCGACCCCAGGCGGGGGCACTGGGTCACCTGGATTCAGGATTGGCGGGGGTGGTTTCAGCTTGTCGGGAAACTGTTCAGGCTGTGAGACACGGCCGGGAGCGCCCGTTTGGCCACCAGCCTCTCTTTTCACAGAGATGCTCTCCCGGTGAGCTCCTATCCATCCTTCATACCCTGCTCACATGTGCCCGTGGAGATGCAGCTTTGCCAAGGTCACACGCAGGAAGAGATGGCTGCACTCTGGGGCCCCACAGCCTGAACCCCAGCCCCCCAGCACCACGTGTACTAGGTCCTGGATACCCTAAGAGTCAATCTCCCTTCCAGCTCCCCTCCCTCCAGGAGCAAACGCCTTCTCTGAGTGAGTTCGTGGGTGAATGAATGAATGATTTAATAAGTAAGTGAACGGAGGCAGCTGGGCTCTGGTATTTCAAGGCCCCGTGTTTACTGAACTCGGGGCGGGGGGAGGGCCAGCACAAGCCCCCCCTCCCAGTTTAAGCCCCGCTCACACCGACCTCCAATCCCACCCCCCACCACACACACATGCAGAGCGAGATTCCTCTTCACCGACACAATCCACAGATGAGGAAACTTATTATGCACACAGAGCAAGCAAACAGAAAGCAAAAATTAAATTAGATGGCAGCCTGGAAATGCCCACTGTGCAAAAAAATGCCAGCTAACTGGTTTGCGTGGCCTCCACTGCAAACGGCCGGGTTTAATTTGGGTCTCTGGGTCCCGGCTCCTGAGGTGCGGGGAGCTCGCAGGAGAGGGGTGCAGACGCGGTTTCGGATGAGCAGATCCGGATTCAATTAGTAATCAGTTCCGACCCGACTCCCTGGTAGGCGCGCAGAGCTAACGAGGAGAGTGGAGGGGAGCAGGGCCGTGAGCTCCCACCAGGCCTGCGCCTCCCCGTCCCTGCCTCCCTCCCGGCCAGGAAGAATCCATCAACGTCAGCCAGAAGGCACCAGAAGGCCCTCCGGCTGCCTCGAGTTACAGGAGCTGCAGACACACAGGATGCGGGGACTTAGCCCAGCTCGCTGGGGTCATGACGATCCACCCGGGACCCGAGGGGCTGACCAGGTCCAGGCTCGGCGTAGCGGCTGTGCGGAAACCAGGTGTGTCCTCCCTCCAGAGCCCTGGTGATTGTTTCTGAGAAGGGTCCCAAAGGCGAGGATGCTAGCACCATGCATGAACATCTGGCTGCTCAATCACAGCCCGTCCACGGGATGCTGATGGGCATAGACGGTCTTAACAAAGACAGACCAGGCTTCTTAGAGATAGAACCAGCTCCAGACCCTCAAAGGGTGCCAGCCTCCCTGGCAGCATCCTTTCACTCTCTCCAGCCCCAGACACGGCAGATCCTGACCCTCCAGGCGCCCCCGAAGGACAGAGTCCTGCTCCTCTAGGCACCCCCAACATGCCCTGGGAGCCCTTCTGGACCAGCGGCCATGGCCACAGGCCTGAGGGAAGTGGGGTGGGTCCTGGGGCTGCAGGGGGTGGTCCTAGAGCCCTGCGTGCCTCCAGGAAGCTTCTGGACACCCCAGGCTCTGCGGGTGAGGCCCCTGCAGCCAAAGGTGCGCAGGGCACCAGGGCCTGGACCGGTGAGTCCTCACCCAGGGCTTCCCTGTCCTGCTGGAAGCCCGGTGGGGCCAGAGCCCCGGGCCTCAGAGAGGCTGCTGCTGACCTGGCGGGTTCCTCAGTCGGCCTGTCCCTGGGGGTGGGGCTCAAGGCTCTGCTGGTCCCTTCCTTGGGGGCCTTTCTCGCTGTGGGGGCCGCCCTGGGACCCGCCGGATCCTCAGAGAGCCCCCCCACCGGGATGACGCATCTCCACTCCCGGCACAGGACTGCCTCCACTGCTGGTGAATCTCTGGCCTCGGTGCCCAGAGCTGGCCCGTGTCTGCATGCCTGTCACCTCTCCATCTTCTTTACCACCATCCCCCAGGGCATGGTCAGAGCCGGGCAGGGGCGCGGAGTGAGAACTTGGGTGGGGCCAGGAGACTGAACCAGGGGGCCGGGACCCCAGAGCCCACGCAGAGGCCCTAGGGGAGTGAGGGCTCAGCCGGAAGAGCCCGGGTCCAAGTCCAGCTCCGGGTCCGCTGCCCCCGCGGGATGGACCGGCTGATACCTCGGAGCCGGCCTCACGGACTGCTGTAATCATGTCTCCCCCAGCCCCCTGCGGAACCAAGGCCACCCACCCCAAGGAAGCCGGACCAACACAGCAGGCCACAGGAGCCCCCAGCCCACCCAGAAGAGGGGGCCTGCCCTGCCAGAGGCACGGGGCGGGCGGGGCCCTGGCCGCCCAGCTCGGCTGCAGACCCCTGCTGGGCCACCGCGTCGGGCCTCGGAATGCCCAATGCCCAGGTCTCCAGCTGGGCCCCCTGGGTCAGCGCCCCGTGTCCCACACGCCACCCATGGCATCCCCTGCATCAGGGGGTGCACCCACGTCAGGGCCTGACGGAAGGTGAGGGGCTCCTCTCTCTGTGAAGACCGAGGATGGTCCCCAAGGCAACGATGTTAGCAGGAGACGGCTCAGCCTCTGGGGAACCGCCAGCCCACCTCCCGAGTGCGTTGAGGGTCTCGGGAGCCCTGGGGATCTGCCTCACCTCACTGGGCCTGGGGCGCCTGACCCCTGCCAGGCCCAAGGGCGACTGAAACCACACGGGCATTCGGGCCCCCTCACCCCACGGCATCACCTCGAACTGCTCTGCCCACAGCAAACCTGACTGGCCAAGAAACGCCCTCGGGCCACGTGGGGACCACGGTGCCCCAGCCCCCACGCCCACAGGCAGCCCAGGGCGCGGCTGCCACGATCCTGCTGGGGGCCCCGTCTGGCGAGCAGGAGGCCCGTCCGGTGAGCAGGAGGCGTGGGCGGAACGTCCTGGACGGCCGGGGCAGGCGCCGGGGGCCCTGGGCTCTTACCGTCCACGCAGGCAGGCCGGGCTCGGGTGGTGCCCGCGATCTGCCCCTTTCTGCAGGCACAGCGGGCCGTCTGCCGGGCGATCGTCCTCCGCGGCTGGCTGCTGTCTCGGTCCAGCGTCACAATCTCACAGGTGCCGGCGGCCAGCTGACCTGCAAGAGACGCACAGGCGGGCTGAGCGGACGTGCCCTGGGGACCAGCCCACGCAGTGCCCACACGTGCCCACGCAGCGTGCACCCCCCGGGGAGGACCCAGCGCAGCATGGGGATGGAGCCTGCTCCCCGAGGGACGTCTGAACTGCCGTCAGCCCTGCCCTGTGAACGCCGCCGCGCAGGAGACCCCGGTGACCCAACCGATCACGCGGCGGGGCACTGGAGGCCCTGCCCTCGCGACAGGACACTAACTGTGGCCCATCTCGGTCACGACCAGAAACGAAGGAAGGAAGGGACTGACCTCTGGTCGCGAGTCAGGAGCGGGGCTGTGCAGAGCTCGGCGATGGGGGCCCGGGCTGACCTGGAGCGGGGGACCAGGCTGGACCCTCTCCCAGGACCTCTGGGGATTGCGCTGGCCGCCACTGCCCCGGGGAGAGCGGCCGCACATGGTAACCTCCAGGCCAGGCCGCCCAGGGTCTCCTCTCCACCCCTGGTGGGCACATTCAGTTACACAGATGGTGCAAACACACACACTCCACATGCCAGGCGAGTGCACATGGGTGTAGGGCTGAGGTGTGAACACACCAGGGCCAAGAGGCACACAGACGCTTGTGCACACACTCACACGCACACACACACATACACTCACACACACACACTCATAAACACACACACACTTACATGCACACACACACGCACACACATACACATACTCACACATACACACACACTCACATGCACACACACACATACACACAC
>JADEYB020000018.1:1642396-1659511 GCA_015832495.2 Alces alces
CACCATCACCACCATCACCACCACCACCATCACCATCACCGTCACCACCATCACCATCACCACCACCATCACACCATCACCATCACCACCATCACACCATCACCATCACCACCATCACCATCACCACCATCACCATCACCGTCACCACCATCACCACCATCACCACCATCACACCATCACCATCACCACCATCACCATCACCATCACCATCATCACCATCACCACCATCACCATCACCGTCACCACCATCACCATCACCGTCACCACCACCATCACCACCATCACCGTCATCACCACCATCAGTCTCACAGATATGTGCTTCCTGGGCTCGCCAGGTGCCACTGGGCCTGGCCCACCTCAGGCTCTGCTCCTTGCCTCTCTCTTTGAAGACAGCCTGCCTCCACCACTCCTGCAGCCCTGCCTGTTTCCTCACAGGTCCCCTGCCCCGGCCTTCTCTCCACCCCTCACTCCTGTGCCACCCTAGGGCAGGGGCTCAGGAAGAGTCCACTGGAGAGGCCCCAGCTCACAGCGCTGGCATACTGTCGGCACAGAGGGGATCAGTAGGGGAGAAGAAGGAAGCTCTGCCAAGAAGTCACCCGTCCCAGGCTCAAAGAGTCCACAGCCAAACCCTCCTTCAGCCCTGGATGTGGTCTCCATGACAACCTTGAGCAGCTTGCCACTGAGGAGCACCCAGCGGGCACCCTGTGGGCGTGGACAGGCTGCTGGTGCCCAACAGGGACCAACTTCGCCCCATGGGACCAGGTGCCCCAGTGAGCGCACATCCTGGCACCATCAGTGGTCAGACAGAAGGAGCCAGGACCGTCCTACATACCCCAGGGATACGCCAGGCATGTCCACTGTGTCACGACCCTGCCTGGCCATGGGCCTCCTACTCGGCCAAGGACCCCGAAGCTGGGTGACCTCTGGGCTTCAGTGACCCCAGTAGCCAAGAGGCAGGGGGGCCCAGCCTCAGGACACCTTGCCCCAAAATGCATTCTCCCGAAGTGACATCTGGAGGCCGTCCATCACTAAGGCCAAGGGCCCGCTTCCCCGTGGGGTGTGCGTTGCTGATCATCAGGGTGGCTGAGCCGTCACAGTGAAAATCGCCATGTGTCCACCACCTCAGTTTCAGCCCTGGTGGTTCAGACAGTAAAGAATCTGTCTGCAATCCGGGTTCAATCCCTGTAGATCCCCTGTAGAAGGGAATGGCTACCCACTCCAGTACTCTTGCCTGGAGAATCCCACGGGATGGAGGACGTCATGGACTCCATAGGGCAGCAAAGAGTCGGACGCGACTGAGTGACTAACACTTTCACTTTCAGCCCCCCAAAAGAAACCCCGTTCCCTCACCTGTCACTCCCCAGCCCCCCGCAGCCACTGACCGGCCCCTTGTGCCTCTGAATCGACCTGTTCTGGAAACTCCACGTGCATGGAATCACACACCCCGTGCCCTTGGGGTCTGGCTTCCTCACTGAGCGCCACGCTTCCCAGGTGGGTCCACGCTGAACGTGTGACACTCCTCATTCTTTCCTACGGCTCAACAGCACCATTTACGGATACCCTGTGTTTAGCTGACCCGTTTTCCCACTGGCGGGCTGTTTCCGCCTTTTGTCGGTTGTGGAGAAGGCTGCTGTGAATGCGTGTGGACAAGTTTTTGCGTCGCCAGCTACAAACGGGCACTTGTCATCTACCTCCACAAGGATTAAACTGTGAGCTGCTGCAGCTGCTGACCTTCAGCACTCCCTGAAAGGAGCTCAGGGCGAAGATCAGGAATGGGATGCTCTGCATCCTGGGAAAAAACTGGCAGAACAGGTCTTCGGATAGTTAGGTATTTTCAGGAGGTTTTATGAGCCCGATTCTTGCATCTCCTTGTGTCTAAAAAAGCACTATAATCCTGGTGACGCCTGCTCTTCGTGACCAGCAGAAACCTTCTGCAAAAAATATGTGCTTTATCTCATGTATTCCCCCTTTCACCAAAATCGCACAAATACTGACCTTCCCCTCTACCTCTTTGGAGCGAACGGTCTCTAGGAGCTAACTGAGGGCCTGTCTCCCAGGCTGCGGTCCTCATTTTGCCCCAAATAAAACTCAACTCACAACCGTCACAGCTTGTACCTTCTGCAGTCGACACAGGGGAGATGTGTTTTCATTCCTCCTGGAGAAAGAACTGGGATTCCCCTGAGAGTGGGGCTGTCAGCTCACAGGACAGCTCTTGTTTAATCAGGACCATTCTTCCGAAGCAGCTGCTTCCCGTCACCTCGCGGCACTGGTGTATGAGGCTCTGATTACCCACATCCTTGGCAACACTTGCGATCATCTGAGGCCCGACTGCAGCCACGCTGTGGGGTGTGCAGGGCGTCTCATTGTGGGTTTGACATGCAGGTTCCTGCTGACTCACGGTGGCTGGCGTCTTTTCAGGGGCTTACTAGCTATTCAAGTCCATCTTCTTTGAAGAACTGTCTACTCAGGTCCTCTGACAATTTTCAAAAAATTGTATTAAGTGTTTTCTCGTTTTTGAGTGGTTCTTTATATGCTCTGGATAAATGTCCCTTATCCGATCCACAATTTGCAAATGTTTTTTTACCGTTCCGTGGGCTGTCTTTTCGCTTTCTCCATGGTGTCCCCTGAGGCCCCAAAGCTTTTCGCTGGGATGAAGTCCCATCTAATCGATCTTCCTCTGCTGCTGTGCTCCTGGTGTTCTACGTAAGGATCTTTTGCGAAACCCAAGGCCACAAAGAGTTCGCCGTTTCCTGCTACCAGTTCTGACGTCTTAGCCCGTGAGCGCTGAGGACGCTGATCCACCTGAGGTCATCTGTGTACGTGGAGTGGGGCGGGCAGCTGACTTCATTCTCCTGCACGTGCAAATCCGGGTGTCCCAGTGCCGCCCGCTGAAAAGACGTCTCGTTCCCCGTTGAGCGGTCTTGGCGCCCTTGCCGAAAAGCAGCTGGAGTGCTGTGAGGGTTCATTTCTGGACCCTTGACTCCTTGCATGTACCCACGAGGAGCCTCCTCGGGCTCCATCCGGAAGCTTCTTCAGTATCTTCACCTGATCCCGAACCACAGCAGCCGTCTGGGCCCAGACCCCTCCAAGCCCACCTCCGCACGCCACACTGACTGTGCAGGGCCCCCAAGGCCACGTCCGGACCCTCGAGCCTTTAAACTGCCGGAAGGGTGCCAACGGGCACGGGTGGTTGCCGAGGCTGGAACAGCCACCGAGCGCAGGCCTCGGAGCCCCAGCAGCCCTCCCATCCGAGGAGCTGTGATGCTCTACCTCGACCCGCGGAGGCACAGACAGGCACGGCCCCCGGGAAGGAAAGGCCCACGACGTGGCCTGGAGGCATCCGGCCCTTGCTCGGGAGCACAGGGCGTGGTGCCTGGCGGACAGGCAGGCTCCCGGCAGGTGTGGCGGGCAGCGGCAGCGGCCAAGGGCCCCTGCAGGGCCTTTGGAGAGCCTGGCTGGGGACCCATCCCAGGCCACGCCAGCCCCGGCTACGACCTCCTGCCAAAGGCCACGGTGGCTCTCGTGACAGGCCTGCCCACCGCCGCCCACAAGGCTCCGGTGTCCCCGCCGGGCCCGCCTGAGGCTCTGCCCTCGCCTCCCTGCACGGCCGAAGCAGCGCGGCTCTGGAAGCACCTCCGCCCTCCCCCCGCCCGCACCCGGCCCGGGCACCACGCGGCTTCCCCTGCTTTGATTCCTTTCAAAAGAGTTTCGGGAGAATTCAGCCGGTGCGGGGAGGACCTCTCTTTATAAGGAAAGAGGCCAGTTCAGGGAGGCGGGCTACTCGTGGATGGATGGCCTGCTATGTGCTGGGCGTGGTGCGGCTTGGGGACGCGACCTCGGTCCTCCCAGGGGTGCTGCAGGGGCATCGGGGAGCCTGCTGGGGGGGCCCGGAGCCTCCGGGAGCAGCAGGGCTGCGGGAGGAGGCGCCCACCAGAGGGTGGGGGTGAGGCTCTGTATCTGCAGGGACGGTGGGTTTGTCTGCTTGAGAACCTCCCTCCCTGACGGTTCCATGAGTGGGAGCGACCCCAGGCGGGGGCACTGGGTCACCTGGATTCAGGATTGGCGGGGGTGGTTTCAGCTTGTCGGGAAACTGTTCAGGCTGTGAGACACGGCCGGGAGCGCCCGTTTGGCCACCAGCCTCTCTTTTCACAGAGATGCTCTCCCGGTGAGCTCCTATCCATCCTTCATACCCTGCTCACATGTGCCCGTGGAGATGCAGCTTTGCCAAGGTCACACGCAGGAAGAGATGGCTGCACTCTGGGGCCCCACAGCCTGAACCCCAGCCCCCCAGCACCACGTGTACTAGGTCCTGGATACCCTAAGAGTCAATCTCCCTTCCAGCTCCCCTCCCTCCAGGAGCAAACGCCTTCTCTGAGTGAGTTCGTGGGTGAATGAATGAATGATTTAATAAGTAAGTGAACGGAGGCAGCTGGGCTCTGGTATTTCAAGGCCCCGTGTTTACTGAACTCGGGGCGGGGGGAGGGCCAGCACAAGCCCCCCCTCCCAGTTTAAGCCCCGCTCACACCGACCTCCAATCCCACCCCCCACCACACACACATGCAGAGCGAGATTCCTCTTCACCGACACAATCCACAGATGAGGAAACTTATTATGCACACAGAGCAAGCAAACAGAAAGCAAAAATTAAATTAGATGGCAGCCTGGAAATGCCCACTGTGCAAAAAAATGCCAGCTAACTGGTTTGCGTGGCCTCCACTGCAAACGGCCGGGTTTAATTTGGGTCTCTGGGTCCCGGCTCCTGAGGTGCGGGGAGCTCGCAGGAGAGGGGTGCAGACGCGGTTTCGGATGAGCAGATCCGGATTCAATTAGTAATCAGTTCCGACCCGACTCCCTGGTAGGCGCGCAGAGCTAACGAGGAGAGTGGAGGGGAGCAGGGCCGTGAGCTCCCACCAGGCCTGCGCCTCCCCGTCCCTGCCTCCCTCCCGGCCAGGAAGAATCCATCAACGTCAGCCAGAAGGCACCAGAAGGCCCTCCGGCTGCCTCGAGTTACAGGAGCTGCAGACACACAGGATGCGGGGACTTAGCCCAGCTCGCTGGGGTCATGACGATCCACCCGGGACCCGAGGGGCTGACCAGGTCCAGGCTCGGCGTAGCGGCTGTGCGGAAACCAGGTGTGTCCTCCCTCCAGAGCCCTGGTGATTGTTTCTGAGAAGGGTCCCAAAGGCGAGGATGCTAGCACCATGCATGAACATCTGGCTGCTCAATCACAGCCCGTCCACGGGATGCTGATGGGCATAGACGGTCTTAACAAAGACAGACCAGGCTTCTTAGAGATAGAACCAGCTCCAGACCCTCAAAGGGTGCCAGCCTCCCTGGCAGCATCCTTTCACTCTCTCCAGCCCCAGACACGGCAGATCCTGACCCTCCAGGCGCCCCCGAAGGACAGAGTCCTGCTCCTCTAGGCACCCCCAACATGCCCTGGGAGCCCTTCTGGACCAGCGGCCATGGCCACAGGCCTGAGGGAAGTGGGGTGGGTCCTGGGGCTGCAGGGGGTGGTCCTAGAGCCCTGCGTGCCTCCAGGAAGCTTCTGGACACCCCAGGCTCTGCGGGTGAGGCCCCTGCAGCCAAAGGTGCGCAGGGCACCAGGGCCTGGACCGGTGAGTCCTCACCCAGGGCTTCCCTGTCCTGCTGGAAGCCCGGTGGGGCCAGAGCCCCGGGCCTCAGAGAGGCTGCTGCTGACCTGGCGGGTTCCTCAGTCGGCCTGTCCCTGGGGGTGGGGCTCAAGGCTCTGCTGGTCCCTTCCTTGGGGGCCTTTCTCGCTGTGGGGGCCGCCCTGGGACCCGCCGGATCCTCAGAGAGCCCCCCCACCGGGATGACGCATCTCCACTCCCGGCACAGGACTGCCTCCACTGCTGGTGAATCTCTGGCCTCGGTGCCCAGAGCTGGCCCGTGTCTGCATGCCTGTCACCTCTCCATCTTCTTTACCACCATCCCCCAGGGCATGGTCAGAGCCGGGCAGGGGCGCGGAGTGAGAACTTGGGTGGGGCCAGGAGACTGAACCAGGGGGCCGGGACCCCAGAGCCCACGCAGAGGCCCTAGGGGAGTGAGGGCTCAGCCGGAAGAGCCCGGGTCCAAGTCCAGCTCCGGGTCCGCTGCCCCCGCGGGATGGACCGGCTGATACCTCGGAGCCGGCCTCACGGACTGCTGTAATCATGTCTCCCCCAGCCCCCTGCGGAACCAAGGCCACCCACCCCAAGGAAGCCGGACCAACACAGCAGGCCACAGGAGCCCCCAGCCCACCCAGAAGAGGGGGCCTGCCCTGCCAGAGGCACGGGGCGGGCGGGGCCCTGGCCGCCCAGCTCGGCTGCAGACCCCTGCTGGGCCACCGCGTCGGGCCTCGGAATGCCCAATGCCCAGGTCTCCAGCTGGGCCCCCTGGGTCAGCGCCCCGTGTCCCACACGCCACCCATGGCATCCCCTGCATCAGGGGGTGCACCCACGTCAGGGCCTGACGGAAGGTGAGGGGCTCCTCTCTCTGTGAAGACCGAGGATGGTCCCCAAGGCAACGATGTTAGCAGGAGACGGCTCAGCCTCTGGGGAACCGCCAGCCCACCTCCCGAGTGCGTTGAGGGTCTCGGGAGCCCTGGGGATCTGCCTCACCTCACTGGGCCTGGGGCGCCTGACCCCTGCCAGGCCCAAGGGCGACTGAAACCACACGGGCATTCGGGCCCCCTCACCCCACGGCATCACCTCGAACTGCTCTGCCCACAGCAAACCTGACTGGCCAAGAAACGCCCTCGGGCCACGTGGGGACCACGGTGCCCCAGCCCCCACGCCCACAGGCAGCCCAGGGCGCGGCTGCCACGATCCTGCTGGGGGCCCCGTCTGGCGAGCAGGAGGCCCGTCCGGTGAGCAGGAGGCGTGGGCGGAACGTCCTGGACGGCCGGGGCAGGCGCCGGGGGCCCTGGGCTCTTACCGTCCACGCAGGCAGGCCGGGCTCGGGTGGTGCCCGCGATCTGCCCCTTTCTGCAGGCACAGCGGGCCGTCTGCCGGGCGATCGTCCTCCGCGGCTGGCTGCTGTCTCGGTCCAGCGTCACAATCTCACAGGTGCCGGCGGCCAGCTGACCTGCAAGAGACGCACAGGCGGGCTGAGCGGACGTGCCCTGGGGACCAGCCCACGCAGTGCCCACACGTGCCCACGCAGCGTGCACCCCCCGGGGAGGACCCAGCGCAGCATGGGGATGGAGCCTGCTCCCCGAGGGACGTCTGAACTGCCGTCAGCCCTGCCCTGTGAACGCCGCCGCGCAGGAGACCCCGGTGACCCAACCGATCACGCGGCGGGGCACTGGAGGCCCTGCCCTCGCGACAGGACACTAACTGTGGCCCATCTCGGTCACGACCAGAAACGAAGGAAGGAAGGGACTGACCTCTGGTCGCGAGTCAGGAGCGGGGCTGTGCAGAGCTCGGCGATGGGGGCCCGGGCTGACCTGGAGCGGGGGACCAGGCTGGACCCTCTCCCAGGACCTCTGGGGATTGCGCTGGCCGCCACTGCCCCGGGGAGAGCGGCCGCACATGGTAACCTCCAGGCCAGGCCGCCCAGGGTCTCCTCTCCACCCCTGGTGGGCACATTCAGTTACACAGATGGTGCAAACACACACACTCCACATGCCAGGCGAGTGCACATGGGTGTAGGGCTGAGGTGTGAACACACCAGGGCCAAGAGGCACACAGACGCTTGTGCACACACTCACACGCACACACACACATACACTCACACACACACACTCATAAACACACACACACTTACATGCACACACACACGCACACACATACACATACTCACACATACACACACACTCACATGCACACACACACATACACACACACGCACACACACACATATAAACATGCGCACACACATGCGCACACACGCACACGCGCACACACACACTCACAAACATGCACACACCCACACACATGCACACACACTCACACGCACACACACTTACACACACACACCCACAGGCACTCACACACTCACCTACACACACACACACTCACAAACACGCACACACCCACACACATGCACACACACTCACACACACACTCACACACCCACAGGCACACACACACTCACATGCACACACACACACACTCACACACACACGCCCTCCAGCGAGAGCAATCGTGGCTCTGAGAAGCCGGCGTGCCCAGCGTCCCGGCTGCAGGGCCCACCCCCTAGCCCAGGAGCTCTGAGAGGTCACAATGACAGGGCGGCCCAGCCGCTCGCCCCACGGAGGCCACACGTGCTCCCTGAGCCCCGCCGGTGCCCCAGGTCATCCCCGCCGCGACCCCAGGCACCGCAGAGTCCTGATGAGCCCCCACGGCCCCCCACGGGCCAGCTCCCGCCCCGCCACGGCCTCCACAGGGCGTCCACCCACTCTCTGCCTCACTCGCATTCCCTCAGCAAATAAGCACCTACTGTATGCCGCTTTCCGCAGGGCCCTAGGACCACCATGGGAGAAAGTGGGTGGGACGCAGCCCGAGGGGCCCTCCCAGCTCGGGGACATGGCCTCCTATGGGTCCCAGTCCACCCCACGAGCTCGGCAGGGAGACAGGTCGGGGTGCACGCCGTGGCTCACGACAAGGGCACCGCGGGGAGGTGACGCCCAGGAGAGGGGCCCCACCTGCAGGGGCGGGGTGGCAGAGCCCACCCTGCAGGCGACCCGATGGCGGCCCCCTGGGGCTGCGGGGCAGCAGTGTCCCCAGCCCTGGGGGTCCTTCTGAGGCACTGCCTCACCTCCAGGCCCCTCCTCCAGGCAGCCTACCGCACTGACCCATCCTGCCTTTTTGTCCCTGCGGTCACCTCCAGGTCTGCAGCCGGCCTGGGGCTGGGTCCAGGGCAGCATCACACGAGCTGGCGGGACAGAGCGCCGGGAGTAGCCACCAGCTCCGCCAGCCAGGCCTGACCAACAACCCCCCCACCCCCCACCTTGACCTGGAGCTATGACCTTGGGCCACGCCCCACGGAGCTGGGGGAGGGGAGGTCAGGCCACCAACGGCCCTACTCTGATTCCTCCGCACACGCAGCCACCCGGAGATGAGGCAGACAGCGGGGCCACGGGCAGCAGTCCGTGTCCGGGACCTGGTGTAAAGAGCAGTGACAGGCTGGGCACCGACCCCCCGGAGTTTTCACCGGCATCCTGGGGCTGTACGTATGTAGCCGCGGCATCAGCAGGATGGCCCTGGCGGGGGATCGTGCTGCTCCCTGGGGCCTGGGGGCCATCCTTGCCTTGCAACCCTGGAGGACCCACGTCTGCCCCCAACGTCACAAGGCCTCCCAGCATCCTGCTCTACTCACGAGGTCACTGGGCACTGGATGAGGGTTCACGTAACGTCAGGACTTCCCTGGTGGCTCAAAGAGTAAAGCGTCTGCCTACAATGTGGGAGACCCGGGTTCAATCCCTGGGTCAGGAAGATCCCCTGGAGAAGGAAATGGCACCCCACTCCAGTACTCTTGTCTGGGAAATCCCATGGATGGAGGAGCCTAGTTGGCTGCAGTCCATGGGGCCACAAAGAGTTGGACACGACTGAGTGACTTCAGTTCACTAACAACCTCATCTTAGCTTCACCACGGCTGCAAAGACCCTATTCCCAAAGGCGGCCACCTCCCCAGGGACCAGGGCCCCCTGGATGTATTTTCAAGGACACCATTAACCTCCAAAAGCAGGGAACCCGCCTCTGAGTGTAGAAAAGCCCAAGGGAAACAGGCTGGCCGGGATCCGTGAGCACATGCTCCTCCGTGCGCCTTCGGGAGACCACAGGGCTGGTTTATTGATTTATTCCCAGCGCAGAGCCAGGCACACACCCTCCGGCCGTCTGTACTGGCTCTCCCTCTGCTGCCCCGGGGTCTCCCGCCCTCATTTTTCACCCCTTGATTTCACATTTGGGGTTGGCTGTCTACAGACTCGGATTCCGGGGCTTTCGCATGGGCCTCAGCCTGCACTGAGACCATCCTCCCTGCTGGGCTGGGTCTCAGATCTCATCCCTGACCGAGCCCTGGAGAACCTCACGGAGAAACGCTCGAGCCCTGCGGCCTCACCCCTGGTGACGCTGGCAGGCAGCACGCACTGAGGCTCCCCTGGGCGCGGCCAGGACTTCTGGAAGCAAGCGGCCCACGTGAAGGGCCCGGGGGCAGGGACACGGTGGGCCAGGACCAGCACAGGGGCCCAGCACAGAGGCTCCGAGAGACCCGAGGCGCTCGGGGGTTTTGCAAGAGGCAGTTCCGAGACCCCTCGGCCACTGTTCCTGCAGCTGCTCCCCCCCAGCCCAGCGTGGACCCGAGGCCCTCTGGGGCTCAGGGGTGAGAGGGCCTGTGTGTACACATGCGTGTGCCTGGGGGTGCGAGGGGTGGCAGGCTGCTTCTGTGAAGACGGAAAGAAACAAGACATTTGCGAGGAGCCAGGTAGCAGCACAGTCCTTTAACAAAGACCAGACGCCAGAGAGAAACGTAAGGAAAGTGCGCTCATCCCCCAGGGACAGGGCTGCCCTCCTGAATGCCTCCCTGGGCCCCTGGACGGCAGCTGCGGTCAAGGTGTGCGTGGGCCCCTGTGCAAACCCGCAGTTCTGCAGCCTGGCTTTGTCCCCTCACACTCGTGGGGACCTCATTCCAGGAAAAGAGCTGGCCACTGGACACTACCCTGGACACTGTCGTCTCTGCCTGCAGCTGGGGGCCCCCGGGACAGTCCGCTTGGGATGGGGGAGCGGGAGGCACCCCAGGAGAGGCCAGGTCACTCCTCAACCCCATCATGGCCACCGACACGGGAGGCAGCCTTGCCCAGCCAGGGGTGCAGACGCTCCGTGACCTGCAGGGCGGGGGTCTGTGCGGGGGCCCAGTCCTCACCGGAGAGACAGAGAGAGAGGATGAACCACAGCCACCGGGCGGTGGAGGCTGAACCCGAGGAGGGAGCCCTGCTCGGGAGGGGCCCACCCTGTGGTGCTCACGGCCCTGTGGCTAAGTGATCCCGGCAGCTGACGTGACCCCAGGACCGGGGGCTGGGAATGCCCACCAGCCACGGGGCCCCAGGGGCCAGGAGCCCAGCAGTGCCCCTGCCGGCCACGCTGGTCCCTCGCGGTGCTGGGCTGGACGGGCGAGAGCTGCGCCCAGCCCTCGATGACCCCGCTGGGCAGCGAGGGCCGTTCGCATCCCTGTCTCTACAGGTCTGGACAAAGAGCTCACAGACATCACGCTCACGCCCACGGGACCCTGGCTGGGTGCCTGGGGCTCGGAAGGGACCCCGGGGAACATTTCTGTGGACCAGGCCCCCACCCTCGGGGGCCTCCTGGTTCCCGGATCCCGCAGGCTGTGGACAGCTGCTGTCTTCTGGGTACTGAGGGGCGTAGCCTCTGCTGTGATGTTCTGGCTGAGTGAGGCAACTTGGCCAGGCTTCATTTAGTCCCTGGCCAGAGCAGACAGGATGGCTGGACACCAGGCTCTCGATGTCCCCAGGATGGTTCCCAAACCAGGGTGGCCACCACCCAGACCCCAAGCCCAGCCACTGGACAGTCCAAAGGCCCATGATGCCAAACTGCAGCGCAGGAGTCACTTCTCAGGGAGGGGAGCGCTGTGTAACCTGGGGAGGTTTGGGGGGGACGGGTGGTCCACATGGAGAGGGCAGCCAAGGCCAGCCTGAGGGGCGAGGGCTCCGCGGTGACTTGGCTCGGCCGGGTC
Organism: Alces alces; assembly: GCA_015832495.2. Lineage (NCBI taxonomy): Eukaryota > Metazoa > Chordata > Mammalia > Artiodactyla > Cervidae > Alces > Alces alces. The sequence continues at coordinate 1,654,088 of JADEYB020000018.1, forward strand.
CTCCCAGCAGCGCCCGCCCGCGTCAGCCGCTTTGTCCAGGCTGCACCAGAATCCATCTGGGAGGGTGTCCCGCAGGACGGATGACAGCGCAAAGCTTCAGGCCGCCTGGACGGGCACTCAGAGATCACGGGCGCCAGCCCGTGCCTGCACGAGACCGAAACCAGGGCGGGCGAGGCAGCCGGCAGGGCCGGAGCTGATCCCCAGCTGGCTCACCACTCGCCACACGTGTGGCGAGGAAGACCAGGGCCCGGGGCAGGTCCCCGACAGGAGGGAAGGACCTGGGTGACGAGGCAGCTCTGGCCGCGGAGAGGGTCCAGGTGTGCAGGGGCGCTGGCTGTGGGGTTGGCCTGACTGTCCTGGGAACTCCAGACCCTGACCCCGCAGGTGCGGGGGCCCCGGAGGAGAGGGGGCCATGCCAGGGGTCAGCAGTCAGACCCCAGCCTGCAGAGGAGAGGCTGCCAGCCATTCGCAATGGCCCAGAAGCACGGAGGACCAGGTGCCAGCCGGGCGGGCGGATACGCTGCCACTCAGCACCAACTTGACCTTTCCCCTCTCACCCTCTGTTCCACCGCCGGCCTCAGAGGCAGAGAGTCTGACCGTCCTGGCCACGCCAGGTGGTGAGCGCCCCCACCCCGTCCTGCCCCAGTGACCCTGCCTGGCGCTGCTCCACCAGGGACCCGTCAGGAAGGGCGGGGGTAATTGGGGGACAGGCCACGCTGATGGACAGACAAGCCTCAGGGCTCAGAGCACGACAGCCGCCTTCTCCCAGGTTAAAGACACTCTGTGGGTCAGCCCCTGGCCGCTCCCGTCTGCACAGCCGGGAAGCATCATCAAGGCTTTCCTAGCAAAGACTCCGATGTATGCAAGCCCCCAGCAGCCCGCTGATGACCCATCCCAGCTGGCTCCCCTGGTCGCTGCCCCTCCTGTCCACGGCCACGTCCCACCCCAAGCCCAGAACTCAGATGGGCTGGGACGAGGGCTTCTGGTGGCCCCTCCCATGGCCGGTGCACCTTCTGGAACCTTCTGTGTGAGGAGCCCCCCAGGTGCCTCCCAGCCTGTCCCGCAGCCTCCAGACACAGGAAGGACCCCAGGGGAGGAGGGGGAGGGAGGAGAGGGCCCTCACGGCCGCCAGCTCCAGGAGTGGCCTTTGCTTACAGACGCCCGCCCAGCAGGCCCTTCTGAGATGCTGGACCGGGTGCCCCGAGGGCCTGGCCTTTTCATCTGCAGGAGGGACCTGTTATGCGAAGGGAAGAAGGCAGGCTGCGAACCCAGCAGGGAACGAGACCAGAGCCTGCACTCAAGATCCCCCCAGCGGTGCCACGGCGGCCCCCGCAGTCAGCCAGTGTCCCGCCCCGGCTGAGCCCCGAGCCCCCAGCACGCAGGCTCACCCAGGCTCACAGAGAAGTTGCAGGCGTCTGCATGACCCGAGCTGGCAGAAGCCACTGCGGGCCATCGGGGCCCGCCCCTGCTGTCTGCACCACGGCCGGCCGGCCACCTGCAGGGGGCAGGGCAGCGCCCAGAGGCAGGATGCTCGTTGTTGGGATGTGAGATCGCAGAGCCGGCGGCCGACAGGGCCGTGAGACGGAAACGCAGGAGCCGATGGAGGCCCCCGAAATGCCCCTGCAGCCAACACGTGGGGCGACGGACGCCTCCCCCAGGAGTAGCTGTGGGTTCCCGGTTCTGGGCCCTCAGTCAGGCAGGGGAGGGTCATCAGAGGAGGCCCCGGGCCAGGCCTGCAGAGGGCAGGCGGCTCTAACGTCGGCTGTGGGCGTGTGGGCCTGTGCTCCGCCCTGGAGAACGCTGGGTGGGGACCAGGCCCACCAGGACTCATAGGCCTGGCACTGGCCCCTCCCTGCCTGCACCAGCCTTCCCGGGCCCCTGGCCTGCCCTCCTTGCCGTCAGAGCCCTGCTCCCCTCAGCTATGCTCCCTATGGGGGTCCACGCGGGGCCAGCCCCGCTCACAACCACGGGTCCCCATGGAAAGGACACTTGAGGGCGTGCACCTGGTCACCCCACCTTCCAGTCCTCCCCGTCTAGTTGGGAGGGGACGAGGAGGTCAGGGAGAGCACTGGTGGCCATGCAGCCCCCTCCCCGTGTCAGGACAGACTCCACAGGGGGCGGGCGAGGCCTGCAGGTCAGAGCTGGATGTGCCCCCTAGGCGCCCTGTGACCTCTCCACCGGAGGGGCCATGTGAGCCTGGACGCCAGCAGCCGGGTCGCCCCGGGAGCCTCCAGGCACGTCCGGTGGGTGCTCTCCGCTGTCTCCTGGCCTGATGCTGAGCGGGGCAGACCCCACCCCTCCACCCACACTCCCTGGTGAGCCCTCAGGGCCCATGTGGGGTCACAGCCTGGTCGGTCAGAGCAGACTCCTTGGGGAAAAGCAGTGGACCCCCAGTGGTTAAGGTGATGAGGATGTGTACAAGCTGTTCGCTGCCACAGGCCTCCTCGCTAAGGTCACGCTGCCTGACGGGCTCCAGGGCCACAGACAGCAAGACCCAGAACTCAGAAAAGCGGTTACAAACGACCCCATGTAGCGGGAGAAATACGGCCCCAGAGAGGCCCACGCCCTAAGCCCTGGAGCCTCACACAGGCGAGCATCGCCTTAACTGGCGGAGATGTGAGTGAGGGTCCTGAGTGTGGTGATAGCGCTGGTACCTGTGGCATCGCAGGGTCCCTCGAGGGGGCGGAGGGAGCCTGACCGCAGAGAGGGAGGTCAGGTGATGCTGGGCTTGGGGGCTGGAGGCAGGAAGCGGCTGTGAGCCACAGAACTAGGGAAACACAAGGGACAGACACCCTCCTGGGGCCTCTGGGGGGACTCAGCCCTGCCTGCACCTTGACTTTGGCTCAGGGAGACCCATGTCCATTTGTGACCTGCAGGAGAGCAAGAGTGTGGTGTGTTCAATCTGCAGCCCCGGCAAACAGGCCCCGGCCAGTGGCCACACCGCCGTCACCAGACCCGGGACCACTGGGGCTGGGCCTGGTGGGCAAGGCTGGCCGGCCAGGGGGAAGGGCCTCCAGATGTTGGTTCTGGGAGGCAGAGCCCGCAGTGAGTGGGCCAGTCCGTGTAGCCCACATGGCCCCCACTCCAGGTCTTGCTAGGGGGTGTCAGAGGCAGAGAAGCCCCACATCTGGGTCCTGGAGAGCTCCCTGCCCAGCTTGGAGACACTTCCTCCTGGCCAGCTCTTCCTGGAAACCCCGGGAGTGGGTGTGGCCAGCCCCGCCCCCAAGGACAGGTGGGCAACAAGGACGGAGCTGGTCAGCAGGACGTGGTCCCTGCCAGGAGCCCAGATGGCCTGGCAGAGGGGCCAGCACCCCGGAAGTCTCCCTGGCAGGTCTCGCCCATGGCAACGGGGCTCAGGGGACCCTCAGAAGTGGCTGAGGCTCCAGGTGAGGGAGCAGAGCAGGGTGTCTGGGGACTGACCTTCCCAGATGTCCCCTAAGGTGACCATGAGACCCCTCTGTTTTCTGAGCACAGGCCCCTGGCTGGAGACTCTGCAGGGCTCCTGTCTGCCCCATCCTCCTGCAGCTTGCCGGATCTACCTGACATCTCGGGTGTAACCTTCCCCCCGGCAAGGGGGGACGGTCCAGGGTCCGGTCCACGGCTCCCCGGGCTGGTTCGCGGCCTGGCTGCCTGGTTTCAGGCGGAGAAGCAGGGAGCGAGAGCCTGCTCCCCGGCAGACTGTACTTTCTGCCGCTCCCCAGCACACCACCTGCCTTTATGGACAGTGAAGGGGGCCCAAGCACGTCCACCGTTCTCCTTGAGGCGGCGCGCACGGCCCCAAAACATCCGTTACAAAGCGCCCGGCCGGTCCAGCTGGCTCCCCGTCAATTATCCCCGCGGACGTGTCTGTTAATGAAGCGAGCACGGCTGGCGGGTCCCTGCGGTCCTGGGGGCCCGGCCCGAGCTGGACCGGAACGCTGTTGGCACAGCATCGTAAACACGGGGTAATTACGCTGCAGTTTATGACTTCGCAAAGGTCGATAAAAGGCACACAGCATCACTCTGCATCGGAGCAGCCCAAGCCAGAGACGCCAGAGAACCTGGCAGACCCCTGCCTCGGGGCCCCACCCCTCCAGGTCTTGTTCACCCGCCCCTCACGGCGCCCTGTGCCAGTCAGAGCCAAGCCTGGAGATGTCATGAACCGTGGCCACCCCTGCAGCCAGGAGCCCAGCACCGACCTGCCAGAGTGGCCCCGGAGAAGCGGCACTTGCTGTGTCAGCAGCTCAGAGAAGACCTTGGCTGGGCCTCTGGGCTCCGGCCCCGTCCCCACCCCGGTCCCCGGGGCCCTCACCTCGGGCAGAGTCTGACCTCTCCTGGCCCCACGTCCCGCACCACAGACAGGACACCCCAGGACTCCAAGGCACCTGGAGCCCAGCGATGTCATGGGGTCACGCTGGGTGATTCCCTGGATGGGGCTGGGTGTCCAGCAGGAGCATTCAGCTGTCTCTGGTGAGAAGGGGCCCTGCGAGAGGCCCCCTGCCCCACCCGTCCAAGCTGCTGCCGCCCCCGCCCTTGCTCCTGGGATGCAGCATCGCTGTTCGCAGGGACTGCCTCCACCGTGAGCAGGGGGCTTCTGGCAGGTGATGGGAGGACCTGGGCTACGAGGTCCCCGTAGGGCGGTCTGTCCCTCCCATCCTGACCCAGAGCTTCTCCCCGGGGTCCCGGCCTCCAAGCGCCCCAGCTCAGCCTGTGGCCCAGGCAGAGCCAAACTCCTTTTCGAAGAAGAGGAAACAGAGAAATGGGCCCAGCCGCCCCCAGAGGCCGGCCTCAGCAGCCTGTAGATGCGCCCCTGCTGTGGGGTGAGGCCCCCCCTTCAAAGTCTCGGCTACCTGAGGAGAGTCCACAGGGTTCTGATGCATCGGGATGCTCAGCCACCCCAGCCGCCTCCAGAATCGGGGTCTCCAGGGCGGCCTCAGCCACATGCATGTTTCAGGTCAGAGGTTGGAGCCTCTGCAGCACCTGGCCAGCCGGCCCCACAAAGACGGGAGCATCTGAGGACCCGGGGCTGCGCTCGCTTCTTGCTGTGGCCTGGGGCGCTCAACAGCTGTCACAGCAGGGCCTCCAGCCCAGCAGCCCAGGGACAGGCCCCCAGGGAGCCCATCCCTGCCGCCTGTGCCCTGGGGTCCAGTGGCCTTCGGCCTGTGCCTGCTCCCAAGTCCCCACCCGCCACACAGTCCTCCCCACGGGTGTGCTGCTGGGCTTGCCTGCCACTCAGCAGGCCTGTCTGCTCACTGCTGTTGGCACAGGGCAGGGACTGTCCACACGCATGGACGATGGGTGGGTGGGTGGGTGGGTGATGGATGGATGGGTGGACAGATGGATGGATGGGTGGGTGGATGGATGCATGGATGGGTGGGTGGGTGGATGATGGATGGACAGATGGATGGATGAATGGGTGAATGAATTGATGAGTGGATGGATGGA